>CM053574.1:71314401-71336580 GCA_028646485.1 Cryptoprocta ferox
CAGAATAGCTAAAATTAACAACTCAGGAAACAAAGATGTTGGCAAGGATGCAGAGAAAGGAGAACACTTTTGCACTGTTGGTGGGAATGCAAACTGGTGCCGCTGCTCTGGGAACGTGTCGAGGTTCCTCACAATGTTAAAAATAGAACTACTGTACCAACCCAGCAATTGCACTACTAGGTATTTATCCAAAGAATACAAAAATATTTATTTGAAGGGGTATATGCACCCCAATGTTTATAGCAGTGCTATCAACAATAATCACTGTTAATTATTTTAAAATCCATTCATTTTGTAGCTTATAACAATACGGGAAGGGGCAGAGAGAGAGAGAGGGAGAGAGGGAATCCCAAGCAGGCTCCATGCTGTCAGCACAGAAGAGATGGACGCTTAACTGACTAAGCCACCCAGGCCCTCCTATAGTTTAGGTTTTATACGGACTTCAGGGATCCATCTTGAGTAATTTTTGGATATGGTGTGAATGTCTAACTTCCCAGCAGCACTTATTAAAATGTTTACTCTTTCTTCACTGAATTGTCTTTGCACTTTTGTCAAAAATGAACTGTTCAGGGGCACGTGGGTGGCTCAGTCAGTTGAGTGTCCGGCGTTGGCTCAAGTCATGATCTCACTGTTCGTGGGCTCAAGCCCTGTGTCAGGCTCTCTGCTGACAATGAGCTCAGAGCCTGGAACCTGTCTTCGGATTCTGTGTCTCCCTCTCTCTCTGACCGTTCCCTGCTTATGCTCTCTCTCTCTCAAAAATAAATAAAACATTAAAAAAAATCAACTGTTCGTGGGGCATCTGGGTAGCTCAGTCCGTTAAGCGTCCGACTTTGGCTTAGGTCATGATCTCACAGCTCGTGGGTTCGAGCCCTGTGTAGGTCTCTGTGCTGACAGCTGGGAGCCTGGAGCCTGCTTCAGATTCTGTGTCTCCCTCTCTCTCTGCCACTCCCCTGCTCAGGCTCTGTCTCTGTTTCAAAAATAAATAAAACATTAAAAAGTTTTTTAAATTAAAAAAAATTGAACTGTTCACATGTGTGTGGGCCTATTTCTGGACTTTATTTTCTTTCATTGTTCTGTTGGTTATCTTTACACCAATACCACACTGTCTTGATTCTATCACTTTATAATAAGTCTTAAAATTAGATATCATGAATTCTCCAACTCTATTCTTTTTCAAAATTGTTTTAGATGTTCTGGAATCTTTGCATTTCCATATGGTTAATACTGTCATTCAAATCTTTCATATCCTTGATAACTCTTTGTCTACTTGCTCTATCAATGATTGAAAGGGGGATATTAAAATCCCCAAATATCATTGTGTGTGGATTTGTGATTTTCATCTTCAGGTTCTTTTAGTTTTTCCTGCATGCATTTGCTTCTATTAGTTTAAGCTTCATTTTGAAGCTATGTCATTAGATGTATAAACATTCAGGATTGCTAATTCCTCTTGATGAAATTGATGCTTTCATCAGTGCAAAATGATTTTCCTTATCCCTGGCAATTTTTTTACTCTGAATTCTCCATTGTCTGGTTATAACATAGCCATTGCAGGCTTCTTTTGATTAGTGTTGCTATGGTATATCTTTTTCTTTCTTTTTAACCCATTTGTGTCTTTATATTTAAAGTATGATTTTTTTAGGAAGCATGTAGTTGGTTTGTGTGTTTTTTTATCCATCCTGGAAATCTCTGTCTTTTAACTGGATATTTAATCCATTGACAAGTGTGCTTACTGATACAGCTAGGTTTAAATATGTCATTTTGCCATTTATTTTCTATTTGTTCCAGTTCTTTTTTCTTTTATTCCAAGAATTACTTGAGTATTTTTTATTCTTATATGTCTCCTTTTTAAGCCTGTGTATGTCTGGAAAATATTTTTATTTCCTCTTTATTTTCTCTCAGCTTCATTTTGAAATAACTTTTGCTGAATATAGGATTGTAGGTTGACAATTTTTTCTTTAAGTTCTATAAAGATTGTGCTTTACTTGCTTATGACTTGCATTATCTCAGGGAAAAATCTGTTACCTCTACTCCTCTGTATGTAATGTATCCTCTTTGGAATTGCGCCTTCCCTGGGACTGCTTGAGTTCCTTCACATCTATTATATATAACAAAATTATAATGCAGTATTTAGAATTTGGACTGCCAGGCTTAGATAAATGTTAGTCACAGGGACTATTTTTTTTTAATAGGATACAGTGATTTATAAGAGACTTTCAGATGACTCTCTCTTTGTGAAGGAGACATTAACCCATCTGGAATGTTTTGCCAAAGAAGGTAAGTGAAAACTGTTTAGAATGTTGTTTCCTTTTGAAATGATGTTCTTAAATATTGAAATTATAAACTATGTATGTCACTGATGCTTGGCCCATAGGTAGGCAAGGGGAGTTCATTCATATATGTGACTTTGTAATGCCTTCTGTTTGCTTAAAAGTAAATGGTTCTTTGAACACATGTTAAGACATTATTAGTTTTCCTTCTTCCTTCTCCACGTGTTTTATGCTTATGAGCAAACAGTAAAAAGTATATTTCTACTCTGAAGTTCTTCCTTTATTCCAAAAGCAGTGTCTTCAATGACGTCTATTATCTGTTGCTATTTGTTGTACTAGGAACTTGGATCATAATGGAGAAAAAGAGAGGCTTTTCTAGCATGTGTTGTACATTTCAAAGTTAATTATTTTGTGCATATAACTCAGAAAGTAGACATAGTCGATGTTTTCCTGCCATTCTCTTATTATCTTTCTGATTTTGACTTATCATCCATCTCTTAAATAAAATTTCAAGGGGTGCCTGGGTAACTCAGTCAGTTGAGCATCTGGCTTTGGCTCGGGTGATGATCTCACAGCTTGTGAGTTTGAGTCCCGCGTCGGGCTCTGTGCTGACAGCTCAGAGCCTGGAACCCTGCTTCAGATTCTGTGTCTCCCTCTCTCTCTGCCCTCCCCCACTGGACTTTTGTCTATTTCTCTCTCTCTTAAACATAAATAAACATTTAAAACATTTTTTTAATTTAAAAAAAAAAGACATAACATTTCATGAGTGAAGTTTGAATAAGAACAGTACTCACTAAAAGGTTTATAGAAGTTCTGAAAGAGCAAGGTGTCCTATCATTCAAGAGTAAAGCTAAAGATGTATCCCACTTTATCCTTTTAGTTTATAGGCTTCTGCTTCCCACAGCTGTGTGTCTTGCCTGGAAGTGTGGGTATTTTGCAAGGTTGCACTTTGGACCTTTACTGCCATCTTAAAATATATGTGAGCTGTAGGCAGGGCACAACACGTAGAAGCACATAGGAACTGTTTTGTAATGGAGCTCGAAACAGAATAACAACTTCTGTAGCTTGTCTGCAGAGAGTTAATTTCTAGGTGATCCTCAACTATTTGAATGTTTTTCATGGGTTAGCCTAAAATATTAGAGCACAATATGATTTCTAAATTTTTTTCCTTTAAGTCTTTGCAAAATGGGATTTAAATTAGTATTCTGTTATTTTAACAATTATTTGGCTTACTTTGAAATTGAAAAACTAAAGCCTCATTCATTTTTTCCTTCCTTCAACAACTAGTTATTGAATATTTATTCAGTGTGCCATGCACTGTTGTAAGCTTTCAGGACAGAAGTGAAGAAAACATAGAAAGCTCATGCCCAGAAGGAATTAGCCAATAATAGATAATGTCAGAAGGGTGATAAGTGCTACAGAGAAAATTTAAGCAGGATAAGGGAGAAGAGAGTGTGATAGTTGCCCTCTGTATAGAGTGAGTTAGGCAGAGATTGAAGGAAGGGAAGGGAAAGAGAACCACGTGGCTTTCCAGGAAAAAGTAGTCCAGGTCAAGGGCAGAGCAAGTGCAAGTGTTGGGAAGTAAAAGGACCAGCAGGGACAGGACAGAAAGCAATGCAGAGGGGAGGAGATAAGATCAGTAAGGTAGCCAGGGACAGGTCCGGTGGGGCCATGTGAAGAACTTCACATTCCCATGACCTCTAAAAACAGTTTTGAATTTGTTTTCAAATTCCCTACTCCTCCCCGATCACTGGTGGCTTGATCAGGTTATGTTCCATTCTTTCTTACAGGGCTGAGAACTCTCTGCATTGCCTATACAGATTTAACTGAGAAACAATATCAACAGTGGTTGACGGAGTATAAAAAAGCAAGTACAGTTATACAAGACAGAATGCAGAGTTTGGAAGAATGTTATGATAATATTGAAAAGGTAGCATACCTCATGTGTACTCTACATGCCAAGTTAAATATATGAAAACAGCACTTATCAATGTTTTGTGTCTTGATGTAATTCTAAAAACTCAGTTAAATTGTGTTTTTTTTCTTAAGGGTATAAATCTTATACTGAAAATTCATAAAATGTGTCTTGTAAAATTTTCAAAATATTTCTTTTCCAAATCATATACTAACCACTTCAATCTTATCCTTTTTTTAATTTTAATTTATTAAAAAAATTTTTTTTTTAATGTTTGTTTATTTTTGAGAGACAGAGACAGAGCATGAACAGGGGAGGGGCAGAGAGAGAGGGAGACAAAGAATCTGAAGCAGGCTCCAGGCTCTGGGCTGTCAGCACAGAGCCCGATGTGGGACTTGAACTCATGGACCACGAGATCATGACCTGAGCCAAAGTCGGATGCTTAACCAACCGAGCCACCTAGGCACCCCCTTTATCCTTTTTTTTTTAAAATAACTTTTCCCATTCCAAAAGAAATATATGTTTTTTACAGAAAAATAAGGTAAAATGGCAAATAGTAATCATCTGTAATGTTGGGCTAATGACTAAGTTCTAGTGTATAATCTCCTAATCTCTTTCTTCAAATATGCGTATTGTATATGTGGTGTTCCAATGTAGGTATTTAATACATATACACAATTTTTTCCCATAAAAATTAAAAGTAAAAATCTCCACCCCCCCCACCAAAAAAAAAATCTCCATAAAATTTTCCCTATGAAAATACTGCTTGAATCATGAAAATTTTCGCTTTGTAATAAATTGGGGATATTTTTCCATATCACTGACTATTCTGTTATTTTCTTAGATTAGTCCATGGTGTTTCATTACATGGATGGAGTTACTTTTATTGTGTTCTTCTCTTGTGATTACTGTTCTAGGGGGTCTCTTGCACCGTGGACTGTTGAGTGTCACTCGAGGGTCATTGTGAATTTGCTTGTTGTGACCTCAGAGATTTTCTGGTTCCTGGGTCCATTCTTTTTTTAATTAATTAATTAATTTTAAGTGTTCATCCAAGTTAACATTTAGTGCAAAAATGATTTCAGTAGATTCCTTATTGCTCCTCCCCCACTTAGTCCATCCCCCCCCACAACCCCTCCAGCAACCCTATGTTTCTTCTCCATATTTAAGAGTCTCTTACGTTTTGTCCCCCTCTGTGTTTTTACATTATTTTTGCTTCCCTTCCCTTATATCCATCTGTTTTGTATATTTGTATGTATCCATCTGTATGTATATTTGTATATTTGTATGTTTGTATGAGTGAAGTCATATGATATTTGTCTTTCTCTGACTAATTTTGCTTAGCATGATACCCTCTAGTTCCATCCATGTAGTTGAAATGGCAAGATTTCATTCTTTTTGATTGCTGAGTAATACTCCAGTGTATATATATACCACATCTTCTTTATCCATTAACCCATCAATGGACATTTGGGCTCTTTCCATGCTTTGGCTATTGTCGAGGGTGCTGCTATAAACACTGCGGTGCGTGTGCCCCTTCGAACCAGCACACCTGTATTCCTGGGTCAGTCTTAGTTTCTTGACTCGGGTTCTTTTGTCATTTGGTTTCATGAACTTTGCATTTCATTCCTGCAGGAGCAGCACCAACAGAGCAGATTTAGACTGGGGGTGGGGAGGGTTTCTTGACATCATTGGGTCCATATTTTTTTCAAAGTCGTATGTTGAAAGATTAGGAACCTAACCTAGCTTCACACCAAATGCATGAATGTGCTGCAGTAGCCCTCATGGGTGATCATTCCACATCTGTTGACAGCATAGCAAAGAGACTAACTGATTTATGTAACCCTCCTCTTCCTTATGTTCCCAGCAACTTATCTGTTGCTCCCACCCACTGGGAAGAAATCAGGGCAGTTGAAAATTGGTCTCTGGAACTTGAAAGACTGGACAAGTATTACTATGCTATTCTTTTTCAATCAAACTGATATATTTTATATTTTAGTTTTAAGTTTCAATCTGGAAGTCGTAAGTGGGAAAAGAGTAAGGAATTCATAGGATACGAAAAAGAACAAGTATGTTTGCCTTTCCCAGGTTATGTGAGGTGGGTGGCAAGGTCAGGGAGTGGGGCAGCCTCAAGCTGACTGGCTCACTCGTGTTATCAGGTGTTACCACTGGAGGTCATCGGCTGAGCCTCCAGCATGTACACAGTGCCTGGCAAACAGTTGGTGTTTAGAAAGTATTAGTTGAATAGATGAATGAAATATTGGGGGTTGAATATTTTAGGCTTCTCTGCTTCCAAGGAAGGTAGGTAACTGTGTAATTGGCAGGACTTGATGTTGACTGCTAGGTATTCTTTTCCTTAAATTTCAAGGGTTGGTAAGAGGGCTATCATGAGCCAGTTTTTCCCATCTGGTCTTGGTGGTTTTTGACCTGGGTGAGTGCCATATTACATTTTAAAGACTGCCTGTATATCCGTTGCTAGCAACAAGCTGCATACAGTACTTGGAAAGTCTAAATGGAAACCTGATCAGTTTTAGACACTTTAACAAAGCACTATTGTACTATTTAACAAAACACTGGATTTTCTCTCCATGACTCTGAGTTTAAAAAGTGCAGGACTCTGGGGTGCCTGGGTGGCTCAGTTGGTTAAGCGCTTGACTTTGGCTCAGGTCATGATCTCGTGACTCCCAAGTTTGCACCCCACATCGCGCTCTGCTGACAGCTCAGAGCCTGTGGCCTGCTTCAGATTCTGTGTCTCCCTCTCTCTTTGCCTCTCTCTCTCTCTTTCTTTCAGATAACATTAAAAAAAATCTAAGAAGTACAGGAGTCAAAAAAAACTCAATGTCCCTGTTTAGTGTGACTAGGATGTCTCTGTAGCCTGAGGCATTATGCAAATGACAGGCTCTGTGATGCTAAAATCACACTGAAAATTGTCAGATATATTCATTCATGTCTTACTACCATCCCTTCCCTTTCACCCACAGGATGTTTTCCAGTTCATGAAGGAGCGACAAGCTCCTGGGGATTGAGTCACGTGGGCCAAACTTCTAGGGGACTGGGGGCTGCATTTTGCTATTCCTTACATCTCTGTCAGGAGAGACCTGTCTGGGGAACTAGGTACCCCATTGAAGGGTACTATGTGACAAACGGGACACATCAGGGGGCCAGTGATACAGGAGAGGATTGTTAAGAGCACATAGGTTTTGGTCAGAGGGAATTGATTCTTGACTTCAATTTGTTGTTCTTTTTATTTTTTTAATATAATTTATTGTCAAATTGGCTTCCATTACAACACCCAGTGCTCATCCCAAGAAGTGCCCTCCTCCATGCCCATCACCCACTTTCCCTCTCCCTCACCCTCCATCCACCCTCAGTTTGTTCTCTGTATTTAAGAGTCTCTTGTGGTTTGCCTCCCTCCCTCTCTGTAACTTTTCTTTCTCCCTTCCCTTCCCCCATGGACTTCTGTTAATTTTCTCAAGATCCACATATGAGTGGAAAACATATCTGTCTTTCTCTGACTGACGGACTTCACTTAGCATAATACCTTCCAGTTCCATCCATGTTGCTGCAAGTGGCATGATTTCATTCTTTCTCATTGCCAAGTAGTATTCCATTGTATGTATAAACCATATCTTCTTGATCCATTCATCAGTTGATGGACATTTAGGCTCTTTCCATGATTTGGCTATTGCTGAAAGTGCTGCTATGAGCATTGGGGTACATGTGCCCCTATGCATCAGCATTCCTGTATCCCTTGGGTAAATTCCTAGCAGTGCTATTGCTGGGTCGTAGGGGAGTTCTAGTTTTCATTTTTTGAGGAACTGCCACACTGTTTTCCAGAGCGGGTGCACCAGTTTGCATTCCCACTAACGTTGCAAGAGGGTTCTTGTTTTGCCACATCCTCACCAGCATCTATAGTTTCCTAATTTGTTCATTTTAGCCACTCTGACTGGTGTGAGGTGGTATCTCAGTGTGGTTTTGATTTGTATTTCCCTGATGATGAGTGACGCTGAGCATCATTTCATGTGTCTGTTGCCCATCTGGATGTCCTCTTTGGAAAAGTGTCCATTCCTGTCTTCTGCCCATTTCTTCACTGGATTATTTGGGTTTTTTTTTTTTGGGTGTGGAGTTCGGTGAATTTCTTATAGATTTTGGATACTAGCCCTTTTTTCGATATGTCATTTGCAAATATCTTTTCCCATTCCATCAGTTGCCTTTTAGTTTTGTTGATTGTTTCCTATTGTTTCCTTTGCAATGCAGAAGCTTTTTATCTTGATGAGGTCCCAATATTTCATTTTTGCTTTTAATTCCCTTGCCTTTGGAGATGTGTCAAGTAAGAAATTGCTGCAGCTCAGGTCAAGGAGGTTGTTTCCTGCTTTCTCCTCTAGGGTTTTGATGATTTCCTGTCTCACATTCAGGTCTTTAATCCATTTTGAGTTTATTTTTATGTATGGTATAGAAAGTGGTCTAGTGTCATTCTTCTGCATGTTGCTGTCCAGTTCTCCCAGAACCATTTGCTAAAGAGACTGTCTTTTTTCCATTGGATACTCTTTCCTGCTTTGTCAAAGGCTAGTTGGCCATACATTTGTGGGTCCAATTCAGGGTTTTCTATTCTACTCCATTGGTCCATATATCTGTTTTTGTGCCAATACTGTAGTGTCTTGATGATTACAGCTTTGTAGTGGAGGCTAACGTATGGGATTGTGATGCCTCCTGCTTTGGTTTTCTTCTTCAAAATTTCTTTGGCTATTCGGGGTCTTTTGTGGTTCCACACAAATTTTAGGATTGTTTGTTCTAGCTTTGAGAAAAATGCCAGTGCCATTTTGATTGGGATTGCATTGAATGTGTAGATTGCTTTGGGTAGTATTGACATTTTAACAATATTTATTCGTCCAGTTCACGAGCATGGAATGTTTTTCCATTTCTTTATGTCTTCTTCAGTTTCCTTCATAAGCTTTCTATAGTTTTCAGCATACAGATCTTTTACATCTTTTTTTTTTTTTAATCTGTGTCCTCAATTCTAGTTTTTTGGGATTGGAACAAGCATATGTGACCTAGAAAAACTCATTGTCTTGTCCTTAAGTTGTCTTTCTTCTTATTTTGTATTAGCCACAAGAATGTCTAATCTTCTACCTGGTGACTTGTGTTAATTTCATGGTTCCAGCTGATGTTATATTAGTTAGTTGTATGGCTACTGTCTACAGACTTTTTGGTAACTACTGGAATATAACACCAAAGACGTGTCAGGGTCTACTAGTTCTGTGAAATTGGTTCTTATAGATAATTCCATGCACATTGCTATGATCCCACATGTTTTCAGTTATAGGGAGGGATTTTCTGATCTTCCTAGCTCTTGAGGCCAGTAGCACTCCTTTGCTTCTTGACTATTTTTCCTTTGGACACTCATAAAATTTAAATTTGTTTCCTGTTGGGTAAGAGTAAGAGAGACAGTCCCTACTTTTGTATTAATAGTCATTAAGTACATCATAACTTAGACCATAAATGCTAAAGTAATTAATTTCATGTTGCCAGCATCACTCAATTGGTAAAATATGAATCTGACATATTGGCTGATTGAATTCTACTTGATTCTGAGGTTCTCTGGCCTCAAAGTTCCTTTGAAGCATTCCTTTTTTTTTTTTAAATACAACAACTTTATTGGGATATAATTCACATACCATATAATTCCCCCATTTAATATACACAATCTACAGTTCTTAGTATATTCAGTGATATAATATCTATATTCAATAGAATTGTGCAACCATCACCATAATGAACACAGAATATTTTCAACATCCTTCTCCATCCCCATATTCATTAGTATTCACTCTCTGTTACCCTCCTACTCTCTCCCCCAACCCCACGCAGGACTAATTTACTTTTAGTCTGCATAGATTCACCTCCTCTGGATATTTCATATAAATAGAATCATAAAATATTAGTGACTTGCTTCTTTCATTTAGCTTAATGTTTTTAGGATTTATCCATATTATAGCATGTACCAGTATTTCATTCATTTTCAATGCCAAATAGTATTCCATTGTGTAGAGATATAATTGTTTATCCATTCTTCTGTCGAAGGACATGTGGGTTGTTTCTGCTTGGCTGTTGTGAATAATGCTTCTGTGAGCACTCATGGAAGTTTTCATGTGGGCATTCTTTATTTCCTGAATATACCTGAGAACGAAATTGCTGGGGCATATGGCAACCCCATATAACCATTTGAGAAGCTGGCAGACTAGTTTTCCAAAGTGGCTGCACGATTCTGTGTTTTTACCACCAGTGTATGAGGGTTCTAATTTTTTCACATCCTTCCACCTTACTGGGTATGAAGCAGTATCTCATTGTGATTTTAATTTACACTTCTTTAATGATGCTGAACATCTTTTCATGCGTTTTTGGATTATTTGTGTATCTTCTTTGGAGAAATGTCTATTCAAGTCCTTTGGCCATTTTCAAATTAATATATTATTTTTTAGAGTTCTAGAGTAGTTTTATTACAGAAAAAATGAGCCAAAAAAGTATAAACAGTTCACATATACTCCTTCTCTACCCCTTGTGCAGTTTCCTCTTTGATTAACATTTTACATCAGTGTGGTACATTTGTTACAGTTGATGAACCAATATCGATACATTATTAACTCCATGGTTTACATTAGAATTCACTCTTGTTATGCAGTTCTATGAGTTTTGATAAATGCATGTCACTATCCACTATTGCAGTATCATATAGAAAAGCTTCAGTGCCTTACAGATCTCCTGTGCTCACCTATTCATTCTTCCCTCCTTCCTCCTGAACCACTGGCAACCACTGACTTTTTTTTTTTTTTTACTTACTTTATAGTTTTGCCTTTTCCAGAAGTTCATATAGCTGTAATCATAAGTATGTAGCCTTTTCAGATTGGCTGCTTTTTTGTAGGAATATGCATTTAAATTCTTTCATGTCCTTTAATGACGATAGCACATTTCTTTTTATTTTTTGAATACTATTCTATTGTGTGGATGTACCACAGTTTATCCATTCACCTACTGAAAGGGATCTTGGTTTGCTTCCAAGTTCTGGGAATTATGAATAAAGCTGCTATAAATATTCAGGGCTATTTTTTTTTTTTTTTTTTTTTTTTTTTGGTGCATGTAAGTCTTCATTAGGGAAAATACCAGGAGGCATGATTGCCCAATCATGTGGTAAGACAAAGTTTAGCTTTATAAAAACTGCCAAACTGTCTTCCAAAATGGCTGTGCATTCCCACAAGCAACGAGTAAGAGTTCTTGTGGTTTCACATCCTTGGCAGCATTTGGTGTTGTCAGTGTTTTGGATTTTGGGCGTTCTGATAGGTGTGTCGTGGTGCCTCACTGTTGTTTTAGTGTGCATTTGTCTCATGATATGTTATCTTCCATAGGCTTAGTGACAACTGTGTATCTTCTTTGCTGAGGTGTCTGCTTAGACCTTTTGCCCACTTTTTAATTATATTTTTTATTTTCTTACTGTCAAGTTTTAAGCATTCTTTGTGTATTTGGTTACAAGTCCTTTATCAGAGATGGGTTTTAAAAGTATTTTTTCCCGTTTGTCGATTGTCTTCTGATTACCTTAATAGTCGTTTTCACAGAACATGTTTTTTTGTTTTGTTTTGTTTTTGAAAGAGAGAAGGTGCAAGTGAGTGAGGGGCAGAGAGAGAGAGGGAGAGACAGAGAATCCCACAATGAGCAGAGAGAGAGAGAGAAGGGGGGCTCACCTGAAGTGGGGTTCACTTTTACTCCAAGCAGGGGTTGAGCTCACCTGATGTAGGACTCAAACTCACCAACCATGAGATCTTGGCCTGAGCTGATGTTAGATGCTTAACCGACTGAGCCACCCAAGCGCCCCTCCAGAACATGTTTTTAATTTTAATAAAGTCTAAATATCAATTTTTTCTTTTGTGGATCATGCTTTTGGTATCTAAAACAATAACAACAACAAACCCAAAGTTGACTCGATTCTCTCCTTTTGTCTCTAGAAGTTTTATAGTTTTGCATTTTAGGTTTAGGTCTATGATCCATTTTGAGTTCATTTTTATGAAAAGTGTAAGGTCAATGTCTGAATTCATTGTATTGTTTAAATGTGCATGTCCACTTGTTCCAGCACTATTTGTTGAAAAGGACTTCTCTGTTGAATTGCCTTTGTTTCTTTGTCAAAGACTAGTTGACTGTATTCGCGCGGGTCTATTTCTGGGCTTTCTGTTTTGTTCCAGTGACCTATTTGTCCATACTTTGAGCAATGCCACACTATCTTGATTACTGTAGCTTTATAGTAACTCTTGAAATTGGGTAGTGTCAGCCCCGACTTTGTTCTTCTTCAGTATTATCTTGGCTAATCTAAGTATTTGGTCTTTTAATAAAAACTTTAGAATCAGTTTATTGATGTCCCCAAAATAACTCTCTGTGATTGAGATAGAGATTGAATGTATATAGCTAGTTGAAAAGAACGACAGCATAACAGTACCCACCATGAACCATGAATCTTCCTAACCATGAACTTGATAGATCTTCCCCTTCATTTAGGTCTTCTCTGATTTCTTTCATCAGAGTTTTGTAGTTTTCCTCATATACATCTTGTAAATATTTTGTTAGATTTATACTTATATACACCCTTTTGATGCTAAAGTAAATGGTATTTTTAATTTCAAATTCTAGTTTTTCATTGATTTTTGTATATTAACCACATATAATATTGCTATAATCACTCGTTAGTTCCATTTGTTGATTCTTTAGAATTTTCTACATAAACAATCATGTCATCTGCAAATAAAGCCATTATCATTTCTTCTTTCCCAGTCCTTTTACCTTTTATTTCCTTATCTTATTGTACTAGCTAGGACTTCCAGTATGGTGTCGAGTAGGAGTGGTAAAGAGGGACATCCTTACCTTGTTCCCAGTCTGAAGGAGGGAAAGCATCTAGTTTCTCACTATTAAATATAACATTAGCTATAGATTTTTTAGTAGATGATTTTTATTAAGTTGAGAAAGTCTTCCCCTGTTCCAGGTTTGCTGGGAAGTTTTTTTTTTTGTGTGTGTTTATTTGTTTTTGAGAGAGAGAGAGAGCGAGCGAGCGAGCGAGCACCCAAACAGGGAAGGGACAGAGAGAGAGGCGGGGGGGGTCACAGAATTCGAAGCAGGTTCCAGGCTCTGAGCTGTCAGCACAGAGCCCGACACGGGGCTCGAACTCACAAACCGGGAGATCATGACTGAGCAAAATCAGATGCTTAACCCAACTGATCCACCCAGGCACCCCGCTGGGAGTTTTTAAAAAATCATTTATGAGTGTTAGATTTCCACAAATTTTGATAAGCTGCAGCATCATTTTATTTTAGTTCATCTTTTTAAATTTCTCTTGAGACTACATGTTTGATTCATGTGCTTTTAGAAGTGGTTTTGCTTAATCTCCAAATATTTTGAGGCTTTTCAGCTTTCTATTATTGATTTCTAGTTTAATTCCATTGTGGTCTGATAGCATACTTTGATAATTTCTATTTTTCAAAAAACTTGTGCTTTATGGCCCTGAACATGGTCTCTCTTGGTGGATGGTTCGTGTGTTCTTGAGAAGAAAATGTATTCTGCTATTGTTGAATGAGTATTCTTTCTATGTCCATTAGATGCAATGAATTGATGGCTCTATTCTGGTCAATTATATCCTTACTGATTTTCTGTCTGCTGGATCTATTGATTACTGACAGAGAAGTGTTGGAGACTCTACATGGAATAGTACACTAATCTATTTCTTTGTGTGTTTTTTTTTTCTTTTTTGCAGCTCCATGAGTTCTTGTCTAATATATTTTGATGCTCTATTGTTGGGTACACTAAGGATTATTATGTCTTCTGAGAGAACTGACTCCTTTACTATTATGTAATGCCTCTTTTTATTCCTGTTAATTTTCCTTGCTCTGAGGTCAGCTTTGTCTGAAATTAATGTAGCTCTTGATGTTATTGTGTTAATGTTATTAGTGGTACATGTATATCTTTCTCCATCCCTTTATTTTTAATCTGTTTGTGTCTTCATATTTAATGTGGGTTTCTTATAGAAAGCATAGAGTTGTCTTGCTTTTTTTAAATACATTCACACAGTGTCTGTTTTTTAATTGGTATATTTAGATCATATACTTTTACAGTGATTACTAGTTTAATATCTTTCATATTTGCAATGATTTTCTATTTGTTACACTTCCTTATGCTCTTTCCTTGTCTTCTACTCTTTTTTGTGCCTTCTCTGGTTTTAACTGATCTACTTTCTCTCCTTTCTTGGCATTTCAATTATACTTCTTTTAAAAATGTTTTTAGTGTTTCACACTTTATGTTTACAACTAAATTGTCCACTTTCACCTAATACTATAACATGTCATGGGCAGGGCAGGTCCCTTATAACCATGTTTCCAATTCCTCCATCCCATCTCTTATAGTGCTGTCATACACTGCATTTATCCATAACCCATAATCACCTAATACATTGTTGCTGTTATATTTTGAACAAACTATATGTTAAACCAACAAGTAGGAAAATAAAAGATATTTTTTCACTTTTATTTATTCCTTCTTTAATGTTATTCCTTTCTTTATATATCTCTGAGTTTTTGACCTACATTATTTTCCTTCTCTATGAAGAACTTTTAACATTTCTTACACGGCAAGTGTGTGAGCAACAAACTTCCTCAATTTGTGTCTGTCTGAGAAAGCATTTCTCCTTTACATTTGAAGAATAATTTCACTGGACACAGAATTCTAGCTTGGTGTTTTTTTCTTTTAACATTTTGAGTATGTCACTCCATGATATTCTTGGTTTTATGGTTTTGAAAGAGAAGCCCAATGTAGTTTCAGCCCTTGTTCTGCATAGATAAGGTTCCCCCCTCCCCCAAGGCTTCTTTCAAGATTTTCTTTTTAAGAGTTTGCATATGAAATGCCTCAGTGTAGATTTTTGGTATCTATCACGATTGGTGTTCTCTGAGCTCCAGGTCTAAGGTTTGATGTCTGTCATTAATTTTGGAAAATTCTCACTGATAATTACTTCAAGGATTTTCTGTTCCTTTTTCTCTTCTACTTCTGATATTCCCATTACATGTATGTTATACCTTTTACAACTGCCTCACAGTTCTTGGTGTTCTATTTTATGTTTTTCCTTCTTTTATCTCTTTGTTTTTCAATTTGGGAAGTTTTTACTGACATATCTTCATGTTCACTAATTCTTTCCTTGGGGGTGTTCAGACAACTGATGAGCCTATCAAAGGCATTTCTCATTCTTGTTACAGTGGTTTTTATTGCTAATATTTCCTTTTGATTCTTTCTTAGAGTTTCTAACTCTCTGCTTACATTAGCCATCTGTTATTGCATGTTGTTCACTTTTACCATTAGATCCTTAGTATATTAATCATAGTCATTTCTGGTAATCCCCAAACTCTGTCATATCTGAGTCTGGTTCTGATGCTTGCTCTGTCTATTCAGAATGTGATTTTTGTCTTGAGCTGTCCTGTAATTTTTTGTTGAAAACTATATATGATGTAGGTAAAAGGAATGAGGTATATAGGATTTTTGGGTGAGGGTTTATGTTTCTCTGGCTAGAAGTTAGGCTGTGTTTACTGTTTGCTGTAGCTGTGGTTTCAAAGGCTAAAATTGCATCTAGTGTCCTTGTTTTTGTCTTCCCTGCTGTCTTTGGGTTTCCCTAGAGACTCATTATTAAATAGGGTCTGAGCCTTGCACATCTGTCATCAGCAATAGCCCATATTCATTTAGCAGACAGACTGATGTGGTGAGGGAGAGGAGAATTGTTCTATAGTCCCATGATTATATCTCAGTCTTATGTGTGCCTTTGTTGTGTATTTCTATTCCCCCACATCAAAAACTAGAAGGGACTAGAGATGAGCATTCCCCTTGCCTTAGATTGATAGGCTCTGATAAACCCAAGTTGATAAGTCTCTGATAAGGTAGGTTCCCTTCAGTACAGGCCCTTGTGAGGAGAACAGAATAATCTGGGAGTATTTCACAATGTTTACTTTCCCCCTCCTCTTGCCATAATCAGGAAGGGATCCCTTTCATTCCTAGTTAGCTGAGTGTTTTTATCATGAAAAAGTTTAAAGCACTCTTTTAAAAGTCCATGTTTCATACCTGGAAACATAAATCATTACTGAAAATACTTTTTGCTAGTTGTGGAAAATTTTACATTAAAATCCAAAGTTTCAATATAGAAATATCTTGAAAGTATTTTAGTAGAAATAGGACAAAAACAGAATGAAAATGAAGAATGTCTAATAGGATTAATATGACTTTGAATGTTTAGCACTTAAAAATTCAGCTGTCATTGAGAAGACTAAAAATTGTATGGTTATTTTAAAGTTTAATTTATAGTTTATATATGATAGTATCTCAAATTATTTCAACTCTAATTATCAGCACAGAATTAGCTTGGTTTATATCTTAATTTCACTTTAACAACTAATAGCAATGTAAAAAAACCCTTGAACCTTTATATTCTGCTGGCTTCTGGGAAATAATTTATGCTTTACATAAACCTCTTTATCTACCTTTGAACTTCTGTTTGAATCTCTACAGTGATAGGTAAATAATTACAGTAGAAACAAAAACTATAAACCATCTGGTGCTAAGAAATTTATGGAGAAAATCATGAAATTGTTTGTAAGGACTTCTGTCATTGGATGAGTATATGCAATATATGGGGAACTCCAGTATAATAAATGTGGCACTTCTCCTCAAAGTAATTTATGAACTTAATGTAATATAGGAAATAATATAGGAAATGCATAAAACTCCCAACAGGATTTTTACAGAACTTGACCAGTTTGTTCTAAAATTCATACAGGAATAGAAGACTGAGAATGATGATGATAATTTTTGAAGAATAATAAAGGAAGGGGGCTTACCTCTCTAGACCTAATTTTCTAATTATAATCTGTTAGATATTATTCTACTCACTTTCTAAATGTTAACTCTCACAATAATTCTATGAGTCATTCCTCCCCCCCCTTTACTTTTCCAGTTATAGATGAAGAAATGAAGGCATGGAAATTTAAGTAATGTGCTTATGATCACTTGTAGATCATAACTTGTAGTAACTTGTAGAGTTAGGGCATGGATCCATGAGTCTGTGCTTTTAACTATCATGCTACACTGCCTCATGTTGTAGCAAAATAGGGATGTCCAAATAGACCAATGGAAGAGACTAGAAAAAAGTATATATGTGTATGTACAGGTATGGGACTTCACATAATGAAAATGCATATCTTTTGCCAAAATTTGCCCAATTTATTCCATCCTAAAATGTTTTTTTAATCTTAACCAGTAATAAAAAATATCTCTTTCAAAAAAACGTCTAGAAATTTCTGCTGCTTGGCGCCACAGCCATTGAAGATCACCTTCAAGCACATGTTCCAGAAACGATAACAACTCTACTGAAAGCAAACATAAAAATATGGGTCCTGACAGGAGATAAACAAGAAACTGCAATTAACATAGGTAATTTATATAAAGTTTTTACAAATCTGGTTGAACAGGTATTCTAAATATATCCTTGTATCAAGAATGGATGATTGAGCTTCCTTCAAGTATTTGTTTTATATGTCTTTGGGAAAGATGGAGTGCAATGGGACCTTGGCATCACATGGCAAAAAATTTAAACGAAGCAAAGCAGACTGTTGTCTCCTTCACATCATTGAAATAGAGACTGCAGAATGCTTACATGAGTAATATATAGTTTATTGTTCCTTTCTTTGGAAACCTGAAGTTATGGCATATTTCCCCTATAATGTATACACCTATCTTTGTATTATATATGTTTATTCATAAATATTTTATTAGAATATTCAGTTATTTTTCCCCCAAGCTCCAATGTCACTTTTTTTTTTTGGCCCTTTTCCCCCTTAACTTTCCTGTATGATTGTGTCTTAGGGTTTAGGTATGCAGAATAGGAGTCGAGAAAATTAACTGTTAGCTGTGCATATTCAAATTTCAATGGTGACAAGGAATTGAAATTATTATTATTTTTCATAATCATCATGGTAGCTGGTTCTGTTTAGATTAACATATATGATAAAATGAGTCTATGTGCACCAGATGCCCTTAAATGTTGTCTCCAACTCATTTGTTTGTTTATTCTACATTTATTCATTCAATGAATATTGGATCCTTGCTAGATACCAGGAAAATCTAGGAGCTGGGAATGAAAAATATTCTCTGTCCTCATGAAATGTATATACAAGTAGAAAAGATGAAGTTAATAAGCAAATCACTGTGTATTATGATATTACAATCAGTGCTAAGAATAAAAACAAAGGCATAGTAAGAGGTAGAGAAGGTAATTAAATGGAACACCTGTTAAGGAGGTGACTTTCGAAGCAGGGACCCAAATGGAAAGACGGAGCAAGCATTGGGAGGTTCTTAGGATGAGTGTTCCAGGCAAGGAGTATAGTGAGCACAGTGGCCCTGGTCGGGCATATGCAGTATTCGAGGAACAATCAGAAGGCCAGTGTGGTTGGAGTACAGGGAGCAAAGCAGAGAAGCTAGGAGATGAGAGCTTGTCAGGCTGCAGTAAGAAATGTGAACAGTTTCAAGCAGGAGAGTAAGATCTCATTTGTGTTTTAACAACATCTGTGGGCTACTGTGTGGAGACTGGACTGAATGAAGTCAGGAGATTGGGTAGGAAGCCTTTGTAGAAGTCTAGACAAGAGACAATGGTGACTTGCTCTAGGATGTGATGGGGAGGGTGAGAGAGGGACTACATTTGGGATACATTTGGTAGGTTGATGTATCAGCCCTCACTGATGAGGGTGCAGTGGGTACATAAGAGTCTTTCAAAGAGTTTTGCTGTGAAGGGGAGCAGGGAAATAGGGTGTAGCTGGAAGAGAACCCAGAGTCAATGAAGGGTTGGTTATTTTTGAAGGATTTACTTATCATCTCTAAACATCAACTTCTTGTCTGTAAAATGGGGATAATAATAGTTTTAGCCTCATAGGGCTGTTGTGAGGATGCCTTGAGGTCATCTCTGTGAAGACCTTAACTTGAGGTGCAGCATTTACATGTCATTCATGAACGCTAGATATTAATGTAATTTAAGGACTCAGAGGACGAGGTAGTCACTCATTTATCCACCTGGCAAATATTTGAAGACATACTATGCATATGCTCTCCTTTTGCCAGCTCTCCCATATTTTGGCTTTCATGTGACTTGCTGTGTTTCTTGATAACCATGAACTCAGTGACTACAGTAACTTACTGTATATCCTGCGAAGGGGCTCAGCTGACCCAGCACCACAAAGGAGAATGGCTGCTCTCTTACTGTCTTCCTAAATTGCACCCAATCATTCTTTCCACACCCACAACCTGAGGACTGTTTGTTGTTGTTTTTTTTGAGCCTTTCACTGTCTCCTCAGCTCAGGACTGAAACCCTACCTAGATGAGACACGGCCATTGTTGTTAGGAGGGGAATTTTTATCCTTATTGAATGAAACTTATTTTTGTTAGAAGTCTGTAATTCCCTTGAAGGATTCTTGGCTCAGAATAACTGGATTCTTAGAAAACTGCCATATTAAATTGTATCCATTCAAAAAAAATGTTTAGTTACTCTGGTCGACTTGAAGGAAGAAAGGAAACAAACTCTCTAGTTTCTTAAAGCAGGGCTTGCAAACATCTGGAAGAATCAGGCAGGACAAGAGTGAGGAGCAGCACATACAGGTTGGAGGGAGAAGTCCACAGGGAGGGGACTGGCCCTCCAGGGACACGCAGTGCATTCTTGCCTTTTGGAAATGAGTGTCTGCTGTTGGCACAGGTTTTTTATTTTTAAAAGATAATTAAGAATTTTGTAGTTTGATATGAAATATCTTGATGCATAGATGTTGGCTCAAATGTATAAAATTTTGTAAGGGCAAAGCAAAACATGGCTGTTGCCTGAATGCAGCCTACAGTCCCTTGATGCCTTTTGAGTACTGGGTCCCAGACTGAATTTTATTGTCATCCCTTAGAGGCTATGCCTTCAGAGACCAGCTGAAAATGGAGTCAGTGAACTTTCATATAAACCAAAGACCATGCTGACATAATTTGTTTTCTGAGAGGCTTTCTGGGCCCTTTTGCTTTTTCAAGAAAAGCAATAGCCTTTGGTTAGAGAGCTCTCACCTTACTTTCATGAGTCTGAATGGCTGGGGAGCGGATTCAAAGAGAAAAAAAATGGAGCTGTGTCTGAGAGCTGACATCTGTGTATCTTTCAAAGATAATCTAGAGCATAGTTGCTCAAAATCACAGACTTTGGAGCCACAAGGACCACATTTTGAGCCTGAATCTTCTGCCTCTATAGTTATAAGCTTGTGCTTTTATGGGCTTTTCTAACCCTCAGTTTCCTCATTAATAAAATGGAGATAACCATACCTCTGGTGATTGTGACGATTAAATGAGATGTGTCTGTATAGTTGTTTCTGAAGCACTGGGTACAGTGAGGGCTTTAAAAATGCTGGCCACTGCCTTTGTGCATGTTGAGGCAGCTCTGATTACTGCCGTCTCTCATGGAGCTCAGGTTGGCTAACGTTGTGCACTTATAAATAGTCTTGATACTGGTTATAAACAAACTTGGACTAAGGACTTGGCAGGAGGTTTACTTACTGACGTACTTTCAAGAATCAGTATGTCAGGATTGGGTTTTGACAATGGCCACAGGTGAAAAGAAGGACTCCTGTCACGTTTGTTGTCTGTTTTATAAGACTACTAGTTCTATTAACTTCTGAAAGCTTTTTTTTAAATGTTTATTTATTTTTGAGAGAGATCGAGCGAGTGAGCAAATGAGCATGGGAAGGGGGGCACAGAGGGAGAGGGAAACACAGAATCCAAAGCAGGCTCCAGGCTCTGAGCTGTCAAACAGTACAGTTTGAGCGGGGCTCAAACTCACAAGCCATGAGATCATGACATGAGCCGAAGTCGGATGCTTAACTGACCGAGCCACCCAGGCGCCCCCGGAAAGCTTTCTGATAATGCAGTTCAACACAGCCTGCTGCTTCTGACCTCAGCAGCATCTATACTATTATATCTGGCTTACCAGTATGTTGTGTATGTTTTTTTCTCTTTTGTGTCAGCTTTGATTTCTTAGGTTTTAAGAGGCTTATCATGTATCTGTCGTAAATCTTCCTTTGCACCCAATATGCTGGGTACAAGTAAGCCATTAGTACTTGCATACTGATTTGAATTTTCATCATAGTATATGGAGAATTTTTATTTTTTTTTAATTCAGGTACTTTTTGTTTGTTTCAAGTTTTTATTTAAATTCTAGTTAGTTAAAATACAGTGATGTGTTGGTTTCAGGAGTAGAATTTAGTGGTTCATCACTTACGTATAACACCCAGTGTTCATTACAAGTGCCCTCCTTAATACTCATCACCCAGTTAGCCCTTCCCCTACCTGCCTCCCCTCCGGCAACCTTCAGTTTGTTCTCTCTCATTAAGAGTCTCTTATGGTTTCCTCACTCTCTCTTTTTCCCCTTCCCCTATTTCATGTTTTGTTTCTTAAATTCCACATATGAGTGAGATCGTATGGTAGTTGTCTCTCTCTGACTGACTTGTTTTGTTGAGCAGAATACACTCTAGCTCCATCCATGTCATTGCAAATGGCAAGATTTCATTCTTTTTTTTTTTTTTAAACTTTATACTTTATTGTCAGGTTGGTTTCCATATAACACCCAGTGCTCTTCCCTACAAGTGACCTCCACCAAGACCATCACCCCACATTACCTTTCCCCCTTCCCCTTCCCCCCTCAGTTTGTTTTCAGTATTCACGAGTCTCTTGTGTTCTGTCTCCCTCCCTCTCCCTAACTCTTTTTCCTCCTTCCCCTCCCCATGGTCCTCTGTTGGGTTTCTCCTGTTAGACCTATGAGTGCAAACATATGGTATCTGTCCTTCTCCGCCTGACTTATTTCGCTTAGCATGACACCCTCGAGGTCCATCCACTTTGCTACGAATGGCCAGATTTCATTCTTTCTCATGGCCATGT
>CM053574.1:71337080-71463464 GCA_028646485.1 Cryptoprocta ferox
GTGTCTCTGAATTTCAGGTATTTTTGTATCCTTTGTGTATATACCTAGTAGTATAGGTACAATCCAATTGTTGGATTGTAGGGTAGTTCTATTTGTAACTTTTTGAGGAACCTCTACCTGGAGGCTTTTTAGCCTTTGTTTATACAGAGCCAGCAGCAGCAGCAACAGCTTCAGGACAGTAGTCTCCTCTTGGGGGCAGCACTGGAATCCACAGGTGGAGGCTGGCGTGTCTGTGTCCGGCACAAATATTAATTCTCCAACCTGCATGCTAGTACAGAAACTGCCAGCATTAGGCAGTTAACTTTGTCAGTAACATATTACAAAATAAAAGTGGACACATGAACAGTGCAATAAAATGTATCAGGAAATCTTGGGGTGCCTCGGTGGCTCAGTTGTTTAAGTGTCTGACTTCAGCTCAGGTCATGATCTCATGGTTTCTGGGATCGAGCCCCACACTGGGCTCTGTGTTGTCAGTGCAGAGCCGGCTTCGGATCATCTGTCCTCTCTCTTTCTCTCCCCCTTTCTCACTCCCTCCCTCTCTCTTTCTTAAATATAAATAAACATTTAAAAAATGTATCAGGGAATCTTTAGAATTCTAGGAAAATTTTAGAATCTCTGGTTTTGAAAAACTGCTGTAGCAATGCAAAGCAAATATCCACAGGCTTCAAAATGGAAATTAAATTTAAAGATCACTGCATTATTTGGGGGAAAAAACCCCACTATTTATGTAGGAAGCATCAGATGAACAAATAACTGATGAGGAAGATCATTTAAAAATGATTATTTCCTGGGGCACCTGGGTGGCTCAGTCAGTTAAGCATCTGATTCTTGATTTTGGCTCAGGTCATGATCACATCGTTTATGGGACTGAGCCCCATGTCAGGTTCTGCACTGACAACATGGAACCTGCTTGGGATTCTCATTCATTCTCTCTCTCTCTCTCTCTCTCTCTTTCTGCCCCTCCCCCGCTTGCATGCTCTCTTTCTCCCAAAAATAAATAAACTTAAAAAATTTTAAAAACTGATATTGTATAAATTTGTTTAAATGTTTTTAATGTTTGTTTATTTTTGAAAGAGACAGAGTATGAGCAGGGGAGGGGCAGAGAGAGAGGGAGACACAGAATCTGAAGTCGTTCCAGGCTCTGACCTGCCAGAACAGAGACCGATGCAGGGCTCAAACCCTGAGAACTGTGAGATCATGACCTAAGCCAAAGTCGGATGTTTAACCGAGACACCCAGGCGCCCCCCTGAGGTGTATAATGTGATCATCACGTTGAATGTTATTATGAGCAATGGGTGGGTTTATTTCTTTTAATCACAGCTAGGATTTTATTAGTACAGTAGGAATAATATGTTGATATAGCGGCTTGATACAACAGAACTTGGAATTGATATAAAGCATGAACTGAATCTCATGTCATAGAGAGAGAATAAAAATAAAAATCCACAGGCATTTAAAGGTACAGATTTAGCCATTAGTTATATGCTCATTCCCAACTGTTTCTACTTAAGTTGCTGATTAAGGTAAAAATGAACCAATATTTCCATTTTTTCCCTCCACAATCCCTTGTTCAGTGTTTGTGATAAGCTACTAGACTTTGAACTAGTCGTAAGACAGAGTATGATGAAGAAAGAATATAAATAGATTTTTTATTTAAAAAAATGAACTCATGAAAGGTTTTGAGTCTTCAAATATGTGACATCTTTATTTCTCATTTTGCAGCATATTCCTGTAAACTGTTATCAACCCAAATGCCTCGTATTCGACTGAATTCAAAGTCACTTGAGGTAAGTGATTTTTAAAAATTCTATTTAATACAAGTGTACCCAACTTGTTCCTTGAGTGTTCCCCCAACAGAAATTGTCTACAGACAATCTACAGAAGTTGTCTTGAACTCCCACTCAAGTCCACTGGAACATTACCTCTGGTTCCCACATCTTGCCTCAGTCTTAGGCTAGTCCTTTATCACCCCGGTTCCCAGCACACACCAAATATAGCACTCAGATCCTTGATTTTAAAAATGAAAAAAGAAAAAAAAAAGAAAAACATATGCATACAGCAGTCTTTATCAGAAGTTTGAGTAGATGGGTGGCATTTACATTGAAAGAATGAAAGGACTTTGGAATCCAATATTGAACATCCTGGCCCTTAAAAGGTAAATGGCTACAGTCATTTATTTTCTGTTAATTTTTTTTTACTATATAATTTTCCTACTCATTTTAAAGAATTTTAAATAGATTTTATCTATTCCATTTCAGTCTTCTTTTTTTTTTTTTAATGTAGTTCTGAGTTTCTGACACATATCATTATTATTCTCCATGAAAAAACTTTAAAAATATTTCTACTGGGCAGATCAGTTGGAGATGAATTTTTCTGTTTTTGTCTGAGAAAGTCTTTATTTCTCTTTCACATTTTCAGGACAATTGCACTGGATATAGAATTCTAGGTTGGTATTTCTTGTTCTTTCAACACTTGCTTCTCAACTGTGTGGTTTCAGATGAGAAGCCTGCTATTTCTTATTTTATTACTCTTCCCTTCTGGCTTCTTTCAATATTTCTTTTTTGCCTTTGATTTTTTGATTTGAATATGATATGCCTAGGTATAGATTTTTTTTTTGGTAATTTATCATAGTTGGTGTTTTCTTTTAATTTTTAATGTTTATTTTTGAGAGACAGAGCATGAGTGGAGGAGGGGTGGAGAGAGAGAGAGAGAGAGAGAGAGAGAGAAGGAGACACAGAATCTGAAGCAGGATCCAGGCTCTGAGATGTCAGCACAGAGCTCGACGCAGGGCTTGAACCCACAGACCACAAGAACATGACCTGAGCTGAAGTTGGATGCGTAATCGACTGAGCCACCCAGGCGCCCTGATCATGCTTGGTGTTTTCTAAGCTTCCTGGGTCTAGGTTATATGTTTGCCATTAGTTTGGGAACATTTTTAGTCATTAGCACTTAAAATTTTCTTTCTGTTTTGTTCTTTTACTCTTCTCCTTCTGGATTCCAATTAGCAGTATGTTAGATCTTTTAAATTGTCCCAAAGTTCTTGAATATTCCATTCGGGATTTTTTTTTCTAATTCTTTTTTATCTTTGTATTTCAGTTTGGGAAATTTCTGTTGACATAATTCAAGCTCATTAATTTTTAGACTGTGTCCAGTCTATTGTTGAGCTCAATAAGGGCAATCTTCACTTCTCTTACAGTGTTTTTTTTATTTCTAGCATTTCATTTTTATTCTTTCTTAAGTGTTTCCATCACTCTGCTTATCTTCCCCATCTGTTCTTTTATGTTGTCTATTTTTCCATTACAGTCCTTAACATACTAATCATAGTTTTTTTAATTTACTTTAAAAAATGTTTATTTATTTAATTAGAAAGAGTGTGTGAGGGAGGGGCAGAGAGATAATGGGAAAGAGAATCCCAAGCAGACCCTGTGCTATCAGCACAGAGTCCAGTGTGGGGACTCCATCTCACAAATGGTGAGATCATGACGTGAGCTGAAATCAAGAGTCAGACACTAAACTGACTGAACCACTAAGGAGCCCCAATCATAGTTTATTTTGAATTCATGGATGCTTCCAAAATCTGTGTTATCTTTGAATCTGGTTCTGATACTTGCTTTAGCTCTGCAGGCAGTGCTTTTTCTTGCCTTTTAGCGTGTCTTGTAATTTTTTGTTGAAAGCTGGACATGATGAATCTGGTAATAGAAATTGAGTTAAAGGCCTTTAATGTGAAGTTTTATGGTAATCTGGCCATATTTAATGTTTGCTGCAGCTGCACACACAAGAATTTCCAAAAAATGTTTCCATAGAAATTCGTAAGGGATCACAAAAGACCCCAAATAGCCAAAGCAATCCTAAGAAAGAAGAACAAAGCCAGAAGCCTCGTACTTCCTGATTTCAAAATATATTACAAAGTTAGAATTATTAAAGCAGTATGGTACTGACATAAAGACAGAGACCAATGGGAAGGAGTAGAGAGTCCAGAAATAAACCCACGTATATGGATTATGAGGATGCCAAGAATGCACGTTGGGGAGAGGATAGTCCCTTCAAAAAATGGTGTTGGAAAAGCTGGATATCCACATTCAGAAGAGAAAAAAATAGATCCTGTCTTAGTCCATTCTGGCTGCTCTAACAAAATACCACAGACTGGGCAGCCTATAAAGAACAGAAATTTATTTCTCACTGTTGTGGAGACTGGGAAATCCACAATCAAGGCACCATCATGGTCATGTTCTGGTGAGGGTCGTCTTCCTGGTCCATAGCTGGTGCCTTCTAAGCTGTGTCCGCATATGGTGAAATGGGCTAGGGGTCTCTAGAGCCTCTTTCATAAGAGCATGAATCTTCATGACTTAAGTACCTCTCAAAGGCCCCACCTCCTAATATCACTGGGCATTAGGATTTGAACATACGAATTTGGACCATAGCAGACTCTTAACATACAGCATACACAAAAATCAAGTAAAAATGGATTAAATACTTAAACAGAGACCCAAAAGTGTAAAATCCTAGAAGAAATCATAGGGGGAAACCTGCTTGACATTGAACTTGGCAATGATTTCTTGGATATGATACCAAATGCACAGGCAATAAAAGCAAAAATAGACACGTAACATCACACTAAAAATCCTGACTATGTTTTGTTAGATTTGTCACTAGGTACTTTATGTATTTGGCTATATTGGAACTGGAATTGTGTGTATAGCTTAATTTTCCAATTATTTGCTCCTAAAATACCAAAATAAAGTTTATTTTTTAAAGTTTATTTATTTTGAGAGAGAGAAGGAGGGAGGAAGAGACAGCATGAGCAGGTGAGGAGGGGAGAGAGAGAGAGAGAGAGAAAATCCCAAGCAGGAGTAGAGCTTGATGCGGGGCACGATCTTAAGAACAATGAGATCACGACCAAAATCAAGAGTCAGGTGCTTAAACAACTGAGCCACCCCAGGGCCCTCTTTATATAGATATTTTAATATCATTCTTTAATTTTTGTTTTCAATGTCATTGATTGTTACTCCTGTCTTTACTACTTATTTCCATCTATTGCTTTTGTGTTTAATCTGTTCTTCAGTCATTTTGAGGTATATATATATATATATATATATTAACCCTGTCTTTTATTATCTTTATTCTGATGTTTGCTATTACTGGGGGCTTTGCTGGGGAGGTACTGGGAAGGTACCTCCCCTCCAGGGTTAAGCAACTCCCAGAGCTAGTAAACAACTTGCCCAGTGAATGTGCCTTTCTTATGCAAACCAACCAATCCAGGGCCCACACCCCTACCACCTCCTTTATCAGGCTCTCACATTCTGGGCCACTATGTACTTGCCCTAAGCCCTAGAGCCTATTGAAATTATTCAAACTAGCAAAATCCTAAACCTGCTTACCCTCTCTCACCTGGTCCTGTTTGTGGAAAGCATAATAAAGGTTCTTGCCCACAGTTTCCTTCTGTTCCCTTTGCCTTCTGACTGAACCCAGTGCTCTCCCATATGTCCCCCCCCATATCTCCACTGTGTGATCTGCTTCCATATCTTGGGATCTGTGAGTATTACAAATTGTCTCTTCAATGGCAATTGTCTCCTGATCTGTTGGCCTTAGCTGTATCTCAAATTTTCTATTAATACACTATGTTTTAAAATAGTATGTTACTTTCCTATTGCTGCATAGCAGATCACCACCAATTTAGCAGCTTAAAGCAACATACAATTTTTTTTGTCTTACAGATTTCATGGGTCAGGAGTTTGACATGTTTTAGGTGGCTTCTCTGCTCTGCATCTTATTAGGCTGAAATCAGGATGTCAGCTGGCTGCATCCTCATCTGGAGGATGAGGAGTGGGGAAAAAGCCACTTTTAAGTAAGCTCCCGTAGTTAGTTGGCAGAATTTACTTCCTTGTGTCTGTATGAGGTCCCATCTTTTTGCCCAGTTTGTAAGTCAGGGACTGCGCTCAGGAACTAGAGGTCACTCTAAGGTCCTGGCCTTGCGGCTCTCTCTGCAACATGAGAGTTTACTTCTTAACAAAAGAACATCTGCTGTGGCTTTGAATATCTCTGTCCTTTTGTCTCTGACCTTTAAAACCTCTTTTGAAAGAGCCTACCAGGTGAAGCCAGGCTCACTCACACTCAAGGGGAATGGATTATACGGAGCATGCACATTGGTGGGTGGAAATCTTAAAATCCTGCCTACACGAGGTGAAAAGTTAGGTGACTATTTTTCGACCTATTTTCTAATTTAAGCGCTTAAACCATAATTTTTCTTCTAAGCATTGCTTTAGCTGTGTTCCATAAATATTAATGTTATATTTTCAATAAGTTTATTTCAAAATATCCAATTTTCACTAATTTCTTCTTTGACCCATGGCTTATTTAGAAGTGTGTTAAATTTACATATATTTGGCATGTTTCTATATGTCTTATTGTTAGTTTTTTTTAATTTAATTTTGGACAGAGGACATACACTTTAATTGGCCTTAATCGTTTTAAATCCATTAGGACTTGTTTTATGTTCTAGTATATGGTCTGTTTGGGTAAAATACTACCTGTAAATATCAGTTGAGTCATGGTGACTGAGAGTACTATTATACTAAACTGTCCTCATTGCATTTCTAGCCATTCTATCAATTTCTGAAAGAATTATTAAAATCTGTTACTGTAATTTTGAATTTTATATTTCTCCCTTTTATCCTACCCATTTTTGCTTCATATCTTTTGAGGCTCTATTATTAGGAAATATAGTTGTTATTTCTTCCTGAAAAATTAGCTTTTTAATCATTATGAAATGTCTCTATTTTTGGCAATATTTTCTCTTTAAGGCTATGTTATCTGACATTAATATACCACTTCAGCTTTCTCATAATTTTTAACTCTTCATGGCATATAATAGTGGTGGTATCTTTTCCAATATTTTCCTTTATTTCTCAATTTAGTTTTCATATACTTTGAGGGTTGTGTATAGTTTTTGTACTATTTTTTAATTAAAAATTTTTTATTATTTATTTTTGAGAGATAGAGACAGAGAGTGAGCAGGGGAGGGGCAGAGAGAGAGGGAGGGAGACACAGAATCTGAAGCAGGCTCCAGGCTCAGATCTGTCAGCACAGAGCCCAATACGGGGCTCGAACCCATGAACCATGAGATCATGACCTGAGCCAAAGTCAGATGCTTAACTGACTGAGCCACCCAGGCCCCCCTAGTCTTTGTACTATTAATAAGTCTCTTAAGAATATAATAAATATAGAACAAAATGTCAACTCTTCTACTGTTAAACATTAGATGAAGGCTGAATTATAATTTTTATTTCTCCAAATTATATACAGCAAAGGCAATTGAGACATGTATTCAAATTTGTGTTTACAAAGTTTGTGAATATGTTGGTCTCGGTTGCGTAAATAATTCGAATTTTCCAGAAGCTAGTCTTGTTAGTGAAAGCTCTATTTCACTTACACATTGTGATTTCCATGGTGATCTTGGTACTTTGTTTCTTCAAGATTTTCTCATATGTTTTAAGTTCTTGTAAACATTAGAGGGTGTGTCATTTTCAAAACTCATTATTCCTAAATAGCACTATTAATTGCTGATGGCACTTGCTTTGCATGATGAAACATATACTGCAGTTTTCCTACATAATGTGCTGCTGGAGGTGCTGTGGAGCGTTTTGCATAATTAACGCTGGCAAATTGCTCAGGTAGTCATGTAGTTGAGCGAACCATGTTAGAGAACTTACCTTAACTCCTGTTAACATTGGCAGCAGAAAGACTGGTAAAGAAAAGCAAACAATTTAGAAGTGGATGAAAAAAAGAAGATGTTAAAACTGATAGCTTTAGCTCCAAGCATTTACATGTTCCAAGAAACTGTAAACTTGAAAGCAACGTATTAATTAGAAAAGCACCAAGTTTTGTCTTCACTGATCAAATGAAACAGAAGAGTTATTAATGGATAGGAAAACTTCAATTTTGCCAGAGTATTTTGGGGAAAACAAAACAGTTGCAGTCATTTGAGATCACTGATGGGATACACAGTCCACTGTGTGGAAAAAGTAGAAGTGGAAATGTTTAATATGATATATGTATAGTATATATTATAGTTCTTACATAGTGTGAAATCAAATTTTAAGTGTCTGAATTTCATCTGTTTTTAGACCTTCAGGTTTATATAAAGGCCTCAGTAATTCAAGGATTATTAAATTACCTTTTATTTCAGGAAACACAGTTATTTCATTTGAGTAATGAGTAAAGAAGGCCTCTTAGGAAAAATAGGAAGGAGGATTTTTTCATTAAAGCTTTTGGTGCTTGATACCTGTTATGCTTTAAAACTTTTCCCCAAGTGCCACATCTTGTTAAAATTTCATTCATTAATATGTTTAAGAAAAGTGCAGATCTTAAAAAAAATCTCAAATTTCTATAGATGACTGAATATAACTGAAAAGTATAGTTAAGCAAAACAATTAAATAATAAGCTTTTAAATATGATTTAGTGTTTTATGGCAACTCATTTCACATAGTCAAAGAAAATAGGGTTGGCAACAATCAGTAAGTCTTCTGGCATACTTATTCACTAATCTTTGAACAGAAAGTGGTAACTGATATATATTATTTTTATTTCACTTGTATTTGATGAAGGAATTTTCTTTAGCATTAATCTGTATGACTTACAATTTTATTAATTTATTTTCCTTAAAATACTCCACTATCCGAATTTTCTACTCTGCTACTGGCATGGGGAGTCATTTCTCTAAAATTGTGAACTTTCAACAGTTTATGTGCATTATGAAAGAAAGGAAGGGTGGTCAAAGGAAAATAAGTGAAGGGAGGTGACTCCCATGTATCTTAAACTGAGCAATGAATCTCTAAAACCAGTTTTATTGAGATATCCATTTCACAAAAAATTTATGTTTAATACAATTCAGTCTGTTTTAATATTTTCACACATACATGCACCTGTCACCACAGTCAACTTTTAGAACACTTTCATCACCTCTAAAAGAATCTCCATACTCTTTAGTTATCATTTCTCTCATCTTCTTCCTCCACCCTAAACACCACTAATCTACTTTGATAGATCAGTCAGATTCCCTATTTGCTTCAAACTCTATGGGTTTGCTTATTCTTGACTTTCATGTGAATGAATCATAAAAACATACAGTCTTTTGTGACTAGCTTCTTTTAGTTACTGTATTTTTAAGGTTCATTCATGTGTAGAATGCATTAATACCTCATAACTTTTTGATGGCTAAATATCCCACTGTATGGATATACCATATTTTGTTTATCCATTCATCAGGTTGTTTTCACTTCTAGGCAATTGTGAATAGTGCTGCTATAAACATTCACATACAATTTTTGTGTAGACACAGGTTTTCATTTGTCTTGGGTATATATACCTATGAGGGGTATTGTTGGGTCATCTGGTAAACTTATGCTCACCCATCTGTGGAAGTATCAGACTTTTCCAAAGTGGCTATATTATTTTGCCTTCCTGCCAGCAGTGTTTGAGAGTTTTGGGTTTCTCCAAATCCTGATTAACATTTATTATCTGACTTTTTGATTATAGTTATGCTAATAGGTATTAAGTAGTATCTCACTGTGGTTTCTATTGGCATTTCACTGGTGATCAATGATGTCACTCTTCTTTTCATGTTATTTACTTTTTCATTTCAGTGAGATATTTGAAAGAAAGAATGAGGTAAAAAGTATGCCTCTACCATCTTGATTCAGAAAGTCTTTTATTTATATATATGTTTACATATAAAATGAGAAAAATAAGGTGCCTCTCCCACTCTGTTTTAGGCAACACAACAAGTAGTTAATCAGAACTGTCAAGATCTTGGAATCCTGTTAGGTAAAGAAAATGACCTGGCCCTCATCATTGATGGTGAAACACTGAAGTATGCCTTCCATCCTGAAGTTAAGAGGAGCTTCCTTAATTTGGCCCTCTCGTGTAGAGCAGTATTATGTTGTAGGTAAGGATATATTCACTGTTCTTTTTCCTTCCCTGCTATATTTAACATAAATATGTAAAGAAAATGTAGACATAGAAATATGAGCTTTTGTAGAGGTAAAGTTCCTTATTGGTAGAATATATGCTCAAATTGAAGAGAGATACCTGAGTTTAATTCTAATTGTCAAGCTTAAGATGTACTAGAAAGCAGATTATAATTTTTCAGTGATAAACTGTTTATTGATGTATTGACCAGATGAAAGATGTCTTCAGTAAGAACAAAGGTCCTCTATTTAATTAATAAATAAAAAAATTTATTTTTATTTAAAAAAATTTTAAATGTTTATTTTTGAGAGAGAGAGAGAGAGAGAGAGCCAGCATGAGCTGGGGAAGGACAGAGAGGGAAGGAGACACAGATTCTTAAGTAGGCTCCAGGCTCTGAGCAGTCAGCACAGAGCCAGACTTGGGGCTCAAACTCACAAACCGGGAGATGATGACCTAAGCCAAAGGCAGACGCTTAACTGACTGAGCCACCCACGCACCCTTATTTTTTTTTTATGTTTATTTATTTTTGAGAGAGAGAGACAGACAGTATGAGCAGAGGAGAGACAGAGAGAGAGAGAGGGAGACACAGAATCCGAAGCAGGCTCCAGGCTCTGAGTGGTCAGCACAGAGCCTGACGTGGGGCTCCAGCTCACGAGCCTTAAGATCATGACCTGAGCTGAAGTTGTATGCTTAACCTACTGAGCCACCCAGGTGCCCCAAAGGTCCTGTATTTACAGTGAGGGGCAAATCTGAAAAAAAAATCCACTGAGATCTAGAGAAAAATGAAGATATCAGTATTATTGGCAGTCTAAACATCAATTTAAAAAGGCAAATCATGTACAACAAAGATGGATGGAGCTAGAAAAATTAAGTAAAGAATAATTGTTCCTTTCTTCTGAATAAAAATATATAAATGGACCACTTATAAAGACATTTTGATGGTTGGACTTCTAACTATTAATGTAGGCTTGCCCCTCAATCAGTCAGGTTCCTATATGCTTCACATGCCTCCCTCAGGTGTCCTTCTTTGTTCACGTTCATTCAGCATCTGCTACAAAAATTCAGCAGCTTCTGTTCTTTATTCCATTCTCACTTGTCATGACTGTTGTTTACCCTTCAGGATTGTGACGTTGTCTTCCATCAGTTAGAACTGATAGGAATGATAGAAAGCTGAATTCAAATTTGCCTTTGGGAAAAAAGGGAATATATTAGCTCACATAACTGAAAATTCTGTAGGTAAAGCTAACTTGAGGGGAAGCAAGCAAATTTGTCAACAGTCAATTCACCAGAATTATTTGTTTCTTTTCAGTATTTAGATTTTATCGAACCATTTTCATTTTGCTTTATAACAGTATTTTAAGGGATGTTCACTGTTTCTCCACCTGAACTTGCTACTCATGCTGGAGGAAGCAACAACAGGACGTAGTTGAAGACAAAGAGTGAAGGAGAAACCACAAGGGCTAATTTTGCCACAGAGGATGGATATTCCAGCAGCTGGCTTGCAGTAACCTGTTGGTGGTTTGTCCTAAATCTGGCTTGACTTGTGGTTTGTCATAGGGTTCAAATGGTGTCTCCCTTTTGATTTTTCCCATTCCTTAACATAAAAACTTTTATTATTGATTTAAAATTTTATTTTCTCCTATAAGCATTTCAAGCTATAAATCTTTAAGCACTAATGTAATTTCATTTCACAAATTTCGATATGTTGTGTTTTCATGATCATTCAGTTCAAAGTACAATATTTTCTAATTTTGCTTGATTTCCTTTTTGACTCATGGGCTATTTAAAAGTCTTGAATTCTCACACATTTGGGTATTCCTTGTTACTGATTTCTAACTTAAAAGTATTATCAAAGAAAATATTTGGTTGATTTTTTTTTTTTTGGTACTTTGTCATTCTCTGGTCTTCTGCCTCCTTGTTTCTGATGAGAAATTCACACTGTTGTTACCCTGTATGTGATGTGTCATTTTCCTCTTCCTACTTTCCAGATTTTCTCTTTGTTACTGGGTTTCATTCATTTGGCTCTGTTGGCTCTAAATGTGGTTCACTGTATTTATTCTACTTCGATCCAATGGATTCCTAAATGTTTTGTTTTGTTATTAACAGATTGGAAGGGTGATTTTCAACCATTCAGGTTTTTGGTTTTTTTTGTTTTGTTTTGTTTTGTTTTGTTTTTTTTTTTTTTTTGCTACTTTTGATTCCTTTGGGACTCCACAATCACATGTATGATTGAATACTTGATGTTGATTACAGACATGTGACACTGCCACTGCGTTTTTAATCTCACCTCCTTTCTTTTTGGATTGCATATTTTCCATTGATGTAACTTCAAATTCACTAATTTCTCCTACTATCTCAGATCTGATGTTAAATTATGAAGTACATTTTTTACTTCCTCCCTAGAGTGTCTATTTTTTAATAGTTTCCATTCTTCTGTTGGGATATCCTGCTTGTTGACTCATCATTATCACAATTTTCTTTCATTCTCTGAACATATTTAATTCTGTGAACATATTTATAATGCTGCTTTGGAGTCTGTCTGCTAAATCTTACATCAGGTCTGTTCTCAGTCGGCTTCTATTGATTGCTTTGTTTACTCTGTATGGAAACAAATACTCTCAAGTTTCTTGGCACATCTAGTGATTTTGTTTTATTTAGAGTAAAAGTGGATATTGTAGAAAAATACATTGTAGTATATCTGGATTCTAATTTATTCTTCTGCGTTTTGTTGGTTCAGTGTTTTAGTAACTTGCCTGGACTCAGACTGTGAAATCTGTTTCCCTGTTCATTTGCAGTTACTGATATCTTTCCTTGGCTGGTTTTTGTTGTTGTTGTTGTTGTTGTTGTTGTTGTTTTGCTTTTTAGCCTACCTTCCCAGCAGTTTCTCCTGTGCCTGCGGAGTTTAGTCATCACCCAGTTATTTGGACAAGTTTGTGCCTACACGAGTCATACCCTTGCTGCTAGGGCCATATGTTGGTTGGAGGAATGCTTTCAGAGGTATAACACGTTGAAAGCCTCTCTGGGCTCTTTCCTGCATATCCTTACTTTAGTGGTCAGTTTGGAATATGTGGAAAGTTTATTACCTCAGACCTCCCATGATTCTTTTGTTGCAAAATCTCCCTGTTAAATTTCTAGCTGATTTGCTGGCCTCCCTGAACTGACAGCCACCCGAATTGGTAAAGATGTGGGTGTTTGTTATCAGCTCCAGACTATGTCCACTGTGTCTTGATAGTAATTCTGCAGATTATCCCTCACTCCCAGATCGGGGAAGAGGAACATCTCCAGGCAAGAAGGACACAAGCTTGCTGCACTTACCTGATTTTCATGAATAAACATGTCTCAAGTTCTTTTCCACCTTTGATCATTTTCTGGTGGGCTGAATGTTTGTTTTTAATCACTTTTTCCAGTTTTATGCTTGTTTTCTCACTGAAGGAAATTGTCTAATATCCTTAGATGCCATTAACAGATATAGAAGGTTTTCTTAAAGTTTGGATCAATAATTTGCTTACTAAATGTCATTTAGAAAAAAAAAAGCTTAGATACTTGGAGGGTGTCATACAGTATTTGTTATAATTGCTTAATCAGTGGCACTCAGGTAAACATAATGAGAAAAATCTAATTAATCTAGAAAATTCAGTTTATCGGCACCTGGGTGGCTCAGTCAGTTGGGTGTCCAGCTCTTGATTTTGGTTCAGGTATGATCTCACAATTCATAGGATCAAGCCCTCCATCAGGCTCCACTGACTCAAAATAAACTTTAAAAAAAGTAGTTCTTAATCACCATATGCCATAATTTATGTTTTATTTACTTGGTTTACTGTCTGTCTCCTCTCCGGAATGTAAATTTCATGAAGACAGGAAAGTTTATGTATTTTATTCTCTGCTCTATTTTCTATATCAAGAATTGTGTCTAGCTCATATGTAGGGACATAAATATTTGTTGAATAAATAATTAATGCATATGAGATTACCTGTAAGTAGCTTACACAGAGAATTCCAAGCACAAATATAGCAAGAAAATCTGTTTTTATATACGAGAAAATATCTATGCCATACAATATGTTGAAGCTATTTTACAAATTTAGAGTGGAAACCATTTTATTTTTTATTTCTAGCACTGATTATATTGATAAGGAAGTCAGTAGTGTGTGCCCATGGAAAAACCATGACATTATTCCAGTCCACAGGATTACTTATCTTCGTATATTCTTATTCCATGAAAATAGATGATAAAAGTACTACAATTTTTAAATCATGTCAAATGGGACTAGAGTGTTTTATAGGTTGGAATCTATGATGTGCTCTTTCTAAATTGTTGTTGAATTTGTTATTTGGTTCCATGTTATAGATTAAAAATCACAATGAGAGTTGACATGTGAAATACTATCTTTTGGAAGGTGAAAGTGTCCATTCAGATGAATAGAAATTAGCTGTTTAATGTCTGTTTTGAATTTCTCAAACTGTGTTTTAGGGCCCTGTTTTCTTATTACTTTTGTGCCCTGAATCAGCATATTGACTTCTTTTCCTATCCTGAGTAGACTTTTTGCTCTTCAATTTTTGTGACTAGATGGCTGTGGGACATCTATGTTGTTTCAGCTAATAAAATGACAAGATAAACTTTGCCAGACATGGATGTAAAGATCATCAATTGTGTATAACCCTAAAATTTCAAGATTAGGGTAATTTCGCTTAATACTCATACATGGAAACATGACCTGAAGTGTTTTGTTAATTTAAGCTCATTTAACAGACAAGTATTAAAATATTACTATTATTTTAGGATTTATTTTCATGTATGGGAGGGAGATCCAAAGTCAGAATAGTGATAATCCAGTTCTTTCCTTTTCTTGTAGTTTTTATTTAAATTCCAATTAGTCAACATATAGTGCAATATTGGCTTCAAGAGTAGAATTTAGTGATTCATCACTTACATATAACACCCAGTGCTCCTCACAACAAACACCCTCCTTAACGTGCATCACCCATTTAGCCCATCCCCACCCACCTCCCTTCTAGTTGACCTTCAGTTTATTCTCTATAGTTAAGAGTCTCTTATGGTTTGCTTCCCTCTCTCTTTTTCTCCCTTCCCTTATGTTCATCTGTTTGGTTTGCTTCCCTCTCTCTTTTTCTCCCTTTCCTTATGTTCATCTGTTTTGTTTCTTAAGTTCCACATATGAGTGAAATCATATGGTATTTGTCTTTCTTTGACTTCTTTTGCTTAGTGTAATACACTCTAGATCCATCCACATCATTGCAAATGGCAAGATTTCATTCTATTTGATGGCTGAGTAGTATTAATATTCCATTGCATGTGTGTGTGTGTGTGTGTGTGTGTGTGTGTGTATGCATATGTATATATATACATGCATGCCACCTCTATGAACATTTGGGTTCTTTTCATAATTAGGCTATTGTTGATAGTGCTGCTATAAACATCACGGTGCATGTGTCCCTTCAACTCAGCATTTTTGTATCCTTTCGGTAAATACCTAATAGTGCAATTGCTGGGTTGTAGGATAGTTCTGTTTGTAACTTTCTGAGAACCTCCATACTGTTTTCCAGAGTAGCTGTACCAGTTTGCATTCCCACCAACAGTGAACAAGTGTTCCCCTTTCTCTACATCCTCGCCAGCAACTGGTCAGAATTGATGTGGAGCTTTGGTGAAAGGCCCAGAGCCACCTCACAAAAGGACTGAAGGATTCAAGGATATTTAGCAAGGGGAGGAGAAGGCTTAGTGGGGTCCCTGATAGTTTTCTTCTGTATTTGGAGAGCTTCATTGGCCCAAAGGATAGAATTAAGATTTGAAAGTATGAAGAGTCAAATTTGGTATTAATATGAGGTAAGTTTTCTTTTTCTTTTTTTCACAAATACCATAGTTTAAATATAAAAGTACTTGCCAGACAAAATGGTGAAGTTGTTATCATTGTAGTTATTCTAGTAAAACAACCAGTGTCTCTAGATGGAAACTAAACTTACAAATGGTTTCTGGAACATCCTCTACTCCAGTAACTTTTCATACTATAGCTACAGTGTATTAATGTTAACTTATTATATTTTCCTCATTAGGAAGCCCAAGGTTTTCTGTCTGTGCTTCTATCTTAAAATTTGGAGTGTGTTCTAGTCAAGGAAACTTTATCTCCTCAGTTTTTAATAATCTCACCTGAAATTTGAAAGGTTTAAATTTAAATTAGTTTTTAGGAACTGTTTTGTGGGAAGGGGATGATCATTCACTTACTAGAAAATAAAACCTTTGTGTGTCCCTTCACATCTTGGGTAGAGTGTGTATCCAATTTATTTAGTGACTGAATACATAAATGATAAATAAGAGATAAAAAATTTTGCTTCTTTTTCCTTGGAATATCTGTTAAGTATTTTGTGTAGACAGGGTCTGCTAGTCTGAAATATTTTAGGTATACGAAATTTGCTTTTGTAGCTTGTCTGAGGGGAAAAAAAAAGGATCAATAGTATCGTCATCTGCATTGGACACATTCCACGGGAAAGAACCAACCATTTGTTATTTTCAATCACTTAGCTCTTGATTGTTATTGTCCCCACAGACTCCTGACTGATACCTTCATGTTCTGTATCTCCATGTGTATTTTTTAAGTTCACTTGAGGGTAGTTTGATTTTCATAGGCTACTCCACATGCTATCCTTTGGGGGAAATGCCTTCCTATATTTCAGAAACAGATCTTTACTCCTTGCTCTTATGTAGCAAGATGATGGAAATTAATGTAGCAGGCCAGTGTTAGAAACAGGGAGTGGTGGGGAGAACTGCAAATTGAAGAGTTTATCTCCACGTAAACTGGACAATTGATACTGTGTATTTCTTTTGGATGTTACAGAAGTGACCGTGTGCTTTCTTTGCTTTACTTTTTATTTTGGGTGGGGGTGGCAGGGGACATTAAAAAATTTTGAGTATAGTCGATGCACACTGTTACATTAGTTTCAGGAGCACGACATGACATAATGATTGGACATCTCTGTATGTTATGCTGTGCTCACCGCAAGCGGAGCTACCCTCTGTCACCAGACAACCTTATTGCAACCACTGGCTATATTCCCTGTGCCGTGCCTTTTATTCTCGGGACTTACATTCCATCTGGAAGTGTGTACCTTCCACTCCCATATTGCCCATACCCCCACCCCCACCCTCCACCAGCTATGTTTGTTCTCTGTATTTTTAGGTCTGATTCTGCTTCTTGTTTGTTTATTCTTTTTTTTTTTTTTTTTAGATTGGTGGGTGGAACATTTTTGTACCTGTAAGAAGCTTAATTAATGTATTGCAAGATTTATCAGTAACTGTCATTTAAAGGTGGTTATGTGTAGATTATCGTTGACTCTGTGTTAAAGGCTTTTAGAACAAGATGAAGTAAAATGAACCAACATAAAACACCAAAAAGTGATGGCTTCTGTCCTCTTTTTCAGGTTGTCTCCCCTCCAGAAGGCAGAAATAGTGGACCTGGTTAAGAAGCATGTAAGGGCCATCACCCTTGCCATCGGGGACGGTGCCAACGACGTTGGGATGATCCAGACGGCCCACGTGGGTGTGGGAATCAGCGGGAATGAGGGCATGCAGGCCACCAACAGCTCCGATTATGCCATTGCGCAGGTCAGAGGTGGGGGTGGGAGGGTGCTGAACACGCCAAGCGCATCCCTGGGTCTACCCTACTCTGTAAGCTGCTTTTCACATGAAACTACCAGCACATTTGGCGTTTTCTTTAGTTTCGTCCTTATGCAGTTTGCAGCAAAAAGGTTTTCCTTGAGCAGTTATGGGTTCGGTCAAACTAATAACGCCGAGAATCTGTAGCTCTGCTAATATAATCTCTAAATCCCCAGTCTCTTCAGTCTGTAATGTGTGCTTTACTTTACAGTGTCTCTTGATGACAATTTCTTGAAGACTTACAATCTCCCAATTTCTGCTTTCTTAAAGTATGCACTGCCTCTTGACAGGCATGAAAAAAATAGACTGTACATTTTAGTATAGCTTCACGGCAAAATTGAGCAGAAAATATCGTTCCCATGTATTCCCTGCCCGCACCCCTGCCAGCCTCCCCTACCATCAACACCCTCTGTCAGAGAAGTGCATTTGTTATAACTCATGAACCTACATCGACACATCATCATCCCCCAAGGTCCACAGTTTACATTAAGGTTCACTCTTGGTGTTGCACATTCTGTAGGTTTGGAAAAATGAATAATGACAAGTATCTATCATCACAGAATCATACAGAGTAATTTCACTTCCTTAAAAGTCCCTCTGCACTCTGCCTATTCATCATTCCCTCCACACTGACTGACTTGGGCAATCACAGATCTATTTCCTCTCTCCATAGTTTTGCCTTTTCCAGAATGTCATGTTCCTACATTTCCAACTTTTCCACCTCGCTTCTTCACTTAGTGTTATGCATTTAAGAATCCTCCATGTCTTTTATGGCTTGATAGCTCATTTCTAGTTAGTGATGAATACTATTCTACTTTCTGGATATACAATACTTTGTTTACCCATTCACCTACTGAAAAACATCCCAGTTATTTCCAAGTTGGGGCAATTATTAACAAAGCTGCTATAAATATCCATGTGCACATTTTTGTACATGGACATAAAATTTCAACTCCTTTGGATTTATACCAAGGAGTGCAATTGCTAGATCATATAGTAAAAGTATAAAAGTATGTTTAGTTTTGTAAGAAACTGCCACACTGCCTGCCACCGTGGCTGTATCATTTATTGGAATGCATGTAAGAAGAGAGTATGGCCTGCAATTTACAGCCCCTGCATATTTATGTGATACCTAAGCTGTTTAACAAGAACGCTTCCTGGTCCTACATATTAATATTTGACTTTTGAAGAATATAATATTTTAATAATTTAAGGTCAGCTTTTAATGGATACAATATTTTCATCACAGTTGAGCAACTAACAATAACACTTTCCACTCTTGCTGAATTCAGGAGCCACATGTAATTCTTGAACAGCTCCCTAGGAATTATCCCATACTTTGAGTAGAACACCCCTGCTGGGGCTATTCTTATGGTGGCTACCTCTGAGAGGCTAGATGATTTAGTACCCTGTCCCCAGGTAAGCAGAGGCCTCAAACTGGGGTGGTAGCAAAATGGATTCTTAGGATGCTACAGCATAGATGAGGAGTGTATTACCCCAGTATTTGAATCTGATCCAGTCTGAGACTCTCCTTCTTACTCATAAATTAAGTGTTCTAGTTTGGTAACAGGGAAATCTAAGGCTCCTATGTGCTAGAGTATCTGGGTTAGGAGAAGTGTCAGTAAATGTGCTCAAAGCACCTGTGTCTGTAAACAAGGAAATGACCACGCCCAACTCACCTGATCCTGTCCTAAACTGCTAAATGCTATTGGGATACATGCTTCCAATGATCTCAGCAATTATATGTGACGTAAGCCTTGACCTGTTAAACACTGTAGACACCAAGCTGGCCAGGATCAGGTGTCCTGGGGACCCAGGGATATATTTCTCTTTTTTTGTTTCTTTGGTTTTTCTGATTCCACATTATAAATGAAATCGTATGGTATTCATCTTTTTCTGTTGGACTTATTTCACTTCACACAACACCCGCCAAGTCCATTCGTGGTGTCACAAATGGCAAGATTTTATTCTTTCTTATATCTAATATTCCATCACACACACACCACATTTTCTTTATTCATCTATTGATGGACACTGAGGTTGCTTACCTATCTTGGCTATTGTCAGTAATGCTTCAGTAAACATAAAGGTGCATATATCTTTTCAAATTAGTGTTTTTGTTTTCTTTGGGTAAATACACAGTAGTGGAATTACTGGATTTTATGGTATTTCTATTTTTAATATTTTGAGGAAACTCCATACTGTTTTGCACAGTGACGGCACCAGTTTGCATTCCGACCAGCAATGCAAGAGTGTTCGCCATTCTCCACATTCTCACCAACACTTGGTATTTCTTGTCTGTTTGATTCTAGCCATTCTGACAGGTGTAAGGTGATATCTCATTGTGGTTCTGATTTCCACTACTCTGATGATTAGTGATGTTGAGAATCTTTTTGCAAAAGTGTCTATTATTGTCCTCTTCCCATTTTTTAAAAAAAGTATTTAAATTCCAGTTAGTTAACATACAGTGTAGTCTTAGTTTCCAGTACACAATATAGTGATCCAACACTTCCATACAGTACCCAGTGCTCGTCATAACAATCCCATCACCTATTTAACCCATCACCCCCCACCCACTTTTGCCCATTTTTAATTGGATTTTTTGCAGTTTCTTGGTGTTAAGGTGAATAACTTCATTATATACTTTGAATATTAACCTCCTTTCAAAGATAACATTTTCAAATGTCTTCTCCCACTCAGTAGGCCTTTTCATTTTGTTGATCGTTTCCATTGCTGTGTAAAAGATTTTTGTTTTGATGTAGTCCCAATTGTTTATTTTTGCTTTTGTTTTCCTTGCCTGGGGAGATCTATCTAGAAAAGTGTTGCGAAAGTCAATGTCCAGATTACTGCCTTTTTTCCCCCCTTTCTTCAAGTTTTTTAATTTAAATTCCAGTTAGTTAATACACAGTGTAATATTAGTTTAAGGTGTATAAGTTAGTGATTCATCAAATACAACATCCAGTGCTCATCACAAGTGCCCTGGCTTTCAGGTCTCATATTTAGGTCATTTTATTTTGTTTATTTTTCCATATCATGTAAGAAAGTGGTCCAGTTTCATTCTTTTGCATGTAGCTGTCCAGTTTCCCCAACACATTTTTTTGAAGAGACTGTTTTTTTCCCCATTGCATATTCTTGCCTCCTTTACTATAGATTAATTCACCACATAAGCATGGGGTATTTTGTAGCTCTCTATTCTGCTCCATGGATCTATGTCTGTTTTTGTGCCAGTACCATACTGTTTTCATTATCACAGCTTTGTAATTATCTTGAAATCTGGGATTGTGATACCTCCAGTGTTGATCTCCTTTCTCAAGATTGCTTCAGCTACTTGGGATCTTTTATGGTTTCATACTAACTTTAGGATTATTCTATTTCTGTAAAAAATATTAATATTTTGACAGGGATTGTATTGAATCTGTACGTTCCTTTGGGTAGTATGGACATTTTAACAATATTAATTTTTCTAATCCATGAGCATGGAATATCTTTCCATTTCTTTGTGTCATTTTCAATTTACTTTATCAGTGTTTCATAGTTTTTAGAGCACAGCCCTTTTGCCTTTTTGGTTAAGTTTATTCCTATGTATTTTGTAATTTTTTATTTAATTTTCAAACAATCTTTCTTACCTTCTCTTTCTGTTACTTTGCTAATAGTGTGTAGAAATGCAACAGATTTCTGTATATTAATTTTGTATCCTGCAACTTTGTTAAATTAATTGATCAATTCTAATCATTTTTTGGTGGGGTCTTTAGAATTTTCTATGTAGAGCATCATGCCATCTGCAAAGAGTATCATCAATTTTACTTCTGTAAAAAATTTTTTTACATTTATTTATTTTTGAGAGACAGAGAGTGAACAGGGGAGGGGCAGAGAGAGAGGGAGACACAGAATGTGAAGCAGGCTCCAGGCTCTGAACTGTCAGCACAGAGCCTGATACGGGGCTTGAAGCCACAAACCGTGAGATCATGACCTGAGCCAAAGTCGGATGCTCAACCGACTGAGCCACCCAGGTGTCCCTCAATTTTACTTCTTCCTTACCAATTCGGATGTCTTTTATTTCTATTTCATGTCTGACCGCTACAGCTAGGACTCCCAGGGCTGTGTTGAATAAAAGTGGTATGAGTGGACATCCTTGTCTTGTTCCTGATCTCAGAAGGAAAAGCTCTCGGTTTTACAGCATTGCGTATGATGTTAGCCGTGGGTCTGTCACATGTGGCCTGATTAGGTTGGCATGTGTTCCCTCTAAACTCACTTTGTTGAGTGTTTTTATCATGAATGGAAGTTGTATTTTATTTAATGCTTTCTCTGCATCTATTATGATGATGATATGATTTTTTTCCCCTTCATTTCATTAATGTGTGTGCTGATTTGTGAATACTGAACTATCTTTGCATCCTTGGAATAAATTCCACTTGATCGTGGTGAATGATCCTAGTATATTTAATGTATTGTTGAATGTAGTTTGCTTGTATTTTGTTGAGGATTGTTGCATCTTTGTTCATAAGAGATATTGGCTTGTAGTTTTGTTTTATTTTGTTTCATAGTGTCTTTGTCTGGTTTTGGTATCAGGGTAGTGCTGCCCTCAGAGAATGTATTTGGAAGCTTTCCTTCCTTTCAATTTTTTGGAATAGTTTGAAGAGAATGGGTATTAACTCTTGTTTATGTATTTGGTAGAGTTCACCTCTGAAGCCATCTGCTCTGGGACTTTTGTTTGTCAGAAGTTTTTTGATTGCCAATTCAATTTTGTTATTATTTCTTCTTTTGGAAGGAATTTATCTATTTCTCCTAGGTTGTCCAATGTCTTGGAATATAATTTTTATAGTAGTCTCTTGCAATCCTTTCTATTTCTGTGATGTATATTTCTCCTCTTTAATTTCTGATTTATTCATTCGAGCCCTCTCTCTTTTTCCCTTGATGCGTTTGGCCAAAGGTTAATCACTTTGTTTATCTTTTCACAGAACAAGGTTATGATTTCATTGAGCTTTTCTATGACTTTTTTTCTGTTTTTCATTTATTTCTGCTCTGATCTTTATTTCCTTCCTTGTGCTATGTTTGGATTTTGTTTGTTCTTCCTTTTAGGTGTTAGGTTAGGTTTTTCTGAGATTTTTGTTTCTTGAGGTAGGACTATATTGCTACAAATTTTCCTCTTAGAACTGCTCTCACTGAATTTGGGGCCATTGTGTTTTCATTTTCATTTCTCTCCATGTATTTTTATTTTCCTGTTTGATTTCTTCATTGACCCATTGGCTGTTTGGTACCTGTTATTTAGCCTCCACATGTTTGTGCTTTTCCTAGGTTTTTTACCCCCATGTAATTCATGTCTAGCTTCTTCATATCAGTTGTAGTCAGAAAATTTGCTTGGTATGATTTTAATCTTCTTAAATTTATTTAGACTGGTTTTGTGGCCTAACACATGATGTATCCTGGAGAATGTTCCATATGCACTCAAAATGAATGTGTATTGTTATTGTGTTGTTTTTGGATGGTATTTTCTGTATATATTTGTTAAGTCCATCTGGTCTAATGTGTTGTTCAAAGACACTGTTTCCTTGTTGGTTTTCTGCCTGGATGATCACTGATGTGAGTGGGGAGTTAGAGTCCCCTACTATTATTTTATTGCTGTCAAGGTTTCCCTTTGTGTCTGTTAATATTTGCTTTATTTAGGTGCTCTTATGTTGGGTACATAGATAATTACAACTATTATATCCTCTTGTTTTATTGATCCCTTTATCATTATATAGTGTCCACTTTGTCTCTTGCTACAGTATTTGATTTCAAGTCTATTTTGTCTGATATAAGTATTGTCCTCCCCTTCCCCAGACTTTTTTTTCTTTTTCCACTTCCATTTGCATGGCATATTTTTTCCATCTATTCACTTTCCCAGTCTGTATGTGTCTTTAGGTCTGAAGTGAGTCTCTTGTAGGCAGCATATAGATAGGTCTTATTTGTTTTATCCATTTTGTCTTTTTCCAAGTGTTTAGACTATTTACATTTAAAGTAATTTTTGACAAGGGTGCCTGGGTGGCTCAGTCAGTTGAGCGTCTGTGAAGTCAGCTCAGGTCATGATCTCACAGTTTGTGGGTTCAAGCCCCACGTTGGGCTTTGTGCTGATAGTGCCAAGCCTGCTTTGGATTCTCTGTCTCCCTCTCTCTCTACCCCTCCCCCGCTCACATGCATGCTCTCTCTCTCAAAAATATTAAAATTATTGATATTTACTTATTGCCTTGTTGTTTTCTAGATGGTCTTATAATTCTTCTCTATTTCATTAATCTTCTCTTGCTCTTTTTGCTTGTGATTTTCTTTAGCGTTTTGTTTGTCTTTCTCTTTAATTTTTGTGTATCTATTATAAATTTTTGGTTTATGGTTTCCGTGAGGCTTTATATAACATCCTAAATCTACAGTTAACTATATTAAGTTATGGTCTCTTAAGTTTGAACTCATTTTGTTTATTTTTTTATTTTTAGAGAGACCAGAGACAGTGTGAGTGGGGGAGGGGCCGAGAGAGAGGGCAAGATAAGAATCCCAGGCAGGCTCTGCACTGTCAGCACAGAGCCCAATGTGGGGGCTCGAATTCACGAAACCACGCGATCATACCTAAGCCAAAACCAAGAGTTGGATGCTTAACTGACTAAGCTACCCAGGCACCCCTGACCTCATTTTAAAAGTACTTCACGTTTATCCCTTTCTCCACTATTTATTTATGTTATCATATTTTACATTTTTTAATGTTGTGAATCCCAATTTTTTAGAATTGATTTTACTATTTTGTCTTTTAACTTTTATACTAGTTTACTAGTGATTGCTCTATGACCTTTATTGTATGCTTGCTTTTATTTAGAACATTTTTTTCTTTCATTTTTTCAAATTTCTAATTATGGCCTTTTGTTTTCCACTTAAAGAAGTCTCTTTAACATTTCTTATAAGGCCAGTTTCATGGTGATGAGATGCTTTAATTTTGTTTGGGAAATTTTTATTTCTTGCTGAATTCTGAATGATAACTTTGCTGGATGCAGTATTCATGGTTGTGTGTTTTTTCCTTTCAGCACTTTGAATATATCATGGTACTCCCATCTGGCTTGCAACATTTCTGTTGAAAAATAAGATGATAGTGTAATGGGGTTTCCATTGTAGGTTACTAGTTGTTTCGCTCTTGCTATTATTTTATTATATATATATATATACACACACACACACACACACACACACACACATATATATATATATAATTTATTGTCAAGTTAGCTAACACCCAGTGTATACAGTGTGCTCTTGGCTTTAGGAGTAGATTCCTATGATTCATCACTTACATAAAAATCCAGTGCTCATCCCAACAAGTGCCCTCCTCAATGCTCATCACCCATTTTCCCCCTGCCCCCCTTCTACCTTCAGTTTGTTCTCTGTATTCAAATATCTTTTATGGTTTGCCTCCCTCTCTCTTTGTAACTATATATATATATTTTTTTTCTTTCCTTTCCCCCATGGTCTTCTGTTCTGTTTCTCAACTTCCACACGAGTGAAAACATACAATATCTGTCTGTCTCTGACTGGCTTATTTCACTAAGCATAATACCCTTCAGTTCCATCGACGTTGTTGCAAATGGCAATATTTCATTTTTTTCATTGCTGAGTAGTATTCCATTGTGTGTGTGTGTGTGTGTGTGTGTATCTTCTTTATCCATTTATCAGTTGATGGACATTTGAGCTCTTCCCATAATTTGGCTATTGTTGATAGCACTGCTATAAACATTGGGATGCATGTGGCCCTATGGCTCAGTACTCCTATATCCTTTAGATAAATTCCTATTAGTGCTTTGCTGAGTCATAGGGTAATTCAATCTTTAATTTTTTGAGGAACCTCCACCCTGTTTTCCAGAGAGGCTGTACCAGTTTGCATTTCTACCAACAATGCAAGAGGGTTCCCTTTTCTTCATATCCTTGTCAACATCTGTTGTTTTCTAAATTGTTAATTTTAGCCATTCTGACTAATGTGAGGTGGTTTCTCACTGTACTTTTGATTTGTATTTCTCTTATGATGAGCAATGTTGAGCACCTTTTCATGTGTCTGTTGGCCATCTGGATGTCTTCTTTGGAAAAATGTCTGTTCATGTCTTCTGCCCATTTCTTCACTGGATTATTTGGTTTTTGGGTATTGAGTGTGGGTATTGAGTGTGGTATTGAGAATCTATAAAGTTCTTTATAGATTTTGTATACTAACCTTTTATCTGATATATCATTTGCAAATATCTTCTCCCATTCCATTGGTTGCCTTTTAGTTTTTTTGATTGTTTCCTTTGCTGTGCAAAAGCATCTTATCTTGATGAGGTTCCAATCATTCATTTTTGCCTTTGGAGACACGTCAAGTAAGAAGTTGCTGCAGCCAAGGTCAAAGAGGGTGTTGCCTGTTTCTTCTTCTAGGATTTTGATGGTTTCTTATTTCACATTTAGATCTTTCATTTTGAGTTTGTTTTTGTGTATGGTGTAAGAAAGTGGTCTAGTTTCATTCTTCTGCATGTTGCTGTCCAGTTCTCCCAGCACCATTTGCTAAAGAGACTGTCTTTTTTCCATTGGATACTCTTTCCTGCTTTGTCAAAGATTAGTTGGCCACACATTTGTGGGTCCAATTCTGGGTTCTCAATTCTATTCCATTGATCTCTGTGTCTGTTTTTGTGCCAATACCATAGTGTCTTGATTATTACAGCTTTATAGTAAAGGCTAAAGTCTGGGATTGTGATACCTCCAGCTTTTGTTTTCTTTTTCAACATTACTTTAGCTAATCAAAGTCTTTTGTGGTTCCATACAAATTTTAGGATTGTTTGTTCTAGCTCTGAGAAGAATGCTGTGGCCATTTTGATTGGGATTGCATTAAATGTGTAGATTGCTTTGGGTAGCATCGACATTTTAAAAATATTTGTTCTTCCAATCCATGAACATTGAATGCTTTTCCATTTCTTTGTGTCTTCTTCAATTTCTTTCATAAGCCTACAGTTTTCAGGGTACAGATCTTTTACCTCTTTGGTTAGGTTTATTCCTAAGTATTTTATGGTTCTTGGTGTAATTGTAAATGGGACCGATTCCTTGATAACTTTTTCTGTTGCTTCATTATTGGTGTATAGAAATGCAACTAATTTCTGTTCATTGATTTTATATCCTGCGATCTTCCTGATTCATGTATCAATTCTAACAGTTTTTTGGTGGAGTCCTTTGGGATTTCCATGTAGAGTATCATGTCATCTTCTTGCTGCTCTTTGAAGTATTTATCAAAGAGCGGGAAACAAACTACAAGATACTCTTAACTATAGAGAACAAACTTGAGGGTTGATGGAGGGAGGTGTGTGGGAGATGAGCTAGATGGGCAATAGGTATTAAGGAGGGCACTTGTGATGAGCACTGGGTGTTGTATGCAAGTGATGAATCATTGAATTCTACCCTGAAAGCAATAATGCACTGTATGTTAACTAAAATTTAAATAAAAAAATAAAAGTCTCTCTTTATATTTGTCAAAATATCTTTGACATTTTAATTATGTACTGTGGTGTGGCTATCCTTGGATTCATCTTCTTGGAACTCTCTGTGCTTCCTGAATCTGGATGTCTCTTTCCTTTCCTACATTAAGGAAACTTTTATTATTTCTTCAGATAAACTTATCTGCCCCTGACTCTCTTCTCCTGAGACCTCTATAACTCTCTAATGTGGATGTTTTGCTTGATATTGTCCAAAAGATCCCATAACCCATTTTCATTTTAAAATTCTTTTTTCTTTTTGTTGTTCAGCTTGGGTACTTTATATTACCTTGTCCTTCAGATCACTGATCTAATATACTGTTGTTCCCCCTAGTGTATTTTTTATTTCAGTTATTGTATTCTTCAGCCCTGATTGGTTCTTTCTTATATTTTCTGTTTCTTTGTTGAAGTTCTTGCTGAGTTCATCCACTCTTCTCTCAGTCTGGTAGTATCTTTATGACCATTACTTTGAACTCTTTATCAGATAGATTGGTTATCTCTGTTTTATTTAGTTCTTTGTTTTGTTTTGTTTTGGTTTTGGATTTTTTTGTTTGAAGTTCTGTCTTCTTCTTTCATTTGAAGAATGTTACTCTGTCTTCTCATTTTACTTGACTTTCTGTGTTTGTTTTTATGAATTAGAACAGCTGCTTCTCCTAAACTTAAAGGAATAGTCGTGTGGGTGGTTGTCCTTTGTGTAGTCTCCGGGGCCTGACTGGACTTGTGGCTGGCATGGGATAGGATTCCTGAGGTATTCTTCCTATGTTACCATCTTGGAACACCAGACCCTTCAAGCTTTCTTTTATTCCTTCCACCCACCCCTAAGGTGCCATACCAAGCCAGTCACTAATGTGGGAGATTGAACTGATTCATGTTCAGGCCCCCATTAACAGGCTATTTTGCATCAATGATAATACTTTAAGCAACATTTTTTTTGTTTTCCTCCATCTTGCTTTGACCCAAGAGCAGCTTTGACTGTAGAGAGAGAAGGTATTATGCCTTTTCCAAGAATGGATGTTATCCCTAGAACTCTAAGTGGACATTTTCCTATTTCTGCCCCATCTGTCTCCAGTCTTTCATGTGTATTCTACAACAGTGTGTCAAAAAAAATATCTTTTACTTTGCTGTTTCATTTGAATTTGGCCTGACTGTTGTTTCCTTCTTTTAGTTTAGCTACTTGGAGAAGCTTCTGTTGGTTCATGGAGCTTGGAATTATTTTCGAGTGACAAAATGCATATTGTATTGTTTCTACAAAAATGTCGTGTTATACGTTATTGAGGTAAGAAAAGAGATATGCTTTCTTTCATGAAAAAGTTAGGTCTTTCTTTGACATCATGTATGGTAGTTCCCCCCCCTCCCCCATATTTGTATTATTTAAATTACCATTACATAATTCTGCTTTAGGTTTTTGCTCTAAGTCATTTGGTAAATTTGAGTCTTCTAACCACCATCCTGAATTAAAAAATATCTGTACAAGCTTTAAATTTGGCTATGGAAAAATATTTTTAAACATTTTACTCTGAAATAATTATAGATTCATAGGAAGTCACAAAAATATTTTTCAGGATCCCATGAAACATTCACCCAATTTTTCCCAAAGAAAACACCTTGAATAACTCCAGGACAGTATCAAAACCAGGATATAACTGACAGCGCTTATTCATACTTCATCAGCTTTACACATACTCGTGTGGTTCTGTGTACTTTTATCCATGTGTAGATTGATGTAACCATCACAGAAATTGAGACAGACCACCCCCATCTCACTACCAATGATACAGACCTGTTCTATCACCACAAGGATCCCACTCATGCTACCCTTTTATATCCACATCCATCCCTAACCTCTGACAGTGACTAATCTGTTCCCTATCCTTAGAATTTTGTTCTTTCATGAATGCTATAAAAGTGATTCAGTTGGTTAAGCATCAGACAAGATCTTGATTTCGGCTCAGGTCATGATCTCATGGTTTCTGAGATCAAGCCCCATGTTGGACTCTGCACTGACAGTGAAGAGCCTGCTTGAGATTCTCTCTCTCTGCCCCACCCCTGCTTTCTCTCTAAAAAGAAATAAACTTAAAAAGAAAGAATGTTATAAAAGTAGAATTGTGTAGTGTATAACCTTTTGAGATTGCATTTATTTCAGTCACTATAATTCCCTTCAAATTGATCTAAGGTGTTCCCTGTATCAATCATTTGTTCCCGTACCATAACATTTATCATCCACCTGTTGAAGAGCATTTGTATAAAGATTTTGTGCAAACACAAGTTTTCACTTATTTTGGACAAATGTCCAAGAGTACAATTGCTGGATCATATGGTAGGTGCATATTTAGTTTTAAAAGAAACTCCCAACTATTTTCCAGAGTGACTTTACCATTTTCAATTCCTAGCAGCAAAGTATCTGTTATTTTGTTTGTCTGGATCTTTACCAGCATTTGATATTATCACTATTTAGTATTTTAGGCATTCTGATAGATGGGTAGTGATATCTCATTGTGGCTTTATCTTATAGAGAAAGAGAGTGTGAATGGGGGAGAGAGAGAGAAGGAGGGAGAGAGAAAGAATCTTAAGCAGGCTCGACTCTGGGACCTGATCCCATGACCCTGGGATCATGACCTGAGCTGATATCAAGAGTCGGACACTCAACCAACTGAGCCACCCAGGCACCCCCCATCATTGTGGTTTTAAATTGCATTTCTGCAGTGGCTAATGATGTTGAAAATCTTCTCATATACTTATTTGCTATCTATATATCTTCTTAAGTGAAATGTGTCTTCCCATCTTTTGCCCATTTTCTAACTAAATTGTTTTTTTACTGTTAATTTTTGAGAGTCCTTCACATATTTTAGACATTAGTCCTTTGGCAGATATGTAGTTTGCAAATATTTTATTCCAGTCTGTATCATGTTGTTTTGTCATCCTAATAGAATTCTTTCAGAGCATAAAAGTTTTTAATTTTGAAGTGGTCCAATTTACAAATTTTCCTTACATAGATCATGTTTTGGATCTGTGTCAAAAAACTCTTTGCCTAGCTCTAGATTCCCAAGATATTCCTCTGTGTAGTTTTCTAAAAGTCTTGTGTTTGACACTTAATGTCATGATCCATTTGTAGTGATTTTTTGTGTACAGTGGAAGGCTTAGATTGTCTATTTATTTTGCCAATCAAATTCAATTACTTCAGTGCTATTTGATGAAAAGGTTAACCTTCCATTAAATTGATTTTCCACCTTTGTCAAAAATCAGATGGGCAAGTAAAACAGACTATAACTAGTAAGGAGATTAGATCAGTAATCAAGTACCTCCCTGGCAAATTATACCAATCATTCAAAGAAGAATTACAATCTTCCTCATACTCTTTCAAAAAATTATAGAGAAAGTAACACTTACAAACTCGTTTTATGAGTCCAGCATTACTATAAAACCAAAGCTACATAACAAGACACTAGAAAACAGTACTGACCTATATCCCTGATTAATATAGGTGCAAAAATCCTTGGCAAAATACTAGCAACTTGAATTCAACAGCACATTAAAAGGAATATACACTGTATCCTGGAATGCAAAGGTGGTTCAATATATGAAAATCAGTCAACAAAGGAAAAAAAAAACACATGATCATCTCAATTGATGTAGAAAAAGCATTTGATGAAATTCAACACTCTTACATGATAAAAGCACTCAACAAACTAGAAAGAAAGAAAAACTACCTCAACATAATAAAGGCCATATATGAAAATCCCATAGCTAGTATCATGGTCAGTGGTGAAAGACTGTCTTTCCTCTAAGATTAGGAACAAGGCAAGGATGCCTGCTTTCACCACTTCTATTCAACATAGTACTGGAAGTCCCAGTAAGAGCACTTAGGCAAGAAAAAGAAATAAAAGCATTCAAATCAGAAAGGAATAAGTAAAATTATTGCTGTTTACAGAGGACAAGATCTTCTATGTGGAAAATCCTGTCACAAAATAATGATCAAAACTGATAAATTCAATAATGCAACAGGATACAAAATCAACATACAAAAATCTATTGTATTTATACACTAATAACAATCAAAAAAGGAAATTAAGAAAAAAATCCATTTATAATAGCATCAGAAAGAATACATAGGAATAAATACTTAGAAATACTTAGGAATAAACTTACCCAAGGCGGAAAAACATTTGTACACCAAAAACTACAAAATATTGCTGAAGTAAATTGAAGAAGATACAAATAAATGGAAAGACATCCCATAGTTATGGATTGTAAAAGTTTATATTGTTAAGAAGAAAATATTACTCCAAGTGATCTGCCAACTTCTATGCAATCCCTATAAAAATCCCAAGTACGTTTTGGAGAAACAGAAAAATTCATCCTATAATTCATACGGAGTCTTAAAGCATCCTGAGTAGCCAAAACACTCTTGAAAAAGAACTAAGTTACAGTGTTTAAAATGTGTTTTAATGGCATAAAGACAGGCATATAGACCAATGGAATAAAATAAAGAACCCAGAAATAAATCCTAATGTATATGTTCAAATGATCTTTGAAAACACCAAGAGTACATAATGGAGAAAGGATCTCCCCTTCAGCAAGTAAACAATCAAACCCTTACCTTACACCATTTACAAAAGTTAACTGAGAATTGATTAAGGACCTAAACATAATACCTAAAACTACAGACCTTTTATAAGGAAAAAAAAAAAGGAAAATCTTCATGACATTGTGTTTAACAAGAATTTTCTTGGACATGACATGAAAGCACATGCACCAAAAGCAAATATAGACCAGTGGTTCTACATCAAATTTTAAGACCTCTGTGTTGTGACAACACAGTAAAAATACCTACAGAATATGAGAAAAATACTTGCAAATTATATGTCTCATAAGCTGGTATCTAGAATAATGAAACAGCTCCTGTAACTCAACAACAGAAAATCAAACAATCTGATATAAAATTGGGTAAAGAACTTGAATAGACATTTCTACAGAGATAGTATATCAATGGCCAAAAAGCATATGAAAAAATGTTCAACACCACTAATCATTGGAGAAATGTAAATCCAAACCATAATCAGATATTACTCACATCCATTAGGATGGCTACTATTAAAAAATAAAACAAAACCCCCAGAGAATAACAAATGTTGATGAGGATGTGGAGAAAGTGAACACCTGTGAACTGCAGGTAGGAATAAAAATTGGTGCAACCACTATGGAAAATAGTATGATGATTCCTCAAAACTTAAAAATAGAATTACTGTATGATTCAGCCATTCCACTTCTGAGTATGTATCTAAAAGACTGAAAGCAAGAATCTTGAAGAGATGTTAACACATTATATTCATTGCAGCATTATTTACAATACTCAAGCAGTAGAAGCAACCCAAACATCTGACAGATGAATAGATAACCAAAATGTGATATATAAATACAATGGATTATTATTCAGCCTTGAAAAGAAAGTAAATTCTGACACATACTACAATATGGATGAACCTTGAGGACACTGGCTAATTAAAATAAGTCAGACACAAAAAGCCAAATAGTGTATGATTCCATTTACATGGGGCATCTAAAATAGTCAAATTCATAGAGCCAAAGTAGAGTGGTGATTACCAGTGGCTGAGGGTTGAGGGATAATGGAGAATTGTTCAGGGGGTATAGAGTTTCAGTTTTGCCATATGAAAAAGTTCTGGAGATTGGTTGCACAACAATGTGAATATACTTAACATTACTGCACTGTACACTTAAAATTGGTTATATTTCTTACCATAATTTAAATAAGTTGGGCATGTTTATGTATATCTATTCCTGGGTTCTCTAATTTGATTCCTTGATTTTTGTGTCTGTTCGCCTGCCGACACTGCACTGTCTTGACTACTGTAGTAGTACTGTAAGCCTTACCATCAGGTAGAGTGATTCTTTTCACTCTTTCTTTTTTTTAATTGTCTGAGGTAGTACTCCAAGTCCTTTGCCTTAAGTTTTTATTCATGTATAATTAATATACATTGTTAAATTAGTTTCAGGTATACAACATAACGATTCAACAATTCCATACATTACTCAGTGCTCATCACAATAAGCATAGGCTTAATCCCCTTCATCTATTTCACCCATCCTCTCATTCACCTCCCCTCTGGCAAATCCCAGTTTGTTCTCTATACTTGAGGGTCTGATTTTTTTGTTGGTTGGTTGATTTTGTTTCTTAAATTCCACACAGGGGTGAAATCATACAGTATTTGTCTTTCTCTGAGTTATTTTACTCAGCATTATACACTCTAGATCCATCCATGTTATTGCAAATGGTGGGATCTCACACTATTTCATGGTTGAGTAATATTCCATTGTATGTATACCACCTCTTCTTTAATTCATCGATTGACGAATAGTTGGGCTGCTTCCACATTTTTGCCATTGTAAATAATGCTGCAGTAAATATATAGAGGGGCATAGATTTTTTGAATTAGGAGTTTTCCTTCCTTTGACTGGGCCAGTTACAAATGTTATTAGTTGCAGGTGTGACAGGGTACTGACACCATAGACAAAATCATTCTGAACCTTTACAACTCAGTATCATTCTTCACTGAAACTGCATTATTGGACAATTAGATCTAAGTATTTCATTGAAATTGTTATTGCTCTTTCTCTACCAAAAAATAAGAATGAAATAAAAATTCTAAAATAAATGAACTGCCTTTCTGTTAAGCTCAAACACTCAAGCTTGATTTTATTTACATCTTGGCAAAGTTCCATTTGATGACATGGAAAACAAAAAGAATGATAAAGTATAGTATTTTAAGTACTTCAGTGACTGGAAACATTTAGGTCAGTACTTATATAAAACTTCTTGAACTTTCTTCTGTTTCAGCTTTGGTTCGCCTTTGTTAATGGATTTTCTGGGCAGATTATATTTGAACGTTGGTGCATCGGCTTGTACAATGTGGTAAGCATTCTCCATCTCTATCTGACAGCAGGCAGAACTCAGTGACATTCCTTTACTGTTTATGTCTGGGGGTGTATCTGAGTCAATCATCTGTATACACAACAGGCAGCACAAATACATCTTTACAGCCTTTGTTGCAGAGACACATCGTGCAGAAGCCCAGGCTCTCCACACATGGTTTCAATCACAGCAGATCATTCTATAGCAACGACATTAAATTTGTACCAATGTATTTTGATAATATATCCAAAATCTCTTTACTATATGCTTGTACAATGTTTTCAAGCTTTCAAGCCAAGTAATTATTATTGAACCAATTCCATTTAATACATATAATAAATATTTATCTTTTTGTAAATCTGTGTTTGTATGAAACGATGAATTTGATAACAAGTCCCATACTAAGAATAAATATAATAAATAAATAAATGGGATTTTCTACAACAAAGCAATCCCATACCATTATTTCAGTTCAAAAACTAGGAATAAATAATATGGTGAAATTCACCTTAAAATTTTTGTTTTATTTTTCTTGTATTATTATTATGAATTCCATTTTAAAGATTAGAGATTAGGGAAACCTAACATGAAAATTAGGCTCCCAGTGAGCATATCATGACTTTTCTTTTGAACTGCATTATCAGAGTCATATTGCAATCTGGATGCCGTGTGCCTTAATCCCTAAAGTTCTGTTTTCTAGGAGCTTAAACTCTGAAACACACAGACAGAAGTCATGGAGTGTCCAACAACACAGAGATGTCTAGCGCTATGAACTGTTACAGTTGTGTTGATGTCAATTCCAGGTGTATTTTGGCTAGTGCACCACACCAGTGAACCTATGGTCATACACATAGTTATCTCTGCCAGGCTCTTGGTTACAGATGATAATACTCAACGTTTTTTTTTTGTTTGTTTGTTTAAGTCTCATTACATACTGAGGGAGGGATGGCAGAGTTAGAAAATTCTCCTCTGTGTTAGAAAATTCACTATGGGGGCACCTGGGCGGGCTCAGTTGGTTAAGTGTCTGACTCCTGATTTTGCCTCATGGTTCATGAGATCAAACCCCTGTGCCAACAGCAAGGAGCCTGCAACAGCAAGGAGCCTGCTTGGGATTCTCTCTCTCCCTGTCTCAAAATGACATTTTTAAAAAAATGATAAAAAAGCATTCATATGAATGCATAGGCCACAGGTATTGGTTAGTGGAGTCTTATTTTTTCCTTTAGTGAAGGAAAGCAGAGAAACTGCTTTTTTTTTTTTTTTTTAATAAACAGTCAATGAGGGCTACAGTGAGAAACTTAAAATTATGGACATTTTAGGACAGAAATGATGACATTAATATCCATTGACTTACTAAATCTTATCTCATTATGAATATATTTTACAGATGGGGAAAAAAGATGAGGCATAACACATTTTAAATAGTTACTGGCAATAAAAGAGAGAGATTGTTTATTTGATAGCTAAATTTAAATTGGTTGTCATACTATTTCTGGAGGTCATATGTTATTTCTACTTCCTCCCATGCATGACTAACTGCTATAGGAATACGTTCCTGCCAGAAATAACCTACACTATCAGACAAAATACATAAAACGATGAACAGGTTGCTCACGGCCATGATCCTTGAGAGAACGCCTATTCCAGGCCACAGTGCAGGAAGATGGACCCAAAAGAAAGGCCAGGCACCTTAATGACTTGAAGACACAGAGGTGGGAGCTCAGTGGGCCAAGGCAGCTAGAATGTGAAAGAGGGAACTATACTGAGAGAGAGACAGAAAGAGGGGCTCTGGAGTTCTGGTCTGTGTATGCATGAGAAAAGTCTACCCAAAGAGGGAAAGAACCACTATAAAGCAGTAGGCTGACCTCCTGGAGCTAATTCAGGGCTAAGAATAACTAGTTACACATGACAGGGAAAACTTATCCAAGTCACACTTTTAAAAATAAGGATAAATTAGACCTATAATAAATGCTTTTCTGGACCCATCATAACAAAACTTAAAAGTGACACTAAAAAGCATAAAACTAATTTGCAAGTTGCTTACCTGCAGGTCAGAACATAGGCAAACAATATTTAAAGAAGAAAATTAAATACTCAACACAAAATTCTCTGTTGTGCATCCAATAAAAGATACCAGTCATGCAAAGAAATAGGAAAATAAGATCCATAAGGTGAAAAGTCAATATGAGCAGATAGACAAATCATAAAGATGATGGGATTAGTAGTAAGGACTCAAAGGAAGACATGAACCTACTGAGGAAAAAAACAGAAGATGTAGAATAGAACCAAGTAAAACCTTGTGATGAAACATACAAATAGGAGATGAACATTTTCCTGTATGGCATTAAGAGTTAATTAGAAAATTCAAGAATAAGATCAGTAAATATGAAGATCTAACAATACAGAAGCACAGAGAGAAAAATCAGAAAAAAGTTAACGGAACCTCATTTCGTCCTGGGACAATATCAAGCATTCCAGTTTCCATATATTTACAGTTTCGAAAAAGAAAGTTATATTTGAAGAAACAATGATTGTAAATGTCAAATTTGATGAAAACTATAAACTCACAAATCTAAGCATATCAACAAATTCCAAGAAGAATAAGCCTAAAGAAAAACACACAAATATTCTTCATAACCAAACTGCTGAAAATCAGTGGCCAAGAGAATAATTTTTAAATCAACCAGATAAACAAATATTATGTACAGAAAAACAAATGTATAAATAAAAGCAGATTTCTCATTGAAAACCATATAGGGCAGAAAACAATGGAATATCTTTAAAGATCTGAAAGAAAGAAAAAAAATCCATTAACCCAATATTCTATACCCAGTAAAAATATCTTTTAAAAATGAACCAAGAAAATAGAAAATTCATCAACAGAGGACCTGTAATACCTGAAATGTGAAAGAAAGCTCTTCAAACAAACGAAAAACTATATCAGGATGAAATTTGGATCTCCCCAAAGAAATAAAGAGGAACAGAAATGTTAATTATGTGGGAATTTATATGACATTTTCCCTCTTCCCCTCATTTTCAATCATGATGACAGATAGCTATTTAAAACAAAATTAATAATGTATTCTGGGAATTGTCATTAATTTAGAATTAAACTGTATGATAAATATAGCACAAAGAATGGGAGGAGGGATTTGGGAGTGTACTACTATTCGAATTTTGTGATACATTGGATAGGTATACTGTAAATTTTAAAGAGCAGCTAAAACCCCCAAAAGTTATGGCTAATGAACCAGTAATAAAGATACAATAAAATCTTAACATTCACTTACTTCAAAAGAAGTCAGGATATAAGGTAAAGAGGAAGACTAAATGCAACAAATAGAAAAAAATATGATTGTAGATTTAAATTCAACCACATTTAAAATTATACTGTAATTATCCTAATAATTACATATCCTAGATATCCTAAAAATCCTAAAAAATGCTAACTATGTAAGAATCTAATAAACATAGCTTATTAGAAAGTAAGTAGAAATGAAGCAGATACTGATATAATTAAATGGCAAGTTAAGTAAATGGACTCTGACCTTCAGAGGCTTAAACTCTCCTTAATGAACAGGGTCCAGGTGCCCTAGCCAGCCTACCACCTCCACATGCCCTGGGACATGAGTCCGCACCAGTATCAGTCACCCTGCCAAGGTGACACAGGCACCAAGCACCATGGAACACACTAGGCCCACACCCCTTCACTTCCTGATGACTTGCCAGGACACCCCCAGTGCAGTGTCCTTAGGACTCTCTGGCCTGCATCCTCCTCCACTCCAGCTGCTCTGCCATGGTGCCTGCTCTGCAGAGAGACCTGGAATCCTTTTTCCCCTGCCCACCTCAGCTCCAGCCACCCTGCCAGGGCACCCTTTCCACTGAGGGCTCTGAGACACCCCAGACTGCATCGCTTCACCTCCAGCTGTCCTGCTGGGCTTCTTTCTGTGTGGAGAACCATGGGCCCCAGGCTTGTACCCACTTGAGCTTCAGTCATCCTGCCAGGGGTCCCTCCCCGTAAAGAGCCCCGAGACTACCCCAGCCTGTGCCCACTTCAGCTTTTGCTGTCTTGCCATGGTAACACCAATGCAGAAAGCCTCTGGTCTCCCTGCCTGGTATTCACTTCAGCTTCAGCTGTCCTGTCAGGACATCCTCTATGCCAAGAGCCCCAGGATCACTCCAAACCAATGCCACTTCAGCTCCATTTACTTTGTCAGGACGGCCCCAGTATGGAGTGATGTGGGACTCCATCCCATGCCAGCCACAGCTCCTGCCAGCCAAAGTCCCCCCCCACACACACACACACAATCTACACAGGGGACAGCCATACATAAGACCATTCCTTCAGGTTTAGGAGAAATAGCCATTCCACCTAATTCATAAAAACAAAATGCAGAGAGTCAAGTAAAATACAGAGACAGAGGAATATGCTCCAAGTGAAATTAGACAAAAGCCTCAAAGAAAGAACTAAATGAAAGGGAGATAACCAATAAAGAGTTCAAAGTAGAGGTGCCTGGGTGGTTCAGTCAGCTAAGCATCTGACTCTTGATTTCAGCTCAGGTCATGACCTCATGGTTCTTGAGTTCAAGTCCTGCATTGGGCTCTGCACGGACAGTGCGGAGTCTGCTTGGAATTCTCTCTCTCTCCCTGCCCCTTCCTACTCATGCTTTCTCTCTCTCAGAATAAATAAACAAACAAACTTAAAAATAATTCAAAGTTATGGTCAAATACATGCTCACCAGATTGGAGGGAAGAGTGGTTGAACTTGGGGAGAATGTCAATAAAGAGATAGAAAATATAAAAAAGAACAAATCAGGGTTAAAGAATACAATAGATGAAAAAAAAATACATCAGAGGGAATCAACAGTAGATTGGAGGAACAGAATAATAGACCCGTGACCTGGAAGACAGGGTAATGGAAATCACCCTGAACAGCAAAAAGACAAAATAATTTCTAAAAATGAGGATGGGTTAAGGGATCTCTTGGACATCATCAAGTGAAAAAACATTCACATCAGAGGAGTCCCAGAAGGAGAAGAGAGAAAAGAGCAGAAAACTTATGGGAAGAAACAGAGGCAAAAAAATCCCGACTTGTGAAAGGAAATAGACATCTAGGTTCAGGAAGCAGGGAGAGTTCCAATGAAATCAGGGAGGTCTACAGCATGACACTAATAGTTAAAATGTCAAAGATGAAGGACAGAGATTTTTTAAAAAAAAATTTAATGTTTATTTTTGAGTGAGAGAAAGAGCGAGAGACAGAGTGCGAGCAGGGGAGAGGCAGACTCCAGGCTTTGAGCTGTCAGCACGGAGCCAGACGCGGGGCTCAAACTCATGAACCATGAGATCATGACCTGAGCCGAAGTCAGACACTTAACCAACTGAGCCACCCAGGCACCCAAGATATAGAGTTTTAAGAGCAGCAAGAGAAAAGCAGCTACTTTGTACAAAGGAAGTTCTGTAAGTCTATCAGCTGTTTTTTCAGGAGGAATTGCATGTAAGATGATGTTACATGAGAAATTCAAAATGCTGAAGGGAAAAAACCCACAATCAAGTAGAAAAGAAAAAGCCATAATTAGAAGAAAACTATAAAAGAAAAAATTTCATGGGTAAAAGCAAACATTCAGTAAAGGTAGTAGAACAATCACTTGTAAATCTTGTATTGAGGTTAAACACCAAAGTAATAAAACCAATTATGTCTAAAATGTCACAAAAAGATGTAAAATATGATAATATATACATAAAATATGAAGGAAGGGAGAAAAATGAAGTTCTTTTACAATGTGTTCAAATATAAGTAACCATCAATTTAATATAGATTCCTATATACAAACCTCATGGTAACCACAAACCAAAAACCTATAATACATACACACGAAATAGAGAAATAAAGCCAAACAAAGTGCTAAAGAAAGCCATCAATCACAAGAAAATAGAACAAGAAAAGTAGAAAGGAACAGAGAAGAACTACAAAAAAAAAAATCAGAAAACAATGAGCAAAATGGCAATATCTACATACCTATCAATAATTACTTTAAGTGCTCCATAAAAAAGATAAATACCATATGATTTCACTCATATGTGGGGTATAAGAAACAAAACAGATGAACGTAGGGGAAGGGAAGGGAAAATAAGATTAAAAACAGAGAGGGAGACAAACCATAAGAGACTCCTAAATACCGAGAACAAACTGAGGGTTGCTGGAGGGGAGATGGGTAGGGGGATGGGATAAATGAATGAGGGGCATTAAGGAGGGCACTTGTTGGGATAAGCACTGGGTGTTATATGTAAGTGATGAATCACTAAATTCTAACTCCTGAAACCATTGTTATATGTTAACTAACTTGGATTTAAATAAAATTTTTAAAAAAAGACATGGGATAATAGAATTAATAAAAACAAAACACAAGAGCCAACCATATGCTGCCTGTAAGAAGCTTCAGACTTAAACACATACAGACTGAAAGTGAAGAGAAGGAAAAACATACCATGCAAATGGAAGTAAAAAAAAAAAGGAGCAGCAATACTTAGATTAAATAAACTTTAAAATAAAGACTGTAACAAGAGACAAAGAGGGGCACTGCATAATGATAAAGAAATCAATCCAACAGGAAGATATAACAATTATAAATATCTGTGCACCCAACATTGGAGCACCTAAATACATAAAGCAAATATTAACATACATAAAGGGAGAAGCTAACAGCAATACAATAATAGTAGTGACTTTAACACCACACTTAAATCAATAAATAGATCATTCAGGGAGAAAATCAATAAAGAAACAGTGTCTTTGATTTCAAAGACCAGACACATTTGACCAGATAGACTGAACAGATACATACAGAACATTCCATCCAAAAACAACAGAATACACATTCTTTTCAAGTGCACATGGAACATTTTTCAGGGTAGATCATGTATTAAACCACAAAACAAATTTCAATAATTTCATAAAATTAAAATCATAAAATATCTTTTCCAACTATAATAGTATGACACTAGAAATCAATTATAAGAAAAAAACTCTTTGGAAAAAGCACAAACACATAGATTTTAAACATCATGCTACTAAATAACGAATAGGTCTAGAAAGAAATCAAAGAGAAAATTAAATACATGGAGGCATGGGTTGCCTGGGTGGCTCAGTAGGTTAAGCATCTGACTTTGGCTCAGGTGAGTTTGAGCCCACATCAGGCTCCATGCTGACAGCTCAGAGCCTGGAGCCTGCTTCATATTCTGTGTGTGTGTGTGTCTCTCTCTGCCCCTCCCCTGCTCGTGCTCTGTCTCTGTCTGTCTCTCAAAAATAAATATTTAAAAAAAAATTTTTAAATACACAGGAGCAAATGAAAGTGAAAACACAATAGTCCAAAATCTTTGGGATGCAGAAAAGAAGTTCTAAGAGGGAAATTTATAACAATACATACCTACCTCAAGAAACAAGTAAAATCTCTAATAAACAATCTAAGTTTACACCTCATGAACCCAGAAAAAGAAAAAAGTCCAAAGTCAGTCAAAGGAAAGAAATAATACAGAACAGAGCAAAAATAAGTGAAACAGAGAATAAAAAAATATATATAAAAGATCATGGAAACCAAGAGTTAGTTCTTTGAAAAAACAAACAAAATTGATAAACCTTTAGCCAGAATCATCAAGAAAAAAGAAGACTCAAATGAATAAAATCAGAAATGAGAAGTAACAAATAACACCACAGAAATATAAAGGATAAGAGACTATTATGAGAAATTATATGGCAGCAAATTGGACTACCTAGAAGAAATGGATAAATTCCTAGAAATATATAACTTTTCAAAACTGTATTAAGAACAAATAGAAATTCTGAACAGAGTATTAGTAACGAAGCTGAATCAGTAATAAAGAATTCCTAATGAACAACTCTAGGACTCGATGGATTCACAGATGAACTCAACCAAACATTCTAAGAGTTAATACCTTTTCTCCTCAAACTATCCCAACAAATAAAAGAGGAAGGAAAGCTCCCAAATACATTCTATGAGCCAGCATTACCTGGATACCAAAAACAAAGACACTGCGTAAAAAGAACTCTACAAACCAATACACCTGATAAACCTATATGAAAACCTTTAATACAATATTAGCAAACCATGTTCAACAATACATTAAAACAGTTATTCACCATGATCAAGTGGGATTAATTCCAGGGATGCAAGGATGTTTCAATATTTGCAAATCAATCAATGTCATATACCATATTAATAAAACGAAGGATACAATTATGTGACCATTTCAAGGGATGCAGAAAAAAATTTAACAAAATTCAACATCATTTATGATAAAAATTCTCAAGAAAGAGTTTAGAGGGAACATACATCAACATAACAAAGGCCATGTATGACAAACTCACACGTGATATCATACTCAGTGGTGAAAAACTGAGAGCTTTTCCTCTAAGATGAGGAACATGACAATGATGTTCACTCTAACCACTTTTATTCAACATAGTACTGGAAGTCCTAGCCACATAATCAGATAAGAAAAAGAAATAAAAGGCATAGAAAATTGAAAATGGAAAGAAAAGCTGTTACTATTTACAGATGACAGAATATATAAAAAGTCTAAAGATGCCACCAAAAACTTTTCTAATAAATTAATTCAATAGAGTTGTAGGATACAAAATTAATATACAGAAATATGCTGTTTTTATAAAATGAGAAAGTAGCAGAAAGAGAAATTAAGGAAATAATCCCATTTACATTGTACCAAAAGGAATAAAATATCTAAGAATATAGTTAGCTAATGAGATGAAAGAACTATACTCTGAAAACTATAAGTCACTGATGAAAGAAACTGAAGATGACAGGAAGAAATGGAAAGATATACCATGCTCACTGGAAGAATTAATACCATTAAATGTCAGACTACCCAAAGCAATCTATAGATTCAATGCAGTCCCCATCAAAATACCAATAGCATTCTTCACAGAACTAGAACAAATAATCCTAAAATTTTTATGGAACTACAAGAGACCTTGAATAGCTAAAGCAATTGAGAAAGAAGAGCAAAGCTTGAGGTATAAAAATTCCAGATTTCAGGATAAACTAAAAAGCTATAGTAATCAAGACAGTTTGGCACCAGCACATACACAAATGCATAGATCAATGGGACAGGATAGAAAGCCAAATAAAGTCACATTTAAATGGTCAATTAATCTATGACAAAAGAGGCAAGAATCAAGACAGTCTTTTCGAGATAGCTACATGCAAAAGAATGAAACTGGACCACTTTCTTACACCATACACAAAAATAAACTCAAAGTGGATTAAAGAGCTAAATGTGAGAACTGAAAACATAAAGTTCCTAAAAGAAAACATAGGCAGTAATTTCTTGGACATCAGCCTTAGCAACATATTTAAGGATCTATCTCTTCAGGCAAAGGAAATAAAAGAAAAATATGCTATTAGGACTATACCAAAACAAAATGTAGAGCGAAAGAAACCATTAATAAAACAAAAGGTAACCTAGTGAGTGGGAGAAGATATTTGCAAGATATTTCCAATAAGGGATTAATATACAGAATATATAAAGAACTTATATAACTCAACATAAAAAAATCTGATTAAAAAATGGGCAGAGGACCTGAATAGACATTTTTCCAAAGAAGACATGCAGATGGCCAACAGACAACATTGAAAGATGTTTAACATCAGTAATTCTCAGGAAAATGCAAGTCAAAACCACAATGAGATATCACCTCACACATATCAGAATGGCTAATAACAAAAAGACAGGAAATAAGTGTTGGCAAGGATGTGGAGAAAAGGGAACCCTTGTGCCCTATTGGTAGGAATTTAAATTGGTGCAAGCATTGTGGGAAAAAGTATAGAGTTTCCTCAAGAAATTAAAAACAGAAATATCATAGGATCTAGTAATTTTACCACTGGTTATTTACCCAAAGAAATGTAAACACTAATTCAAAAAGATACATGCACCCCTATGTTTATTGTGGCATTATTTACAATACCCAGGTGTGGAAGCAACCCAAGTGTCCAGCCATAGATGAATAGATAAAGAAGATGTATATACACACAACAGGATATTACTCAGTCATTAACAAACAAACAAAAAAAAAGGATGTGATCTTGCCATTTGTAACAACATGGATGGACCTACAGGCTATTATACTAAGTGAAATAAGTCAGAGAAAGGCAAATACCATATGATTTCACTTATATGTGGAATCTAAAAACAAGTGAACAAACTAATAACAAAAACAACAACAATAAAGCCAAAAGAGATCCATAAATACAGAGCATAATCTGGTAGTTGTCAGAGGGCCGGGGGATGGGCAAAATGGATAAAGGTGAGTGGAAGATACAGGCTCCCAGTTATGGAATGAATAAGTCATAGGATGAAAGGTACAGCACAGTGAATATAGCCAATGATATCATACTAGTGTTGTGTGGTGACAAGGGGTAGTTACACTTGAGGTGAGCACAGCACAATGTGTAGAGTTGTTGATTGCTATGTTGTACAACTAATGTAGCATTATGAGTCAACTATATTTCAACAAAAGAACTTTCCTCTGACATTTATAGAAAATTCTACTCAACAATAGCAGAATACACAATCTTTTCAAGTTGCATATGAAACATTCATCACATAGACTACACGCTGGGTGATATGACAAGTCTTAATAAGTTGACAAGGATTAAAATCATAGAGAATATGTTCTTTGATCGCAGTGGATTTAAACTACATAGCAGTAACAATAAACAATATAGGAAGAACAGCAATTCATTAGGAAAATACCCACGTATTTGATAATTAAAGAACACACTTCTAAATACATCATGGTCACAGAAGAAATCACAAGAAAATTTAGAAGATATTCTGAACAGAAAAAATAAAACAAAAATTTTCAAATTTTGTGAGATGCAGCTAAAGCAGTGCTTAGAGGAACACTTACATTTTTAAATGCTCATTACCAGTAATTTAGGGTCTAACATTAAGCTCCAACCTGCAGAAACTAGAAAAGGAAGATTTAAAGAAGTCCAGAATAAACAAAGCAAAAGAAATATAAAAAAATAGCATGAATAAAATAAATGTAAAGCAAAAAAAAACAATAAAAAATGGTTCTTAAAAAAAGACAAGGTTGATAAATCTCTATTCAGACTGATCAAGCAAACCATAAAAGTAAGATAGAAATTAACCAATATTAGGAATGAATGGGTGAGGGGTCTACAGGTTTTATAGATAAAAATGACTATCAGCAAATATGAATAATATTTATGATCTAGTTTACATTTTGTATAACATGGACAAATTCCTTGAAAGGCACAAACTACTAAATATCACCCAAGAAGATATAGATAACCCTAATAGCCCCAAAACTATTAAAATTTTTAAATTCTTAGTTAAAAACCTCCCATATATTAAAGAATACCTTCAGAAATATTAACAATTACAGACAAACTTTTCCAGAAAAGAGAGGAGGAAATTTCCCAACTTATTTATGATGCAGCATTACCCAGATATCAAACCAGACAAAGGTATTGCAGGATAGAATATTATAGTCCCATATCCCTCATGATTGTAGATGCAAAAAATTCTGGCAAATCAAATCCAGCAATATAAAAATTTTTTTGACAAATTAGGATTGATCTCAGAAATGCAGTTTGGTTTGCTTTTTACAATTCAGTGTAATACACCTTTCTATAAGATTTAAAAGGAAGGGGCACCTGGGTGGCTCAGTCAGTTGAGTGTCGGACTCTTGATTTCTGCTCAGGTTATGACCTCTGCGCTGAGCGCAGGGCCAGCTTAAGATTCTCTCTCTCTCCCCTGCTCTGCCTCTCACCCCTGCACACACACATGCTCTCTCTAAAAAAAATTTTTTTTAAAGGAAGAACCATATAATCATCTTGACAAATGCAGTAAAGATACTTGAGAGAATTTATCATTCTTAGAAGCACTAATAAAAGTGCTTCTCTGAAAAACCTACAGCTAACATCATACCTAATGGCAAAACCTGTTCCCCTAAGATCAAGAAGAAGAATGAATGTTCTTACCCTTCTTTTCGACATCATAAGAGGTCCCAACCCATGCATAAACAAAAAAACAAAAACAAAGAACTGAAAAAGAAATAATGCTTTAGTTGCTGTCTACATTTTGTGCAGAATTCTAGAAAATCTACAATAAGTCACATGTTGTGTCAGATTGTTATAGTAAAGGTCCCCCAATCTGTTTATGTCCTTCTGTATCCACACCTTTGGTGTACCCACCCACACGGACTCTGGGTTTGGTCATGTGACTTGATTTGGCCACTCAGACAACGGCAAACCTAAGAGGCCCAGAGGTGTGAAAAATGCTTGCTCATTGAATCTAGTTGCTCTTTGTGAAGAATCCGTGGTTCAGCTGCCATAGGAACAGAAACAAAATGGAGCAGAAATATGTAAATTATGGTGCACTTCAAGTGTCCTTTTTCCAAGAAGTCTTTTTGATAGCCTCAGTTCTCAATGGACACAGTCCATGCACTTCTATCTTCCTGCTGTTTTCTTCTCCTCGCATTTTCTCTCCCCTTTCCTCCTTTCTCCTCCCTTCTCCTTTTTAAACTTTTCCCTTACCTCCCCATTCTTTCTCATATTATTGTATCTGTTGTTACAGGGTTCCCTCCCTGACAAGGTCCAGAACTTTTTAAGGACCATAAACTTTTCATGTAATATGATTGCCGGCATAATGATTGTTGACAAAATATTTGAAGAGTAAATGAATGGGAAACATCTCTTTGATTCTGATAGTAATGATCAAGATAAAGAATTTTTGTATATATTTTTTGTTTAATTTAACATTCACAACACTATTTACTGAGTAATTACTATGTGCCAGTCCTGGGAAGTAAACTAGCTTATAAAACAATAGGTTCTTGGGGGTGACTTACTTGGTGAAGTGTCCGACTCTGGCTCAGGTCATGTTCTCACAGCTTTTGGGCTCAAGCCCTGTTGTCAGGTTCTGTGCTGACAGCTCAGAGCCTGGAGCCTGCTTCGGAGTCTGTGTCTCCCTCTCTCTGCCCCTCCCCTACTCACACTCTGTGTGTGTCTCTCTCTAAAAAATAAATAAACATTAAAAAAAATTTAAACATCTGGTTCTTTTGAGGGATACAGAGGGATATGTCATTCTTGGTAGATGTACTGGTCAGTATTATGCCTATTATTAAAATATCTAGGTAGTCAATTTGTTTTATGCTCATTAAATAGAAAAATAAATGTATTCATTTTATGCTCATAAAGCAACATTTACACAGTTATAACTTCCTGAATCAAAGGATTGGGTCAGAAAATTAAGTCATGATGTGGCAATGTGTTTGAATCTATGTGACTCATTAATATCTACTTTGTAAATAATTTTTATTTTTAAATAGTTTAAGACTTACGAGAAGATGCAAAAATAGTTGTTTATCCTTCAACCAGCTACCCCCATACTGATATCTTAATAGTAATAATATGTTATCAAAGTTGGGAAAGTGACGTTGTTACAGTATTACTAACTCAGTTACAGACTGAAAGTTCTTTTTAATAAATCCTTGTTTTCTATGTAGATATTCACTTCACTACCACCTCTTACTCTGGGGATCTTTGAACAGTGTTGCAGTGAGAAGAGCCTGCTGAGGTATCCACAACTCTACAGGATCTCTCAGGCAGGGGAAATTTTCAACACAAAGGTAAACAGAATATTTAATGCAGGTTTCCATCTCAGCTCCAAAGGTACCTTTGGTCCTTTACTTCTCTGATGCTTAAAAAATAAGTTAAAAACCAAGGAACGCAGCCTCGTGCAATCATTTACCTTGCAGTTTAGTTCATCCAGGGAACTGAGATTCAAATAACAATGTGTGGCAGAGGGAAACCTTAAGAAAAAGAAGCGAGGCACCCCTATGGCCCCACAAATTGTGCCCTGAGCAGCTTCAGGCGTCATCCGGTGCAGTGGGGCAGTCCTGGAAAATACAAACGAGGGACTTAGACCTACTTTTGGATGAGACAAGTGATTCTTTTGGAATGCTTTCTTCCTGGGATCAGGGAGTTGAGATTTAGAGTAAACCCAATTGCATCTCCATCATTAGTGAAGCCTAAAAAATACATAGACGCCCGCGAGTATCTTTTCAAATTAGTATTTGTGTTCTCTTTGGGTAAATACCATAGTAAGCGCCATTATTAGATCACATGATAATTATATTTTTAAGTTTTTGCGTAACTGCCATACTGTTTTCCACAGAGGGTGTACCGATTTGCACTTATACAGTACACGAAGATTCCTTTTTCTCCACATTCTCGCCAACACTTGTAATTTCATGAGTTTTTTCATTCAGCCATTTTGACAGGGATAAATTGATATCTCATTGTGGTATTGACTTGCATTTCCATGATGATTGGTGATGTTGGACATCTTTTCGTGTGTCAGTTAGCCATCTGTATGTCTTCTTTGGGAAAATGTCTATTCAGGTCCTCTGCCCATTTTTAAATGACATTATTTGTTTCGTTGGTATTGAGTTGAATTTATGTTAAAAAAAAAACCCTTCTTCTTTATATATTTTGTATACTAATCCCTATGCGCCCATATATTTATTGCAGCATTATCTGAAATAGCCAAGATATGGAAGCAACCCAAGTGTCCATCAATAGATGAATGGGTAAAGAAGATGTGGTGTATATATGCAATGGAATAGTACTCAGCTATAAAAAGAATGAAATCTTGCCATTTGCAACCACATGGATGGACCTACAGGGTATAACGCTAAGTGAAATAAGTCAGTCAGAGAAAGATAAATCCTGTATGATTTCACTCATATGCGGAATCTAAGAAACAAATGAACAAAGGGAAAAAAAGAGTCAAACAGTAGACTTTTAAATACAGGGAATGAACTGGTGGTTTCCAGATGAGAGGTGGGTAGGAGAATGGGTAAAATAGAAAAAGGGAATCAAGAGTACACTTACCATGATGAGCACTGAGTAGTGTTTAGAATTATTGAATCATTATTTGTACCCTTGAAACTAATAGAACACTGTATGTTAATTATGCTTCAATTAAAAACATACATAGATGCCTGGAAGAAACATAGGTCTTTTCAATGTATTGAGTCTCGCTTCATGGCTCAGAATATGGTCTATCTGATACATATTTCATCTTTACTTGAACATAATGTTAAATGAGGTCAACTTCATAGTGTTCAAACTTCTACATTCTTATTAATTTTCTGTCCAATGACTCAGCTGGAGAGGAACTAAAATCTCCAACCCAAAGTGTGGATTCATCTGTATCCCTTTGAAGTTCTCTCAGGTTTGCTTCAGGTATTTTGAAGTTCTGTTATTAGGTGTATAAATGTTTAGGATTGTTATATTGTCTTGATTGGTCTATTTTTCATTAAGAAATTACCTTTGTTATTTTCTTCTTTGACCTACAATCTATTTTGTCTGACAGTAACATGATAACTCCAGCTTTCCTTAGTGTTTCTATAATATATCTTTTCCATCCTTTTATTGATAATCTATTTGTGTCTTCTAGTAGGCAGTTTGTAGTCTTTTGTTATTCAATCTGATAATATCTGTCTTTATACTGAGTGTTTAAAGCATTTACATTTAATATGTTTATTGATGTGTTTTGGTTAAAACTTAACCATCTTCCTATATATTTTTTATTTTTCCTAATTTGTTTCCTTGTTTTCTCTTGTTCTGACTTCTTTGGATTAATTTTTGTGAATTCTAGTTCATCTCTTTTTTGGCTTTTAGCTGTAATTCTTTTTTTTTTAAAGAAGTTGCTTTAGGGTTTATACTATGTATTGTTAACGTTAGTGTAGTATGACTTCAAGTGATAGACTAATTCACATACAGCATAAAAACCTTAATAGTATACCTCCATTTCTCTCCTTTTGACCTTTGGACTAATGTTGTCACGTGTTACTTTTACATATGTTAAAAATCCCACCCCATATTAATATTTGTGTTTGAATAATTATTTTTAACAGTGACTTAAATAGTAAGAGAAACACTTAGATCTTTACCCATATTTTTGTTATTTCCAGTCATCTTCTATCCTTTGTGTAGATTCACATTACTATTTGTTCTAATTTCCTTCTGCCTGAAGGACTTCCTTTAACATTTCTTGTAGTGAAAATCTGCTGGCAATGAACTCTTACAGTTTTTATATAGCTCAAAAAGTGTTCACTTCACCTTCATTTTTGAAAGTTATTTTTGGTTGGCATAAAATTCTAGGTTGATAGTTTATTTCTTTCAATAATTCCCATTGTCTTCTTACTTGCATTGTTTTGGTGTGGAATTACTGTCATCCTCATTTTTATACCTTTCATGTGTCTTTTCTCATCTGGCTGCTTTGAAGATTTTTTTTTTCTTTATTTACCAGATTTGAGCAATTTGATTGTGACGATTTGTTTCTTCATGGTTCTTGTGCTTGGGGTGCATTGAGGTTTTGAATCTGTAGGTTTATATTAAGAAGATCAGTGGGGCACCTGTGTGGCTCAGCCGGTTAAGCATCCAACCTCAGCTCAGGTCATGATTTTTTGGTTCATGGGCTCGAGGCCTGCGTTGGGCTCTGTGCTGATAGCTCAGAGACTAGAGCCTGGAGCCTGCTTCCGATTCTGTGTCTCCCTCTGTCTCTGTTCCTCCCCTGCTCATGCTCTGTCTCTGTCGCTCAAAAATAAATAAATGTTAAAAAAAAAAAAAAAAGGTCAGCCAAGTATGGGCTATAGGACAAATCTAGTTCTTTGCCTGCTTTTATAAATTTTTTTTGTGAAAGAGCCATGACCATTCATTTACAAATTCACTATGATCACCTTAGAGGTACAACAGCAGAACTGAGTAGTTGTAATGGAGATCATGTGGCCTTCAAAGAATAACTTTCTATCTTGTCCTTTACAAAAAAAGTTTCCTGGTTTATAGTTTACATCAAATTTGGAAAATTTTTAGCCATTGTATTTTCAAATTTTTTTCTGGCCTATCTTCTTTCCCTCCGTTGCTTCCAATTATACATATGTTAGATCACTTAAAGTTGCCCAAAACCTCACTGAACCTATACTTTTGTTTTATACATCATCCTGTTAAATTTGGGGTATTTTGTTATCATTTTGTCTTCAGCTTACTTCTGCAATATCTATGCCATTAATTCTTTCTTCTGCAGTGTTGAATTTGCATTACTGCCATCTAGTAAATTTATTGTCTCAAAATTTATAGTTTTTAATCTATTAAATTTCTATTTGGAAAGTTTTATATCTTCTCTTTCCCTACTAAGCTTTTGAACATAAAGAATAGAGTTAATACTGTTTCCAAAAGAAAACAAAAGAGTAGAGTTATACTGTTTCAACATCCTTATCTGGAAATTTTAACATCTGTATTAGTTGTGGGTTGGATTTAATTGGTTTATTTACCTCCTCATTTTGGGTAGTATATTTCTGCTTTTTTGTTTTGTTTTGTTTTGAATGCCTGATAATTCTGAATTGGATTTGTCCTAGGTGATGGATATTTTTGTATAACCATGAATCTATTTTTTTCCTTTACACTGATTGATTGATTGATTGAAGTATAGTTGACACACAATGCTACATTAGTTTCAGGTATAAAACATAGTGATTCAACAAGTCTATACATTATGCTATGCTCACAAGTGTAGCTACCATCAGTCACCATACAATACTATTACAATACCATTAACTATATTCCCTAGGCTGTACTTTTTATCCTCATGACTTACTCATTCCACAACTGGAATCCTCACTCCCCCTCACCCATCTTTCCCATCCCTACACTTCCCCACCCCTCTGGCAACTTACAGTGTGTTCTCTGTATTGATTTCTTATGTTTTTGGTTTGCTCATTTATTTTTTAGATTACACATATAAATGAAATCATGTGGTATTTGTCCTCCTTTGCCTGATACATTTCACTTATCATAATAGCCTCTAGGCTCATCCATATTGTTGCAAATGGTGGGATTTCATACCTTTTCTTATGGCTGAACAATATTCCATTGTATATATATGCCACATCTTCTTTATCCCTTCATTTATGGATGGACACAGGTTGCTTCCATATCTTGGCTATTGCAAATAATGCTGCAGTAAATATAGTGGGGCATATATCCATTTGAATTAGTGTTTTTGTTTTCTTTGGGTACATACGAGTAGTGGAATTACTAGATCATATGGTATTACTATGTTTAATTTTTTGAGAAACCTCCATACTGTTTTCTACAGTGGCTGCCCCAGTTTTAATTCCCACCAACAGTGCATGAGGGATCTTTTTTCTCCACATCTTCACCAACACTTGTTATTTCTTATCTTTTTGATTCTAGCCGTTCTGACAGGTTTAAAGTGATATCTCACTGTGGTTTTGGTTTGCCTTTTGCTGATGATTAGTGATGTTGACCATCTTTTCGTGTGTCAGTTGGCCATTTATAAGTCATCTTTGAAAAAATGTCTATTTAAGTTCTCTTCCCATTTTTAAATCAGATTATTTGTTTTTTGTGTGTGTTGTACAAGTTTTTAAAAAAATATATTTTGGAAATTTACTCCTTATTGGATGAATCATTAGCAAATATCTTCTCCCATTTAGTTAAGATGGCTTTTTGTCTTCCTGATGGCCTCCTTTGCTGTGCACAAAAGTTTTTTATTTTGTATTGCCATAACTATTCTTGAGCTTTGTTCTGGAATACAAGCATGTTAACTGGAAACAATTTAATCCTTTTGGATCTGCATTTTAATATTTATTAGGAAGGACATGAGTTGTGCTAAGTCCAAGGATAATTTTTCTCCAGTACTGAAACAGAAACTTCTATGTATTCTGCCCAATGTTCTGTGAATCTTGAGGTTTTCCAATTTGGCATTAGCTGTGTTTCTAAACTGGTTTCTTACATTCTTTCCTAAAAACAGTTTTACTTCAGGAAATTTAGGTCACAGGACAGATGTTTTTTCCTCATATTTTTCTTATCTGGTCCTTTATCTGTAAGTCTTCCTGGCAGGCATAAAAATAACTGATACATTTAGAACTGAAAGAACAAAGATTTGTTTTTGTTGTTGATCTACCATCTCCTAACCAATGTACTTTTGTCTGACCCTAGGCATTTTAGATTATTAAGATTTCATTTAAGAAAATTATATATGGTTTGTTAAAATTTATTTTGACCACAGTCTGGGTGTTGATGTAAAGATGCAGATTGTATTATATAAAAGAAATTATATTTAAAATACTACAATGTAAGAATTGAAAATACTTTTATTTCTTTTAAAAATTAATACTTCTGGTTCTTTTTCATTGGATAATTTTTTATAATTTTTATAACAAATATTCTATATTTTAATCCTACACATTTATATTAATGAGTTTTCTTTTCAAATAATATCCTATAGTTTCACAGTCATTATTTTTAAAGAAGAACAAATGGAATTTTTTCTGTGTCCAGGAAAACATTTTGGCTTATAACTGTGTTTCAAACTGCAAGTATATTTCATAATATCACATATTTTTAGATTTAGACCAACATACTATCATAACTTTCTTGCTTTGTTTTTTTTTAGGTGTTTTGGTTTCAGTGTATAAATGCTTTGGCCCATTCCTTCATTCTCTTCTGGTTGCCCATGAAAATGCTGGAAAATGGTAATGGCTTCATTGTTTCATATGTTCAACAAATAGCATGTTTTTCCTCACTGGGGCCAGTATTTCTGTGTGTGTGTGTGTGTGTGTGTGTGTGTGTGTATCCAAAGAAAGAACTGAAAGCAACAAAAAGGGAATTTAAAAATATTCACCTATATATAAAATTACAGTCCAGCTGACATTTAACAGTTGATCTTTAGAACTCATTTTCTTTGTCTCTGACATATATAAATTGAGAATTAGTGCTTGTATTGTTCATTTTTAAGAAATATTTGAGTTGGCAGGTCTGATAGCACAATCATTCTAATGAATATTAGTAAGTTTGAAATTTATGTCTATTTTCTTATTTCACTTCCCAAACTTCATGCTTCAATTTGGACTATAACACAAGTTTAACACACTTTTTTATTAGACCAAGTCTCCTTTTCCTGATATACAATTTTCCAAATAACATTATGTATGAAGATTTTCTACAGACTAACCTGGGTCCAATACATCTAAATGTAGGAGCGATATTTATGAAGTGTGCAATTGCTGCATAATGGGTTCAAAGCCACAAATTAAGGTGTGAAATATAATTTTCTTTAACCAGATTTAATTTTCATTGGGTATTACTAGCAATATATCCTTTATCTTGGACATACTTTTTAAACATTGAGTTTGAGTTGTATTTGTTGGTATTTAAAAGAATGGATCTGTCATTAATATACTAAAGGCCTTCAATGTTAAAAAATGGACAAAAATTTCAAATGGTAACAAATATAGCAAAATCACAAGTTTACAAAAAGTCCCTTTTAGGATGGAGTTGTGAGGAGCTCCTTGGACCTGCCTCCCACCCAGATAAGCAAAACTGGTCAAAACTATAAAAACACAACTCTGCACAATCTCTGGATATTGTCCTAAAGAAAAATGAAGAAACATTTACTCAAGCAAACCTACTGCAGCCTGGTGAGAACATCAAGAGTCTGTGGCATTGTAGCCATGGCCTGCTCCTTCCCTATCTCAGTCACAACCTGGCTTGATGGACACTCCACTACAGGCAGGTGTGGCCAAGGGTGTAGGGTTACTAGTATTCTCAATTATCAATCAATGTTACAATATCTACAGGAGGGCCAGGCCACCAGCTTTGAGTTGAAGAGGCCAAATTCCTGATGAGTGTGGCCAAGAGGTTAGAGCTCTCCTTTTCCAATCAACCTATGTCCATAGGACAGAGTCTCTACAACAGGCATGATAGGCTAAGAATATTGGATCCCTGATCACTCTCACCACAGCTTGCTTGTAAGGAAGAGAACCTCCAAGAGGTTGCTGGGAAGGCAAGCCAAGAAGGCCAGTGCCTACAATGTCACTGTCACCAAAAGTAGTGGCAGTAAGATTTTGCCTACGGTAAGAGGTAGACAGAAGAAAAGAGAGCTCCAAAACTCTTTCCAAAGGAAGTGATTGTTTGAAACATATTGGGGGAAGAGTTCAAGTCTAGGGATGTTCTCAAAGATAATAAACCTTCTTAATTGAGACCAACAAGCTAACCATAGGCCTGTTAGTTTATAAGAGAGAACTAGGGAGAGAAACAGATAAAAATAGCCCTCCTGAGGTGAGAACAAATCTCAAAGACTTGTCTCAAAATTATCCCAGCCTGAATTTAATCGGATCAGACTACTGTATAATTTATGCCCCCAGAACATTGTCAAAAACAATAGAATATCCCATGGGTAGTTAGTGGAGCCTAAAAACTGGTGTAATACCAAATGAGTCAGATAGCTTAATGGAAAAATTAGGGGAAAGGAGTGCCAATACAGACCAGATAAAACCAAGGTGACTGTATGCTTGCTCAGGGCTGCACCTTCCATGGAACAATACCAAGGTTTCATACTACCAGGGAAATAGACTTCACTAAAATAGCCAGCCAAATCACAAAACAAATAAACATCAAAACAAATATAAGCCTTGAAGACAGGGGAGGAAAATTAGTATCCAGAGTAGCTACAGTATATTATGTAAAATGCCTAGTTTTCAGCAACACCAAAAATTACAAGATATGCAAAGAGACAGGACAGCATAACCCATACTCCGAGAAACAAGTAGGCAACAGAAACTTCTGTGAGAGGGCCTACATGTCAGAGTTACAAAGAGTTCAAATTAACCAATACAGACATGTTCAAAGAACCAAAAGAAATCCTTAAAGGTATGAAGGTATGAAAGCACATCAAACAGATGATCAAAAAAGAGACAGACATTAAAATAAAGAACCAAACGAAACTTCTGGAGTTGAAAGCTTTTAATAACCAAAATGAAAAATTCGTTAGAGGGGCTCATAGTAAATGTAAACTGGAAGAAGAAGGAATTATGAAACTTGATGCTACATTAATGGAAAGTATGCAATTTGAAAACCAGAGAGAAAATATAATGAAGAAAAATGAACACAGACTCAGAAATATGAGAAGCTTTTAAGAGCACCAATATAGGCAAATGGGAGTATAAGAACCAGAGGAGAAAAAGAATGAAGTAGCAAAACTATTCAAGGAAATGATAGCTAAAGAGCTTCACATTAGCTGAACAACATTAATCTGTACATCCAAGGGGGCTCAGTGAACTTTAAGTGAGACATTTGCAAAGGGATCCATACCCACACACATGGTAGCAAAAATGTTGAAAGCCAAAAACAATAGGAGAATATTGAAAGCAGAAAAAGAAAAATGACTCATGGACAAGGGAGCTCCAGTAAGATTTACAGATGACTTCTCATCACACACACACACACACACACACACACACACACACACACACACACAGAAATGGGGTCAGAAGGCAATACTGAAAGAAAAAAAACCCTGTCAACCAAGAATCTTATGGTCAGCAAAATAATTTTTCAAAAATGAAGGCAAAATAGAGACATTCCCATAGAAACAGAACAATGAGAGGATTTGTTATTATTATAATACATGCTTTTTCAGGAAATACCAAAGGAAGTTCTTCAGATGAAAAATAAGTAAATCCAGTTCAAAAAGAGCATTGGTAAAGGTAATTATGCAATCATATAATACAGTGTGAATGCATATTTATTCTTGTGTCTTTTCAAAAATGATTTAAAAAGAAATTTCATAAAATAGTATAGATGCAAAATCTTTATCAAAATATCAACATACTAAATCTAGAAATATATATAAGGTTATATACAAAAACACCATATGGGATTTATCTCAGGAATGAATGCAAGTTTGGCTTAACATCCAAAAATAAATTAATGTCATACATCATAACAATAAAGAACAAAAACCACATGATTGTCTCAATAAATTCAGAAAAAGCATTTGACAAAAGTCAGTACATCTTCATGATAAAAACATTCAATAAATAATTAATACATGTTCAAATTTAAAGGTGTTTTGTGTATAACAGGCAAGAAAACTACATAATCACAAGCTCTCACTCACCATTGGGAAGTTCTATGAAGTGAAATTAGTGTTTCCAGGTTCCTACTTTGTTAATCCAGCCTAAATGTGTCATACTAAATATAACTGACCAGGGTTACATTATCTACATAGAATTATGTTTTCACTTGTATCACATGACATCTATTAATGCAGGATATTGAAAATAAGTAGAGAGAGATAGGATCATCATCCCTACCATTTTCTAGTATATGCAGCAGTTCCCAAACTTGTCTGTACATCAGAATCAGTGAGAGATTTTTTTTAAAAATTCCAAAAGCCCAAACCACCCCCAAACCACCTGAATCACAATCTCTGTGGTTAGGCCACAGGCATCAGTGGTTTATGAAGCTCACCAGAAGATTCCAAAGTACAGACAAGTTTGGGAATTACTGCTCTAGTACAAGTGCTAAAGAAATGCAGAAACAGGCAAGGAATGGTAATTATATATATATGTATATATGTGTGTGTATATATATATATGTATACATATATATACGTATATATAATTTTGCATTGTTTTTAATGTTTTAATATGCTTTACATTTTCTAGTATTAATTATGTTTCTGGTGATTTATAGCTAATGAAAATTTTATATTCCAAAAAGTCATTAAAAATTATTTAGAATTTGGGATGCATTTTCCCCTCTTAATTTACTTATAACGGTGTCACTGACTGGCGCAGATATCACTATGTTTACCCTCTTGGAGTTTTTAGGGGTTGAGGTGGTCAGGCGCAAGTTGCAGCTGAGTTTCTCCAGCAGCTGTGGTCTATAGGCTCTTATGGCAGGAAGGCAGGAGTGGTGATGGGGGCAAGGATCAAGAACAGGGCATAAGATCCTCACAGAAAAGTCCTGGAAAGGTTCTGTTACCATAGAAATGATTCCTATAAGGGGGCCATTTGCAATTTTGATATATATAAATCAGGGACTGTGATTTTGCATGTATGACTGTTTCTTATCAAATAATCTTAAATTAGAAATTCAATGTGAATAAGTTCACCCCATTTTATCATGTATCACTTATTGTTTACAACATCACTAAAATATTATACACTAGCTCTTTGTGATTTTATTTTGCATTTTTCTGATGACTAATGATATAGAGCATCTCATCATGTGATTGTTTGCCATTTGCATACCTCTTCTGAAGGAGTTTTTTTTTTTTCAAGTACTTTACCCATTTTTTAATTGAATTGTTGTAGTTGTCCTATGGAGTTGCTAGTGTTCTTTCTGGATAAGAGCCCTTTGTCATGTATACATTGTAATTTTGTCCCTTAATCTATGGCTTGATTGATTTACAAACATTTTTATCCTCTGTTGTTTTTTTTTTTTTATTCTAAGAAACCTTTGCCCACCGTGAGGTTACAAAGACTTACTGCTGTTTTCTTTTAGAAGTTTGTTTTTCAGTTTTCTGATTTTAGTTTTTGTTTATGGATGTAAGAGTTGAGATTTATCTTTTGCCTACTGATGGCCAATTGTTCCATACTTTTTGTTGAAAAGATTATGCTTTTCCCATGGAATTATGTTGGCATCTTTGAAGCTGTATGTATGGATCTATATCTGGAATCTCTATGTTTCATTGATGTCTAAGTCTATTCTTAGACCATATTGTCTTGATAACTGTATTTCATATTTAAATACTGAACTGGGTAACATCTCTGAAAAAATTTTGGCTATTCTAGGTCCTTCGAATTTCAATATAAATTGTTAAAATCAGTTGCAATTCTAATTAAATATACTGAGATTTGGACTGGGATTGCATTTAGTCTATAGGTTAACTTCAGGAGAATTAGAGAATTGACATCTTAACATTATCAAGTCTTCCAGTTCATGAACATAGTATATCTCTCCAATGATTTAAGTTGTCTTTAATTTCTCTTAGGAATTTTTTTTGGAGTTTTTGATGCAGAGTCTTTGCACATCTTTTGTTAAACTTAAACATCACTATTCAGGTTGCTACTGTAAATGGTATTGTTAGATCTTATTTTCCAATTTTTCATTGTTACCATATAGAAATACATTTTATTTCTTACAATAACTTGCACCCTGTGATCTTGCTAAATTCACTAATTGTTCTAGTAGCTGGTTTTTGCTTTTTTAGTATTTTCTATATATACCACATTGTGAATAAAGAGAGGTTTACTTCTTCCTTTCATTTATTCTTCTTGCACTAATGCACAGTCTATGACCTCCAAAACAATGTTAAATGGAAGTGGTAGGTGTGGACATGTTTGCTTTTTTCCCTAATCTTAGGAGGAAAAAATTCCTTTTATCATTAATTATGATATTGGCTTTTCCATATCCATTAGCATGTTAAAGAAGTTTCTTTTAATTTGTAGTTTGCTGAAGCTGTTTATTGTGAATACATTTGGGATTTGATCAAATTATTTTTAATTGCATCTATTAAGGTGATAATTTTTTCTTGCTAATATGATTAATTATATTCACTGATATTTGAATTTTAAGCCAACATTGCATTCTTGGAATAAACTAGTGTCAGTCATGATTTATTATTTTTATACATTGTTAGATTTGATTTGTTTATATTTGCTAAGGATTTTGTGCTTATGTTTATGAGAGATAATTGTCTGACTTAACCCATAATAATCTTGATCTGGATTTTGAATCAGGGTAGTACTTACTTCTTAAATTGATTTGGGCAGTGCTTCTCTTGTCTCTGTTTTCTGAAAAAGTTTAAGGTTAGTATTATTTCTTCCATAAATATTTGATAGAATTTACTGATGAGGCCATGGGAAAGTTTTACATTATTAAGTTAATCTTAATACTAAATATAAGGATATTCAGGTTTTTTAAATTGAATCCATTTTGTTAATTTGTATCTTTCAAGGAGTTTTAAATTTTCATCCAAGTTGTGACATTTATTGGCATACATTTGCTTATAATATTCCATTTTTATGTGTGATACTCATACTGATAACTACTGATATTCTCTTTGATTACTGATATTGGTAATTTTGAATTCTGGTTTCTTGTGATCAGTGCAGCTAGATTACTTTATTGATAGTTTCAAAAGACGAACTTTGGTCTCACTAATTTTATATATTGTTTGTCTTTTACTCTATTATATTAATTTCTAATCTTATTTTTCCTTTCCCTTCTATTTAACTGAGATTTTATTTGCTCTTTTACAACTTGTTGAAGTTGGAAGATTAGGTCACTGATTTTGTAGCCTCCTTTTCTAACATAAGCATCTAAAGCTAATTTAAATTCTCTTTAAATTTAAAGCAAATGAATATTCTTTCAAATTTTGTCAAAATACTTTTGCCTTCAATTTTGAAAAAAAATTTGCTGTGTATAGAATTCTAGATTGGTAGTTTATTTTTTTCAACACTTGAAAAATGTTTGGTGTCTTCTGGTTTGCCCTATTTCATTGGGAAGTCTGATATTTTTCCTATTTGTTTCTCTTTATGTCTTATGCTTTCTATTTTTGTGTGGTTTATAGAGTTTTCTCTTTATCAATGATTTTCAGCAATATGATATTGCCATGCTTTGGTGGTGTTTTATTTGCATTTATCCTTCTTGAGATTGCTCTGTTTTGGGGTCTGTTGATTTATAGATTCAATCAAATATGGGAATATTTGCTCATCATTTCTTTTATATCTTTTTCTCTCTTTCCTTTCCTTCTGGGACTTCAACTATACATCTGCTAGAACTCTTGATATTTTCTCACATCTCTGTTCATTTATACCATCTTTGTTCTCTCTTTGGTTCATTTTTAGTTTCTTTTGCCATGCCTAAGTTCACTCGTCTTTTATTTAGCAGCCTCTCTGAGGTTAATAACAATTCAGTGACATTTTTCATTCATGTGTTAATACTCTTCATGCAGAAATACTAATTAGTTCTTTACATCTTTCCTTTCTCTCACTGCTTTGTTTCAAATGCTTGAGTGTAATTGTAATAGCTATCTTAAAGATTTTTCTGCTAATTCCAGTATCTCTATTTTTTCTGTTGATTCTATTGACAATTATCTCCTGGTTATGGTTCAAAATTTTGCTGCTTCTTATATCACAATTTTATAATGGGTGCTGGGCTGGACATTGTGAATTTTATGCTGTTGAATGTTTTTTGTTGTATAAATTTAAATACTTGGACTTTGGTAGGAAGTTACATTCCTTATGAATAGTTTGATCCTTCTAAGATTTGTTTTTCTTCTTGAAGTGAGTCTAGAGTATCTTTTACTATAGAAGTAATTTAGTTCCTGGACAAAGGTTATCTCTTCTTGCATGTCTTCTGAATGCTTCATATATTGAATGGGGTCTCTTTACTTTGGCCTGTGGAAATCTGAGTAATTCCTAGCTCTTTATTAGATCTGGCAAGTTTTGACTTGCAGTTCTGTGGTAATTTGGTTTTCCACAGTAACTGCTTGTTGGTGGCCTTGTGAAATTTCTCAGTACACATATACAGATTGGCATTTAGCCAAAGAATTTCTGGAGCTCATTCTCTGCATAGTTCCCTTATTTCCAATGTTCATTTCTACAAATTCCAGCCACCTTGGCCTCTCTAAGGTCCAGTCTCTGTCTCATTAACTCAGCCAAGGTGTTGACCCATCTTTGGGCTCTTCCTCCCTGCACAGACCAGAAATTACCTCCACGGATGAAGCAAAGGCAGTGGTAGGTCTCTTTACCCTTCTCTCAGGGATCACAGTTCTGTGCTTTTTACCCAATGTCTAAAAAAATTATTTCATATGTTTTGTCCAATTTTCTTTCTTTACTTTGAAAGAGTGCATGCATAAGCGGGGCGGGGGGGGGGGGACAGAGGGAGGGAGGGAGGGAGAGAGAGAGAGAGAGAGAGAGAGAATCCCAAGCAGGCTCTATGCCCAGTGCAGAGCCCAAAGAGGGGCTTAATCTCAAGACAATGAGACCATGACCTGAGCTGAAATCAAGAGTTGGATGCTTAACTGACTGAGCCACCCAGGTACCCCCTGTCAGTTTTCTAATTGATTATAGCAAGAGGAAAAGTACTGTTACTTCTTCATGGAGGAACAGTCCTGGTCTTGTTAATTTTCTTGTCATTGGTCTGTCATGTACTGAGAAAGTTGAGTGGAAGTCTTCTACTAATATATTTATTTCCCTTTTAATTTCTCATAATTTATGGTTTAGAAATGTTTGTTATTTGTTCCACCAATACTCCCAAGTTTTTTCATATTCATTGCAATTTGTACCATTTGGCATTATAAAGTGCTTGTTTAGTTCTCTTCAATTTCTTAATTAGCATTATTACCATGTTTTATGCTTTTAATTTGCATTTCCCTTTCCTGTAATTTGTTTTACACACTTTATGAATTACTTTTTTAAGGCCTGTTGCTTGTATACAGCATAGAACTGTTTTGTTCTTGAGATATAATCAGAGTAATTTTTTTTTTTAAAACTAGGTTTTGTTTGCAATGTCTCATTTGACTTTGCATTACCTGTTTTAATATATTCTTCTAATCTTTAATTACGTGGTCAGATTTCTCTGTGAGTTTTTTATGTATTGTCTTCTGGTATTCAGAAGGTTTGGATTTTTGTTCTTATGCTTATTTTGATTATACGTTTAATAGACATTGCTCTCTTTCTGCGGACAAATCCATTTGTTTCCAAGTATGATAAAATTATGTTTTCCATCCTTCCATTTCCCTTCCCTCTAGCATCCCATTATCTTGCACATGGTATATGCCTTTATAGTTTACATAAAATTATAATTCCATTACTCGATTGTTAGCTTTGAATGTTCTTATTTGACTCCCAATTATAGCTGGGAGTAAGCAAACTTACTCTACTTCCCATCTCATTCACATAGGCCCTCAGATATTATATGAATCAACATCATTTCTACATTGTCTGGGCACTGAATAATTATAGTCATATCGATCATTCTAACACTATGTTTGTTCTTGGTTTTGCTTTCTTCATTTTAATTCTACAATTAATATATCAAATACTCACAAGTCTTTTTGCTCTGGCGTTTCCAATCATTTCTTTGTTAGCTGGGAATAATAGGGGTTTTTTTTTTCCCAAAATTCCTTGGTGAGTATACATCATCTAATAAGTTTTGCCAATCTTCTATTTATTAGCTTTCAAACCATTTTCAAACACATTTTATACATTATACAAATGTATAGTATAGTGAATAAGAACCATATGAATCATATAGAATAGAATATCCTTTCATGGATGCTGTGTCTGCTTCTTTTGTATTATTCCTCAAGAAATCTGATTTTTCTTTTCCAGCTACTGGAAGAAGTTTCTTTTAAGGAGAGTATTTGTGCTGATATTGTCTGAGGTCTGCTACCCCCAGCCAGCCTGATATTTGCTTTACCCTGGAGCTTTTACCGTTACTTACCAAGCACAGCTTCTGTACTCGCCTTAGCTGCTTTGAAGCCCTAATTAGCTTCCTGAGATAGTGGGGTTTTTTTAATCTCATAGTCACCCTGACGAAGATTCTGTGGAGGTTTTCTCTATTTGCATCATTGATTTTGTACAATATCCAGAAGGAAAAGAGTTTCTGTTTCACATCACCATGTGCAGAGTGGAAGTTTCCCTTCTGTCCCAACAAAGTTTCCCTTTCTCTCTTCCTTTGTGAATATGCAGTTGGACAGCATAAGTCAATATGGTCTTTTTTTTTTTTTTGCAGTTTTCTCCCTGTTTCTAGGTAATAAAATATTGTTCTCATTTATACTATCACCCCATTCCCAATAAAACTCACCAAGTTAGGTCCGTACACAATCCAGACTCATTGTCACTTCCCTAGCTGGCCTCACATATTTACCTATAGCTTCCGGCAGTGAGATGCCCCAATATTCCACTGTAGATAATCTTAAGAAAGGGTATGAGCCTGTGTAATTTCAGTGAGTTCTTAACCAGGAGAAAATGGAATGAGTGAGCTTCTGAATTGGTATTAAGATCAGGTTTTTGCACCCCAACATTTCCATATCAACCAGGACCAGAAGCACCAGTATATATTTAAGAATTTTAAAAAGTGAAAATAAGGGGCACCTGGGTGGCTCAGTCAGTTAAGCATCTGACTTTGGCTCAGGTCATGATCTCACAGTTCATGAGTTGGAGCCCTGCATCAGGTTCTGTGCTGACAGCTCAGGGCCTGAAGCCAGCTTCAGATTCTGTAGAATCTTCAGATTCTCCCTCTCTTTCTGCTTTTCCTGTGCTCGCTCTCTCTCTCTCTCTCAAAAATAAATAAACAATAAAAAAAAATAAAAAGTGAAAGGAAGTGAAAAAAATCATCCTAATCTTGAGATAGTTTTAACTTTTTATACAGAAATAAATTTATAAATTATAGTAGACTTAGCAATAATTGAAGAGACTATGAAATCCCATTGTAAATTTAAATTATCTGTTAGGTTTATTATTTTAGTAATCCTGGAAAAGTAATAGTGATGTTATTTGAAATCCTTAAAATCCTAATCTTGTTTCCCAGTGCCACTCATTAAATTGGACTTTCAGTTTGCCAGATGGTTTATTTTCATGTGAAACTAAGTTTAATAATCACATTCATGTGCTCCTTGCAATGTATTGATCCATTTGTTGCTTAATTCATTTGTTGCTAAATTCATTTGTTGCTCACTCTTTGGAGAGAGTGAGAAATGGCCAAGTGTCACAATGACAGGCAAAGGGAGCATCGTTGTCACCTTAGAAATATGACCAATAATCGAGAAGCATTTTTGGTGGCCAGTATGGGTACTTTTGGTAAAAAATAATTTCAACTCTATGTTTCAGACTCTATAAAAATAAATAAATGACTTTTTCATTTTTCAGATATGGTCTTACAAGGGGGTTATACTACAGACTATTTGTTTCTTGGAAATTTTATTTATACGGTAAGGTCACCCATATGATTCAATATCTTTTTCTAGTTTTTAATCAAAAAATTCAAGCAGAAGAATTTCATAAATTTTAAGTCTCTCTCATGCTCCAATACCTTTTCCAAGAAGGAACTCTTACAGGGGTTGTATATGCATGTGTTCTCTGTGTGTGTGTATAATGTCTAGGAATGTGAAATACATATAACTAATGTATATATCCTCTCTCTTTTTGTACAAGTAGGAAGGTGCTCTTCTATATCTTGTTATTTCACTCTGCAACATACCTGGGTGATGGCTTCATGTCAGCCCGTAAACATCTACTTCATTCTTTCAGGGCCACTTGTATGACTAACTCATCATTATTTATTTAACTAGTCTCCTTTTAGTGGACATTAAGATTGTTCTGGGTCCTTTGCCACTGTCAACGGTGTTGCAAAGATTATTCTTCATGCCCATGAGTAGGCAGATCTGTAGGATACATTTCTGTAAGTGTAATTGCTGGATCAGAGGATACTGTGAATTTTGGAAATTATTACTAAATTATCCCCCCAAAATTTTGCACACATTTAGTTATGATATGAGATTATCAGTTTCCCCAACCCCCCACTGGCGGTAGGTAGCCTTACTGCACGTTTTGATCTAGGTAAAATGGTATTCTACTGTAGTTTTTGCTTTGAGGATGGCATATCTGCATGAAGTAAAAAACCCCTTTCGTTTCTTGTGTGTGTGTGTGTGTGTGTGTGTGTGTGTGTGTAAAGCTTTGTTGAATTACTTTACCAATTATCCTATTGGGCTGTTGGTCTTTTTATTAGTAGTAGTAGATATTTATGTGTTAAGGATGTTAATTTTTTCCCCTATTTGCTACATAATTATATTTCCAGCTTTGCACATTTACTTTTCATGACATGTATTCTGTATGTTAGTTTTATGTAGTTAAATTTATGCATATTTTTCTTTATGGCTTCTGAGTTTTGTGTCTTATTCATAATTCAAAAAATTATAGATGTGTATTTAATTGTATGTTATTCCTTTGGTCTGCAAATAGAAACATATCCCTCTGCATATTTTTGTTTTCATTTAACAACATATGTTGGAACTGCAAAACCACAAGCCATGTTTTTCCTCATGTTTTCTTCTACGTAAGAAGCAATTTAGTGGCATAATGCCTCTTTTCACTTAAGCTGGTTGTCTTTATTATATCATGGTAGTGGGTGTGGCTTTTAACTCTGTATTATATCTTCCTAAACATCAAATGAGGTTAGGTAGTATTTTCTTATTTATTTGGACATACACATAAAGCAAATTTCCTTCTTTCCAGACCTCCCCACATATAGACACGCATGCATGCAAACAAACATAAACAATATTCCTTGTTAAGATGCCACAGTAAGTTGAAATAATGGAATCTCAATCTCCTAAGACAAAAAAAAAAAGTATATACAGCAAAACCAGCAATAACAAACTACAGCAAAGTTGATTCAGCATAGCAACCAAAGAAGTAGCGGGGACTATGCCAACACCAAAAACCTCAAAATGAGATGTCAAAGGAGAAATGGTAGATTTGGCAGGGTCAGCATGGTCACATCACTGATCCAGCTTTCCCGACACGCTGTTCCCGGGGCCAGTGAGTTGGAGGAAGTACTAAGCCAAAGGATAAGCACCTGGAGGAATGGAGTAACCCTCCAGGGAGGTAGAGTCCACCTCGATGCTTTCAGGGAATTAAAGAAGGACCATGGAGCTGAAGCACAGTGTGGCCTGCTGGTCGGGTAAGGGAGGTTCAGGATGACGGCAAAGAAGAACTTGGAGTGGTAGGCTGGGGCCAGTGCGTTGGCACCCTTACGGGTTTTGGAGAAGCTTAGATGGGATGATGGAGGCTAGCTGGAGCGCTGAGCCTGGAGCCAGAGGAGTGGACATAAAGTCTGCTTCAAAAGTAGGGCTTTAAACAACCAGTGTAGGGGCGCCTGGGTGGCTCAGTCGTTTGGGCGTCCAACTTCGGCTCAGGTCATGATCTCATGGTTTGTGGGTTCGCGGGGCTCTGTGCTGACAGCTCAGAGCCTGGAGCCTGCTTCAGATTCTGTCTCCCTCTATTTCTGTCCCACCCCACTCATGTTCTGTTTCTGTCTCAATAATAAATAAACATAAAAAAAAATTAAACATCCAGTGTATCGCGCATCTACTGCAGCACAGGAACACACAGCGTGACAGTCATACTTAATGAAACACTGAAAGCTTTCTTTTTTTTTTTTTTTTTTTTTGAGATGAAGAATGAGATTAAACATAAGAAAGTTGCTTGGTATTACCACCTTTCTTCGCCACCATGGAGAACTTACTACCCAACACGATGAGAAGATAAAGGGAGGAGCACAAGCTGTTGAAAGGGGAAAAACTGGTTTTAAACCATAGATGATACAAGGGTACACACAGAAAGTACAAAAAAAATTCTACAGATAAAATACTACAATTAATAAAAGAGGTTGGCAGTTTGCTGGATATTGGCCAATATTTAAAAACCAATTATATTTCAATATACCAGCTATAAATACATGGAAAATAAAAAATTTATATACTCTTTTGCCATTGTATCAAAAATAGGAAAAACATGAATAAATCTAACAAATGATGTCCATGACTTCTGAGGAAAATTATAAGACTTGACTGGAGACATTAAGAACGTCTAAATGGAGAAATATACCATTCTTATTAATTGGAATACTCAATACTATAAGGAAGTCAGCTGTCCTCAGATTGATTTATAGATTTATTGTAATCCCAATCAAAAGCCCCAGATGCCTGATGAGCTTTATTTTTTATAGTTTATTGTCAAGTTAATTTCCATATAACACCCAGTGCTCTTCCCCACAAGTGCCCTCCTCCATGTCCATCACCCCCTTCCCCTCACCCCCTCCCCTTTCAGCCCTCAGTTTGTTTTCAGTATTCAAGAGTCATGATGAGCTATTTCTAAAATATGTATATATCCAAATGCAAACGGCCAAGAATAAGCCAAAATGCTTTTTATGATGGTTTCAATCTACCCTGTTCAACTGTGCTTTTTATCCACAGCACTTGGATTTCTAATCAGAAAGAAATCTTCCATTCTATCTGTAAAGAATATAAATATAAGTTTATGATATAAGCATGATTTTTATCATATGTTAAAGGGCTTCTAAATATGAAACATTTACTGAAAAGCACTACATTCTCTTCTTAATTAGAGGCTAGCAAAAACAGCAACCTAGGGGACCAGAGTTCACTGGACATGGAGAACAGGGTGTGGGGGTGTGGGGTAGGAGGAGTCAGGGAGGGAATGGGGTGATGGAGACTCTAATGAAAATTTTAATACATCTTCCCAATCTATTTCCCCTTTTCATCTCTTTGCACAGTATGTAGTTGTCACTGTTTGTCTGAAAGCTGGTTTAGAGACACTATCTTGGAATAAAGTGAGTATTCTTTTGGGTAGTTCCTCAATCCAGTATAGTTGTTTGCATGTTGATTTACTTTTTAAGCTTTAGAAAAGAAGCACTTTGTTCTGTTCTTCATATTTTACCTTCTTTGGTTTTGCATATTCAAGTGATGATTTAAGCTGGATGATGGCGTGTTAGCCATCTAATGTCTTTAAAAATTCATTTCCCTGCCTTATATCTTAAATAGATTCAATTTTTCATGACTTTGAGATCCTTAATTCATTATTATTATCACAATATAGAACTATAATAGAAAATTTAGCAAATACAGAAAAGGAGGAAATAAAAATTGCCCATACCTGTCAGTGTCAGTGACATGGACATTTTGGTTTCTATTTTTTCACTTTGTTTTATGTGTGCTTGTTTTTTGTTCATAAAAATAGAATTCTAATGTACCTAATATTTTTATAATTTGCTTTTTTTCACTTAATACTAGATCTTTAACATTTTTCCATTTATTTATTATCTATACCTCATTTAATGACTATGTAATATTTTATCACTTGGATATTTATTATTCATATTATTTTTAGAATAACTGTTTTAACTTCTGTTACTATAAATTATATATAATAAGTATTTACAGACAGGAGTAATCATTTCCCTAGGATACTATTAAAAGTGGAACTTCTGATATGTAGAATGTTTTTATGAGCCGATCAGTAATTTAAGTGAATATGTATGTACATATACACCTATAAATAAGTTCTTTTCCAAGTTGCACTCAAAAGTTTATGAGAGAAAATGAATTTTAACCAGCCTGTCACCTTTGGAGAGCTAAGATTATATTGCATATTATGTATTTCTTCTCCAATGTAATCAACATAGAGTTCTCACTGCTAAAGTCCCCAACTGAACATCAACACAAAGGTGGGACTGAAGTGTCCTGAACAAAACTATTTTATTAGCAATTCATAAGGCACACCAATTGTAAATGTGGTATTATACTGCACTGATGTAACAGAAATAAACAATTATTTTCTATTTCTCCTTTTAATTGTTATTAAATTCCCTTCAGTATGAATGTTTCTTAGGTCCATGATGACTTACACTATCTGCATATGGTGAATCTCATTTATGAACAAGGCATCATTTCAAGGCCAAAGCAGACTTAACAAAACACAGGGGTCTCTTCTGGCCTCCTGCCCTCCAGCTCACAATGTTGGTTAGTAAGGAGCCTGGGAATTAGGGCAGGGAAGAAAAGGGACTAGTTCTCACGTTTGGTCACAGGCTTCTCTGCCCTGTGGGGAGAGCTGAGGAGGGAACCTGTTCTTCTGCACGGGAGAAGAGGGTTCTGCAAGCTAGTGTTTAGATACAGATATGAGCCAGGGCAGAGAGATAACAAAATATATCTTAGAGCAGCAGTGGTGGCTGACTGCTGACCCCAAGGGGATAGTCCCAACAGAAACCCACCAGGGATCTAAGCCACACAGGAGGCCTCCCTTTGCAGCTCATGTTTATGCCACCTATAAGGAAACAGTTACATGAAAATGCACTGAAGTGTTTGAAAAGTTTAAGCTCACAGTCTTGAGCCAATTCTCTTCTCCATCATCTCCTACATGATCACAAGAGAGAAATCCTTTGAGTAAGAGATTATTTCTAAAGAGTGTTAAAAACTGCCTTTGAAAATAACTCATAAACAAGTAACAAGTACTCTAATAAATAGCAGATTGGGGTTTTTCCCTCCACATTTTTGTTGCTTAGATAGGATTAAGTAATGGGCAGTACCTACTAGGTTGAGAGCACTTGAACCCTTAAGAAGTGATCTCATCTAGCAAATCACTGATTTATGCATAGATGATAACTCTGAGGTACCCAGTACAACCCAGCACAGGCCTCATACTCATTGTCCTTACGATTCCTCTGCTAACACAAATCATACAAGGCAGCAGACCAGATCGGCAGACGGACCTACCTTCTCAGCATTTACCATTAGGAATTTGGCAGTTTACACCCCTAGGCACGGACAGTGATCCTTCAGCCAATATTACCTTGATCTGAATGACATAGGTACTTGGTATGCACAGAAAACCCTTCAGTTTCAGTCAGCGTAAGAATCACAACTTCTGCTATTTTCCCAGAGTTATTCATGAAGAACAGATACGATAGGGTCAAATTTTTATCCCCTTAATGATTCCTCTTCAAACTTTATTCTGAGAAGGACGTTAGAAAGGAAACTCAAATGTCAAGAAATCAAAAGATTATCATTTTCTGCATGTGAGAACATATGGCCTGGACAAATGATTTTATCAGTTGATAGAATTAAATAATTTTTTCCTTTTAAATGCAAAAGGCTGAAGTGTCTCTGTAATATTTTTCTTTCTACAGTTTAATCATTTGGCCATTTGGGGAAGCATAATTATATGGCTCGTGTTTTTTGCAATTTACTCTTTCTTATGGCCCACAATTCCTATTGCTCCTGAAATGACAGGACAGGTTAGTTTCATTAACTGTAAGTGGTGAGTATGCTTTACATTCCTCATGAAAACTTATGTTAATAATAAAAGTTTGTTATCTACTTTCAAGGTAATTTGGAAAGAAATGATAAAATCAATACAATTTCTAATCTAAAATTTCATTACTTTAGACTTCAAAATTACTTAGCTATGGTTTCCAAAATTGTTATCTTTTGTGCATAACTGATAAAAGCTACAATCGCTTCAGAATCCTCTATAATAGCTAATATTGTAATTATATTTTTCATGTTAATGTGCTATATGCTTAAATTATTAGGTAGTTGTTATACGGTATGTATGGCAATTAAGAAAACATTTTTATTTGAAATATAGAGACAGAAAGCAGATCAATGGTTAACTGGAGAGAGGTGGTGGGTAGAAAATGGCAGGGAAGGGCAGGAAGGAGTGCTTACACTGCAGGATAAAGAGACTTCTGGGGGTGCTAGATATATTCTTTTTTTTTTTTTTTTGCTAGATATATTCTTGATTGTGTTAATGAGCTCATGGGTATAATGTATGTCAAACATATCAAATTGTTCACTTTAAATATATATGTTCAGTTTATTCTAAGTCGATTATGCCTCAACAAAGCTGTTAAAATAATAAAATATTTAAGTGAGCCTTAATTCATGAATGTGGTGGAATAAGTGTAGTGAGGGGATGGTGGTAAGCTGGTTTTGTTCCCATTTGAAGAGAGAATATTTATATTGTCATAAATTCTGTGTTAAAATTGAGAATTTTAATGAAAAACTGAGAACTTTTACCCTAAGATCAGGAACAAGACAAGGATATCTACTCTCACCACTTCTTTTCAACATAGAACCAGAAGTCCTAGCCACAGCAATTAGACAAGAAAAAGAAATAAAAGGCACTCAAATTGCTAAGGAAGAAGTAAAACTGTCACTATTTGCAGATGACATGATACTATAGGTAGAAAACCCTGAAGATGCCATCAAAAGAAAAAAAAATTACTGGAACTTATAAATGAATTCAGTAAGGTCACAGAATACAAAATCATTATACAGAAATCCACTGCATTTCTATACAATAATAATGAAGTAGCAGAAAGAGAAATTAAGAAAACAATTCATTTACAATTGCACCAAAAATAATAAAATACCTAGGAATAAACTTAACCAAGGAGGTGACAGATCTGTACTCTGAAAACTATAAAACACTGATGAAAGAAATTGAAGGTAACAAACAAATGAGAAGATATTCCATGCTCATCAATTGGGAGAATAAGTATTGTTAAAATGTCTATACTACCCAAAGCAATCTACACATTTAATGCAATCCCTATCAAAATATCAATAGCATTTTTCACAGAACTAGAACACATAATCCTTAAATTTGAGTAGGACCACAAGAGACACCAAATAGCCAAAGCAATCTTGAGAAAGAAGAATAAAACTAGCGGTATCACAATCCCATATTTCAAGGTATATTACAAATCTGTAGTAAACAAAACAGTATGGTACTGACATAAAATAGACACAGATCAAAGGAACAGAATAGAGAACCCAGAAATAAACCCATTAATATATGATCAATTAATCTTCAAGAATATGCAATAGGAAAGAGACATTCTCTTCAACAAATGGTGTTGAGAAAACTGACAGCTAGATATAAAAGAAGAAAACTGGACCACTTTCTTACACCATACACAAAAATAAACTAAAATTGATCATTTTAAATTTTGTATTTTTCTGAATGTTTTAAGCATAAATTGAGTGTTAAGATGAAGGACTATGCTGTTGTTTAGATACTAAATGAAATATTATTCTTGTTCTGAGGAACTTGTTCCTCAGTTCCTTTAAAAATCCTTTCCCCAATACACCTCTCCTGCATACATCTAGAAGAAAGCTATACTCCACTGAGAGCCAAACATTCAGTTATTCTGGGCTTGAGTTCCCTGTTTCTGGGTCCAGGGTATCAAGGATATGTATTGTTTCAGTTCTTAAATATACTCAAATCTAGAGAGTGAAAACTAACTCCTTGATACTTGTAGCAAAGACATATTTAATTTCTTCCTTTCCTTTGATTACTAATTCTGTTCATAAATCGTGTCTTCACCCTTGGTAGAACTGCCAAGATTACTAGCAAAGACAAAGTGTTTACATACAGAAGATCTATTGATTTTCATCATGCACGCTTCACAGAAAAGGTTTTCCACCCTGATTTTGGTATGGCATGCAGGAAATCTCTTTGCCAAACCAGTAAAAACAAACCTCCTGCAAGTAACTCCATTTGTGCTGAAGTCACCTAATTTGATTACTTTTGTCATACATATAAAAGTCAAGAGTCTCACGTACAGTTAGCCATCAGACACATGAAAAAAGACTCAACATTACTAATCATCAGTGAAACACAAGTCAAAGCCACAAAGAGATATCACCTCACATCAAACAGAATGGCTAGTATCAAAAACACAGGAAATGATAAGTGTTGGTGAGGATATGGTGGAAAGAGAACTGCTGTGCACTGTTGGTCGGAATGTAAATTGGCGCAGCCACTCTGGAAAACACTATGGAGGTGCCTCAAAAAATTAAAAGTAATAATACCATATGATTCCATAATTCCACCACTGGGTATTTACCCAAACAAAAAAAATACTAATTCAAAAAGGGATATGCACCCCTATGTTTACTACAGCATTATTTATAATAGCCATGATATGAAAGAACCCAAGTATCCATAGATAGAGGAATAGACAAAGAAGATGTGGTATGTACACACATGTACACACACACAGGATTATTAGCCATAAAAATAATGAGTTCTTGTCATTTATGAGATCATAGATGGCCCTAAAAGGTATTATGCTAAGTGAAATAAGTCAGAGAAAGACAAATACCATATGATTTAACTTATATGTGGAACCTAAAACCAAAACAAACTTAACAAAACAAACAGACTCTTAAATCTAAAGAACAAGCTGGTGGTTTCCTGAGGGGAAATGGGTAGGGGAATGGGTGAAATAGATAAAGGGGATTAAGAGATACAAACTTCCAGTTATAAAATAAATAAATCACAGAAATCCCTAAGCATCAGCATAGGGAATATAGTCAATAATACTGTAATAACATTGCACAGTGACTATACTTACCATTGTGAGCATTGAGTAATGTATAGAATTGTCTAATCAATATGCTGTATATCTGAAACTAATATAATATTGTATGTCAATCATATACCAGTGATAAGTAAAAATACATACATAGATCAGTGGAACACAACAGAGCACAGAAATCACCCATGAATATATATATGGTCAATTAATTTATAACAAAGGGGTCAAAAATATACAATGGGGAAAGGACAGTCTCTTCAATGAACAGTGTTGGGAAAACTGGACAGTCACATGCAAAAGAATAAAAACTGGACCACTATCTTAATCGTACACAAAAACTAATTCAAAATGGATCAGAAACCTGAATATAAGACCTGAAACCATAAGATTCCTGGAAGAAAACATAGGTAGTAAAACTTCTTGTCATTGATCTTAGTGATGGTTTTTTGGATTTGACACCAAAAGCAAAGGCAATAAAAGCACAAATAGACAAGTGGGACTACATCAAACTAAAAAGCTTCTGCACAACGACAAATAATAATCAACAAGTGAAAAGGCAACCCACTGAATGGGAGAAAATATTTCTAAGCCATATAGCTGATAAGGGGATTTAATATCCAAAATATACAAGGAATTCATACCACTCTATAGAAAAAAACTTAATAAAAAATGGGTAGAGGATTTGAATAGACAGTTTTCTAAATTTTTTAAAGTTTATTTATTTTGAGAGAGAAACAGAACACATGAGCAGGGAGTCATGGCAGAGAGAGAGAGAGGAAGAGAGAGAGAATCCCAAGCAGGCTCTGCACTGCCTAATGTGGGGCTTGAACTCATGAACTGTGATAGGACCTGAGATGAAGTCAAGAGCTGGACACTTAGCCCACTGAGCAACCCAGGCTGCCCTAATAGACATTCTTCTAAAGAATGGCCATACAAATGGTCAACAAACACATGAAAAGATGCTCAACATTCCTAATCATCAGGAAAATGCAAATCAAAACCACAAAGAGTTATCGCTATACACCCGTTAGAATGGCTATTATCAGAAAGGTAAGAAATAATAGGTACTGGCCAGTATGTGGTGAAAAGGGAACACTTGTACACTGCTGGTGGGAATGCAAACTGGTACAACCACTACTGAAAACAGTAAAGAAGATCCTCAAAATATTAAAAATGGAACTACCATATGATCCATCATCCCAAATGGAAATCTTCCTATCAATTCAACAATACAGTAACTCCCCATTCTCTGCCCCACAGCCCCGGGTCACCACTATGCCACTTTCTGTCTCTATGAATCTGACTATTCCAGGTACCTCATATAAGTGGAATCATATAGTCTTTGTCCTTTTGTGTCTGGCATGTTTCATTTAGCATAATATCCAAGGTTCATCCATGTTGGAGCATATATCAGAATTTCATTCATTTTTAGGGCTGTATATGAGTTATCGAACTGTGAAAGGACATGGTGAACCTTAAATGAATATTAAATGAGAGAAGCCAATTTTAAAAGACTACATACTGTAGGGTTACAACTGTATGACATTCTAGAAAAGACAAAATTATAGAGAGAAAAGTAGTGAGAAAAGTAGTGGTTGCCAGGGGTTGGGGGAGGAGAGAGGAATTTTTAGGGCATTTCTCTGCCATACACAGTATGACAACAATGGATACATGTCATTGTTCCAACCTACAGAATTCACAACATCAAGAGTGAACCTCAATGTAAACTATGAACTTTGGGTGATTATGATGTGTCAACGTGGATTCATTAGTCATAACAAATGTACTAGTGTGGTGGGGGAAGCTATACATGTGGGAGCCAGGGGGTTTATGGGAAATCTCTATACCTTCCAATTTTACTGTGAACCTAAAACTGTTTTAAAAATTAGTAAACTGCTCGTAAAATTAGAGTCTAGTATGAAAAACTTTATAAAACATATTAATAAATGTATATAATAATGGACAAATTCCTCAAAAAATACAACTGACCAAACTGACAGAGAAAGAAATGGACTCTGCAGAGTTTGGGGCAGGTAACTAGGGGGCTCTGAGCATAGAGCCTCTTTTACCCCCAGTTCATTTGGCAAATTCTGGGAGACCATGAAGGTAGGAACCTTAAAAAATCAAAAGAAGCCTTCAAAGAACAGACCAGACTACTGAGTAGACTCAGGAGACAAATATTAGAGTTTGGGACCGGACAGAGGTATACCCTCAAAGAACACAGTAGGCAGGTGGTTGAAAAAAACTGTGGAGAGTCAGATGCAAACTAGACACAAAAAGAACTTGCTTTGTACTTTTATGAAATGATCAGTCAGGTACTACTGCAAGAGGAGACAGAGGACAGGCTCAAGAGAAACAAGGTTTATCTTATTTCTTCCAGCTTTACTGGGATATGTCTGACATACAGCACTGTGAAATTTTAAGTCTACCACATGAGTGATGATTTGATGTGTTTATATTGCAAAATGATTACCACAATAAGATTACTGTTAACACATCCATTACCACACACAGTTACCTTTTTATATTGTGTGTGGTAAGAAAATTTAAAATTTACTACCCTAGTAGGTTCCGAGTATATAAGTATATATTGTTAACTAGAGTCACCATGCTGTTCATTAGGTCCCAGAACTTACTTATAACTAGAAGTTTGTTTCTTTGGGCAACCATATCCCATGCCCGTATGCCCTAGCTATTTTCTCTGTGGTTGCCATGGGGTATACATTTGACACCCAAAAGTTATAACACTCTAATTTTAATTTATACCGGCTTAACTTCAACAACATATAAAAACTCAGCACCTTTGCTAATAAGTCTTTTAAATATATTTGTCTGCTAAATTATGCAGAAAACAAAATGTGGAGTTACAAACCAAAGTTATAGTAATACAGTATGACTAACTTCTAATAATTTTTTTCTTTAAATACGTGTCTTTTAAATTGTGTAGAAAGTACAACTTAAATGTCTTTAAATCCTGTAAAAAGTACCACTGTAAACCATTATTGTCACAAGAATACTAGCTTTTATAATTGCCCATGTATTTGCCTTTATTGAGATTTTCATTTCTCCATACAATTTTGAGTTATTGTCTAGTGCCCCTCCATTTTAACTTGCAAGACTCCCTTGAACATTTCTTGAAGGGCAAGTCTACTGGTCACAAACTCCCTCAACTTTTATACGGAAATGTCTTAATTTTCCCCTCACTTTTGAAGGACAGTTATGCCAGCTATAGGATTTTTGGTTGACAGTGTTTTTCTTTCAGCATTTTAAATACAAATCCACTGTCTTCTGGCTTTCATGTTTCTGGAAAAATCTGAGAATATTCTTATTGAGGATCCCTTGTATGTGATGATTCATTTTTCTCTTGCTGCTTTCAAGATTTTCTCTTTGTCCTTGTCTTTGGAAAGTTTAATTGTAATGTGTATTGGTGTGGATTTCTTTGGTTCATTTTATTTGAAGTTCTTTAAGCTTCTTGAATGTTTATATTCATGTCTTTCACCAATTTGGGAAGTTTTCCGTCATATTTCTTCAAATATTCTCTCTGCTCCTTTCTCTCTCTTCCCATGATGTGTATATTGGTTTGCGTAATAGTGCCCATAGGTTCCTTAGTCTCTGTTCATTTTTCTTCAGTCCTTTATCCTTCTGGTCCTCAGCCTTGATCATTTCCATTTCCTATTTTTGAGTTCACTGATTTGTTCTTCTGCCTACTCATATCTGCCTTTAATTCACTTTACTGAATTTTTCATTTCAGATATTGTACTTTTTACCTCCAGAATCTCTTTTTGGTTTCTTTTTAGGTTTTCTATCTCTTTATTAATATTTGTTCATACATTTTATTAATTTTCTCTACATCTTCCTTTATTTCTTTGAGCATCTTTCAGACTGCTGTTTTAAAGTCTTTGTCTTTGATGAGCACTGGGTGTTGTATATAAGTGATGAATCACTAAATTCTATACCTGAAACATAATATTAAATTGTATGTTAACTAACTGGAATTTAAATTAAAATGTGAAAAAGAAAAAAAAAGAAATTCTTTGTCTTATATATCTGCCATTAGGTCTTTTTCACTGACAGTTTGTTGGTTTATTTTTTTCCTTTGAATGGGCCATACTTTTCAATTTCTTTGTGTCTTGTGATTTTTGTTGTTGTTGAAGACTGTAAATTTAAATCTAATAATGTGGTAACTCTGGGAGTAAGATTTGCCCTCTTCTTGGGTTTATTGGTTTTTGTTACTATTTTTATTTATTATTGTAGACTGCCTCTGTGCTGAGGATCAGTCTGAGGTGTACATTTAATGTCCTCTTACACCTGGACACAGTGGTCACTTTATAATTTTACTTATATATATAGCTGGCTTTGTTCCTAGTTTAAAATACGTCTGGCTCCTAAAGGGGGAAAAAGTAAAAAAATGGAGTGGAAAAAAGACTGCTGGTGCTTTAAGGCCTCTTGAAGTTACTTCAGCCAGAAGTGAGGGGCTTGGAACAATGGAGGATGTACAACAACACTTGCTGCCTTCCTCTGTGTCCTCACCTCTGTGATCAGAAGCAGCAATAAGTGATCAGAGCAAACACCTCCAGTATTTGGAGAACAGGGTCCTTTTCCCTCAGCCAGTTTCCCCTAACCTGTACTCAAGATGCTTCAGAAATATGCGCCACTTGGCTGGGAGTACGTGGTGGGTAGCTGCTACTGTGCTAAGAGCTGAAATTGGCCAAAATTAAACACAATTTACCATGCAAGTCACCCCCTGGAATATGCAAGCCTTCAACAGATTCCAGAGTTCACAAATAATTACAACAGACACATTCTATGAGTGCAATTATTGTCTGGGGGTGGGGGGAGACAGCTCCCCATTGCTCCTATTCTGCCATTGTCCTAGAATCCTATTTATTTCTGCTTTAGTCTTTATCATTTCCTTCCTTTTGGCTAGCTGTGGACTTGGCTGTTCTGGTTTTTCTAGCCCCTTAAGTTGTTAAGTTCGATTGTTTATTTGAGATCTTTTTTTCCTGATGTAAACATTTATTGCTATAAACTTCCTTCTTAAAACTGCTTTTGCCACAGCCCATAAGTTTTGATAGGTTGTGTTTTCATTTTTGTTTGTCAAAAGATACTTTCCAGTTTCCTCTTTTGTTTTGGAACTATTTTTGTTGTTGTACTTTGTTTCTTTTTAAAGTATAATTAACATGCAGTGTTATGTTAATTACAAGTGTACAAGATAGTGATTCAACAACTCTATATATTATGCTATCTCACTTCAAGTGTAATTGCCATCTGTCACCATACAACGCTATTACGATACCCTTGATTATATTCATTCACCACGCTTTACCTTTAATCCCAAGACTTATTCATTCAATAACTGGAAGTCTGTACCTTCCACTCCTCTTTACCCATTTCACCAATCCTCTCATCCCCAACCCTCAGACAACCACCAGATTGTTCTCTGTATTTATGGGTCTGTTTGTTTGTTTATTCATTTGTTTTTAGATTCCATATGTAAATCAAATCATAGGGTATCTGTCTTTCTCTGTCTGATGTGTTTCACTTAGCACAATACCCTCTAGGTCTACCTCTGATGTCATAAATAGCAAGATATCATTTTTTACTATGAAAATAATACACACACACGCACACACACACAGACCACTTCTTTATCCATTCATCTACTGATAGACACTTAAGTTGCATCCAAATCTCGGCTATTGTACGTAATGCTGCAATAAATATAGGGGTGCACATATCTTTTTGAATTAGTGTTTTCTTTTTCTTTGGGTAAATACCCACTACTGGAATTACTGGACCATATAGTATTGCTTTTTACTTTTTGAGGAACCTCCATGCTGTTTTCCACAGGGGCTGCACAAATTTACATTCCTAACAGTGCACAAGGGTTCCTTTTTCTCCACATCCTCACCAACATTTGTTATTTTTTGTTTTATTTCTAGCCATTCTGGCTATTTCTGGCTTCTGTTTTACTTCTAGTCATTCTGAGATATAAGGTTTGGTTTTGATTTGCATTTCTCTGTTGATTAGTGATGATTAGTGATGTTGGGCATCCTTTCATGTGTCTATTGGTCATCTGTAGAAAGTAAAATAGAATTAAAAAATTTATAAAAAAGTAAAAAATGTGGTAAATATTTTTTTAATTTATAAAAACAGAAAATAAAAATAATTTTCTTTTTCTGTATTTAAGATTAAGAAAAGAAAAAACTGAATAGAATTTGGAGCAGAGAACAGAATGAAATCAAACGAAATTCCATCCAGTTTCCCCTAGAAGTAAAACTATGAAGCACGGTGCAGTTGTATGCTAAGCAGGCAGACAGACTTGGGGTGGTCCTCTACGGCTTGGTTGGCACAGTAGGATTGGGCTTGGTGTAACAGCTCCGTTCTCCACTAGGTGGTGCTGCTTAGCTTACTGGGGTGGATGTATGTGAGGGAGCAGTGAAAATGGCATCACCCAGCTTCCCAGTCTCTGCCACAGGAACACTGCACTCTCACTGACCGGCAATCAAGCACCCTTCCTTGTCTCTGGCTTCTATCCACTCCCCGCTTCTACACTGTCTGTGTCCAAGCCATCAGCCTGCCAGGCAGCACTTCCCTCCGGAATTTTATCTAGGATGGGGCTGTGTTTACAAACCCCGCACTTCTGAGGGCCCTGTGGCTTGGACCCACTCCAACCCTCTGGGGGATGGTTTCACTGAGCAATGGTCAGGTGCCAGCTTGCCCCTGGGGAATGTTCATGTGACTGTGCTGCTGCAGTCTCAGAGATTGTGGCTGGGGGCCGGCTTGCCCCAGAATAAGTTCGTGCAATCGCAGGGCAGCATGGGTTCAGGGATTATGGTAAATCACATCGCACAACCGGCACCAGGTTTCACCTGACCCAGGCATCTTTGTTCCAATGCCAGCAAATGTGGCTCTTCTCTGGGGTCCGCTGGGACTTTTACCTGTGGGGAGGCCCTATGACCTCTATCACATGCTTCCTTAGCAGGGGAACTGCCTCTCCCTGTGTGACCTCTGGATACCTCAACCTGGCTGCCTGTTCCTGGGGATTCACTCTTCCCACCAGAGCTCCACCAGGCATTGAGATGCGGAGTTTCTTACTGCTCTCCACTGTTTATAGAGTCCTAATGGTATGAAAACCCTCTCGTTTCTCCTTTCTCGCTTTCTTGTTCAGTCACTTGTGGGTGTTTCCATTCTTTCTCTCCAGCTACTTTTGGAGGGAGTGCTTTTCCTGTACTCTCACCCCTTTCTCTGTCCTCTCTCTGCAAAAACAGCTCTCTACCCCCCATGACTTCTCTCTCCCCTAGTTCACCTCTCCATACCATGTACCTGCCAAGTTCTGTGGCTCAAGTTATGCAGATTGTTGTGTTAATCCTCAGATCAGTTTTCTAGGTGTGCAAAATGGTTTGGTGCTGATCTAGTTGGATTTCAGGGATGAGAGAAGCAGAGAACTTCCATGCTGCTCCATCATCTTGTCCTCTTCCTCGGGAAACCTCTATTGGCCATCTATAAATCTTCCTTGGACAAATGTCTATTCAGGTCCAATTTAGTTTAGTTTTTTTTTTTTTTTTTTGATGTTGAGTTCTGTAAGTTCTTTATATATTTTGGATATTAACTTATGATTGGATATATGATTTGCAAATATCTCCTGTTCAGCAGGTTGTCTTTTTGTTTTGTTGATGGTTTCATTTGCTGTATAGTCCAAATAGTTTATTTTTGCTTTTTATCCCCCCATTGTCTGAGGAAAAATATCTAGAAAAATGTTGCTAGAGCTGATGTCAAAAAGATTCTATTTTCTTCTAGGAACTTTATGGTTTCAGGTCTCATGTAGGTCTTTAAACCATTTTGAGTTTATTTTTGTGTATAGTGTAAGAAAGTGGTCCAGTTTCATTCTTTTGTATGTAGCTATCCAGGTTTTTCAACATCATTTATTGAAAAGACTGTCTTTCCCCCATTTTATTGTCTTGCCTCCTTTGTCATAGATTAATTGACTATACAAGCATGGGTTTATTTCTGGGCTCTCTATTCCGTTCCATTGATCTACATGTCTATTTTGTGCCATACTGTTTTGATTACTATAGCTTGTAGTAATCAAAATCTAGGATTGTGATACCTCTAGTTTTGTTCTTTTCTCAAGATTGCTTTGGCTATTTGGTGTTTTTTGTAGTTCCACTCCAATTTAGTATTACTTGTTCCAGTTCTGTAAAAAGTGCTGGCAGTATTTTGATAGAGACTGCACTGAATCTATAGATCGCTTTGCATAGTATGGGAATTTTAACAATATTAATTCTTCCAATCCATGAGTATAGAGTATCTTTTCATTTGTGTCATTTAAAATTTCTTTCATCAATGTTTTACAGTTTTTAGAATACAGATCTTTCACTTCTTTGGTTAAGTTTATTCTTAAGTATTTTATTCTTTTTGATGTAATTTTAAACGGAATTGTTTTCTTAATTTCTCTTTCTGCTACTTCATTCTTAGTGTATAGCTAATACAACAAGTCTCTGTGCATTAATTTCATATCCTGTGACCTTAGTGAATTCATTCATGAGTTCTAATAGTTTTTTGGTGAAGTCTAGAATTTTCTATATATAGTATCATGCCATCTGCAAATAGTGATGGTTTTACTTTTTCCGTACTATATTGAGTAAAGTGGTGAAAATGGACATCTTTGTCATGTTACTTATCTTAGAGGAAAAACTCTCAGTTTTTCACCATTGCATATAATGTTAGCTCTGGATTTTTCATATATGGCCTTAATTATGTTGAGCTGTGTTCCTTCTAAACTCATTTTGTTGGGAGTTTTTATTGTGAATGGACGTTGCATTTTGTTAAGTGCTATTCTGCATCTATTGAGATGACTGTATCATTTTTATTCTTCCTGTTAATCTGGTTTATCATACTAATTGACAGGCCCCTCAGCAATGCAAAGACTAAACCCTGTCCAGTGGGCCTATAGCAGCAAAGGTGGTGGTCATTTGCAGCCAACAGGGCTAAAGGCAAATGCAGCCCAGCCACAACAGTAGGGTGCAGGCAGCCCACATAAGAGATACTTATGGAACACCTAGTTCTGGTGGCCAGGGAGCACTGTGCTACAAAGCACCACAGGACCTCTTCTATATAACACCATTACTTCCAAGACCAGGAGACATAGCTGACCTCTCTAATACACAGAAACAGAGAGTTAGACAAAATGAGGAGACAGAAGAATATGTACCAAGTAAAAGAACAGGACAAAGTTACAGCAAAAGAGCTAAATGAAATGGAAATGAGCAATATACCTGATAAAGAATTCAAAGTCATGTTCATAATAAAGACCAGAGTAAAAATAGAGACCAAAAATAGAAAAGATCAATAAAACCAGGAGTTTGTTTCTTTGAAAAGATGAATAAAATTGATAAACCTTTAGCCAGATTCATCTAGAAAATGAGAGGACTCAAGTAAATAAAATCAGAAATAAAGAATGAAAAATAACAACTGACACCCCAGGAATACAAAGGATTATAAGAGACTACTATAAAAATTATATGCCAATGAATTGGACAACCTAGAACAAATTGATAAATTCCTAGAAACATACATTTGAAAACTGAATAAGAAAAAGAAAATTTGAACAGATGAATTAATAAGTAATGAAATTGAATTGATAATCAAAAAACTCCCAACAAACAAAAATCCAGGAACAGATAGCTTCACAAGCAAATTCTACCAAACATTTAAACAAGAGTTAATATGTCTTCTTCTCACACTTCTAAAAAAAGGAAGGAAGACTTCCAAATTCATTCTATAAGGCCAGCATTACCCTGATACCAAAACCAGATACACACTACAAAAAAAGAGAACTACATGCCAATATCTCTGATAAACATAGACGCAAAAATCCTCAACAAAATATTCGCAAACCAAATTCAACAATGCATTAACAAAAATGATTTATCACAATCAAGTAGGATGTATTCTAGAGATGTATGAGTGGTTTCCCTTTTGACTTCTTTGACCCATTGGTTATTCAGTAGTGTGTTTTTAAATTTCCACATATTTGTGATTTTATCAGTTTTCCTCCTAATATTGATTTCTAATTAAATATAATTATGATCAGGGAAAACTACTTGATACTATTTCAATCTTCTTAAATGGCCCAACATGTAATCTATCTGGAGAATATTCCCATGTGCACTGAAGAAGAATGTGTATTCTGGTGCTCTTGGAAGGAATGTTCTGAATATGTCTATAAGGTCCATTTTGTCTATTGTGTTATTGAGGTCAGCTGTTTCCTTATCGATTTTCAGTCCAAATGTTCTATCCATTGTTGAAAGTGGGGAATTGAATTCCCTACTATTATTATATTGCTGTGAATTTCCCCCTTCAGTTTTGTTAATATCTGGTTTAAATATCTGCTATTTAGGTGCTCCTATGTCAGGTGCAAATAAACTTACAATTCTTATATCCTCTTAATGAATTGACCTCCATAATACTATATAGTGATCTTCTTTGTCTCTTATGACTGATTTGGCCTGAATGTCTATTTTATCTAATATTAGTATAGCCACTCCTGTTCTCTTTTGGTTACCATTTACTTGTAGTATCTTTTTCAATCCCCTTACTTTTGCCTGTATGCCCCTAAAGCTGAAGTGAGGGTCTTATCAGCAGCATATTGTTGGATCTTTCTTATTTATCTAGTCACTCTGTCTCTTTTGATTGGAGAATTTAACCCATTTACATTTAAAGTAATTACTGACTAGTAAGGACTTGCTATAGCCATTTTAATAAAATTTATTATTGTCACAGGTCCTAAAGATAAATCACATCATGCCACATGGGAAGGAGACCGGTGTGGTCAGAGGGAGGAACACAGGAGCTGAGGAGCACTCAGGCCTTGCCTTTACTGGGGCTTCCATGGGAAAGAAAAGGAAGAGCAGGGTGAAGAGTCCAGGAATAGCTACTTTAAATGATTTTTTCAGGCTTTGGACTATAGGGGTGGTTTCTAGTTGCCTGGTACCTGGTTCTGGGATGATTATGGCAGAGGAATATTCTTCCTGGGGTGTATCAACCAGATAAAGGAGATAAGGCTGTGGATTAGTTTGCAGATCAAAGGCATCCTCCCCACTGAGATCTTACTGTCTCTAAGAACTGACTGGCTCTGGGAGGGGTAGTCTCCATATAGAAAGGTTTTTTGTTAAGATGCTGAAACATCAGAATATACAGAAAATTTAAAAATATATATAATACAGAGCCTTGCCCAGTCTCAAATCAGTAAAGTCCTGATTGAACTAAAATCAGCTACCAATTAATCAGGCAGAGAGAAGAGTGATTTTTCACAGGGGACTATAATGGCACAATTGTCTTACACACAGTGTCTAGAAGTTAAGTAAAGTTGTATTGCTAGATAATACAAGGTTGAAGCACCCTTGCATTCCTGAGATAAAAGTTATTTGGTCAAAATATTTATTTGGTTGATTGTTTATAGAATATACTATTAAATTAAGTTAGCTAATACTCTATTTAGGTTTTATGTACTTACATTGATTTAGTAGTTCTAGACTCCATGACCACATCCATACCTGCAACTCCAGGATTTTGTGGAGGAGAAGGGAAACTGAAATTGCACTGGGTACTCAATACTGACAAACTAAAAGATTCCTATTTAAATACTCTTTATTTCTATTTATTTGCAGGTCAATATGGTCCTGGTTTGTCCACACTTCTGGCTGGGTTTCTTCATAGTCCCCATTACGTGCCTGGTTCTAAATCTATTATGGACATCGTAAGTTCAAAAATAAGGTAGTAACCAAAAAATATATTGTCATGGTTAATTTTTCTTTTCCAATTATATGGTTTGCAAATTCAGTTAAATTTGAAAATTTGTCACTTTATGAATATTAAAAGTCATGGGACTTTTAGAAGAAGTAAACAGATCTCTGACCTTAAAAAACAATTATAACCAAAAAACCTGGAAACATACCATTTTCCATTTGGGGGGCACCTCCCATCTGAGTGCTATAGCATGCAGTGCCCCAGAGGCATTTACTTAGTACGAGGTGTTCCTCTAGGAGAGCTAAGGCTACTACGGAGACAGACACCTGAACTGAACTAGGGTACACTGAAGACTCCCAATTTAAAGTAACCACTTCCGGGCGCCTGCGTGGCTCAGTCAGTTAAGTGTCCGACTTCGACTCAGGACATGATCTCACAGTCCGTGGGTTCGAGCCCAGGGTCGGGCTCTGTGCTGACAGCTCAGAGCCTGGAGCCCGTCTTCGGATTCTGTGTCTCCCTCTCTCTCTACCCCTACCCCGCTCACTCTGTCTCTCTCTCAAAAGAAAATAAAGACATTAAAAACAAATTTAAAATAACCATTTCAGGGGTGCCTGGGTGGCTCAGTCAGCTAAGCATCCGACTCTGGATTTTGGCTCAGATCATGACCTCACAGTTGGTGAGGTCGAGCCCCACGTCTGCACTGTGTTACCAGGGGCAGAGCCTGCTTGGGATGCTCTCTCTCCCTCACTCTCTCTCAAAATAAACAAACATTAAAAACATTCTTCAGAGTAAGCATTTCATATCTAAGCCAGAGCACTGATTTCCCCAGCGCCATAGTTATCGGTCCTGTTTCATTCTATCTTTTGCTTACAGGATGAAATTTTCATCACATTGTTTATATTCCATTTCTGAGCATCAATATTTCTATTAAGTTGGTTGAGATTCTTTCTGGAAAGAAAGAAAAATTTTCTATTAAGTACTTGATCTAGGGAAATTTTAAACGACAACGTTTTAATGTGCCGCCTATTTCTCCTAATTATTCCTGACTGTATCCTAATCCACATCCTAGCCACCAGGTTTTCAATTTAACTTCAGAAATAATTACTGAGGAACAAAGGAATCGATTGGGCATGCCTGCTGTCATGTAGAAGATGAAGAATGTGCTAAATGCTGAGAGTGCACAGGCATATCTTCCATGCTGGTGTCACTGCAGAACTGGAAGCTTGAGTTTTTAAATCTTTCTGGAAGCATGTTTCATGTTTTTAAAGTTGTTACATTCTAGCCCATGGCAATACTGCCATTAGAACTATATTACTATGAGCTCTTCAGAACGTCAGCTGCATTATTTCTGCTCTGTCTTAGCTCACTATTCATTTCCCCATTTCAGAACTCAAACTAAAATGTAAACAATGTCAGAATGAAGTAGCCCATTTTTCCCCTGTGGCATTTGAAAACTGCCTGGATAATCCTCTCCTATTAGGCAATAAGGGGTAGATATGGATCTTTAAACACTCCATTTTTCTCCTCTTAACCACCAGAACTTTCAGTTGTATCAAACTTTGCTTAAAATATTTGATTGGGTTCATGTGATAGCTGGATGATATGTGTTTCCTAAAAAGCATAAATTTGGCTTTCTTATGGGACAACTAACTAATTCTTCCAACTTGTGTATCTGAGATGGCATTTTTATTTTTTTTAATGTTTATTTATTTATTTTGAGAGAAAGTGTGTACACCTGTGTGAGCGGGGGAGGGGAAGAGAGAGAGAATCCCAAGCAGGCTCCACCCTCAGCATGGAGCGCTAAGTGGGGCTCAGCCCTGCACACCGTGAGATCATGACCTGGGCTGAAATCAAGAGTCGGTTGCTTAACTGACTGAGGCACCCAGCACCCCTGAGGTGGCTTATTTAAATGAGCTGCTATATACTCACTTAGAGCACAATGAAGTTCTTTTGTCGAGGTTGCTGTAAAATGCTGCCACTAAAGCCACTGGACTTTTAGGAGCAGTTCTTCTGGCTCTGTTTTGTTTTTAACCTCAACATATCTATTTCCTTTACTAATCTACTTATGTGTCCTGCTTATAGAATATTCTATGATCCAGAATGATTTCAAAATCTTGGTACAAATGGGGTGCCCGGGTGGCTCACTTGGTTAAGCATCTGACTCTTGATTTCGGCTCAGATCATGATCTCATGGTTGGTGAGATAAGCCCTGGGTTGGGCTCTGCATTGACAGCGCGAAGCCTGCTTGGGATTCTCTCCCTCCCTTTCTCTCTGCCCCTCCCCTTGCTCATGCTCCCTCTCTCAGAATAAATAAACATTAAAGAAACCTTTAAAAAATCTTGGTATAATCCCAGGAAGATACTTAAATAAAACTAAGTAAAATCGTGAAATAATTCAAATAAACATGTGATTTGGATTTTAAAAGACTGTGTATACTACTAAAACACTTTGAGTTACACAGCACTTACACTAAAGTACACATTTCAAAGATTTCACAGTCCCCTTTGAACTGCAGATTTTCACACCTCTACCATATTACAGAACAAAACAAAAACAAAAAATGTACTATGCTAACTTATCTTTACTTAAAGGAAAAAAGGGGGGCCTCAAGTAATTAAAAAGACAATGAAAAATTCAAGATTACTATTACTTGCCTTCAAAATGCAGTTGGAAATTTGCAGACAACCTTGGCCATACTCAGTTACAGAAGAAGATGCTAACATACCGATAGGATGATTCTGACAGGAGCCCCTCAGCATCTGAGGCACCCTTCTCTCTTTTTGGAAATCTAGAATCTATGGCTAGATGAAGACATCACTGGGGAATCCATTCACCGAAGCCACAGGTTTTAAAAGATCCAAGTTAAGACCTACGTTTGATGCCATGGATCACTTTCCAAATAATATTCAGAGCTATTAGTATTACATTTTAGCCATCTCACAGTTACACATTATCAAGGAAATAGTTGAGATCCTTTATATAACTATGGAATGTACTAGACAAAGTTTCCTGGAAAGAAGTAGTGGAAGATGCACCTTCAAGCTCACTTTCAGAGGAATCCATTTAAATGCACGTAGGTGGTCCCCGATGTCCAAATTATGTTCCAAATACTCATCCACACATCTCTTTGGGTCTAAAGGCACACCTTCTCAAAGAAATATAAGGAGCAGTGTTGTTGTTTTTTTTTAAATTCAGGTCATAAATGCCTATTTATTTGATAGTATGGATGCAACTCGTTTCCGTGGTGGGGGGAAAAGGAAAGAGTGCCTGTGGAAATGAGCAGTATTTCAGCTCCTGGGAAATACTTTATCGTGTACACAAGTGCTTGAAACTGTTCTCTCCTGGCCTGGAGTCTAGGAAGTTAAGGGATGAAGAGAAGTTGCTGGAGAGGGTGGGAAGAGGGGGAGGGGTTAGGAAACAGGTGAGCTGGAGGTTGTTGCTTCTGCTTCAGAGTAGACTTCAGATCTTGCCCCTGAGGGACCTATTACCAGAACTACCATCCCAAGGCTCTCCCTCAGGAGCCTTACAAAGGACTCATTGACAGGATCCCAGAGTTAACATGGTGAATTGTAGCCCTGCTGTGGCACCCCCTGGGGGGCTTCCTGCTGTGCAGTGGAGACAATGTGGTGGCTTGAAGGGTGCCCTGATGATCTGGGGAGGTCCCTCTTGTACAGCTCAACTGAGCATTTCTCTGTCTGATTTACAGCCAGGCATGGTTCTGAGTTTGGGAAGTTCCAAATAATATACACTGTAATGAAACCAATGTGGTTTAGGGGTCATTTTTAATATATATTTTATATAAAATGTATAAGATTTTAAATTCAATCTAATATTAATGCACCCATCTATGTTTCAAATGACAGCACTTTATCTCATGGAATTACAATTAGAACAGCTAATACATAGAAAGCGTTTAGAAAATTACCTACCACATACTGCTGTTTATGTATGGGTCTATTTATCTATCATCCGTAATTCCTTGGTAATTGAGTTCTATTGCTTATGCTATAGAAAAATCATAAGGGACAAATACCACATTTTACTATTTATAATCCATTCCCAGGTGTCAGAAGATGTTTATACTCTACCTTAAACTTTCTTTCCATAAAACAAAAAGTTCATTTTCGAGTAAACAGCAAATATAGCCTATGTCTCTACTTCAACTGCTTGACAAAACGTTCTCCTCTGCTACTCTTCTCCTTCGCTTAGATTGTGATGTCCAAACGTGTTGTTAGATAGACATACGCTAAGTAGAGCTTTTTTATAATGAATAGCCATGGACTTTTGAACCTGTAAAATAATGTATGGCTTTTCTTTTCCCACATTCAAACCACATCTTGTTTGTTACCTACATTTCCCTCATGTTGGTTAAGTTATTTCCCATCAGCAATTTCCTGATACACCTGAGACAGATAAACCTTGTAGCCAAGCATACGAAGAGCACGGTAAAGTGTTCACTTGTTATATGTTCATAATTTTACTTTAATCCAAAAGGATTCTAAGAGATTAAATGCGGTGCCAGCACAGTGACGTTACAGGTTTTAAGTTGAAATATCGGTAGAACAACTGCTGGTCAGTGAGAAGGGCAGCTTCCTTTGTTTAGGGAACAGCTTAGAAAATTCCTAAAACAGAGGCATAGCAGTTAGACACTGTGCTTTTCTTCAAGTATACATTAGTATTTAGGCTTGTTGATTCTTTATTTTTTAAATTTTCTTTAATGTTTATTTTTGAGAGAGAGACAGAGTGCAAGCAGGGGAGGGGCAGAGAGAGGGGAAGACAAAATCCAAAGCAGGCTCCAGGCTCTGAGCTGTCAGCACAGAGCTAGACTCAGGGCTGGAACTCAGGAACTGTGAGATCATGACCTGAGCTGAAGTCGGAGGCTTAACCCACTGACCCACCCAGGTGCCCTGGCTGGTTAATTCTTTTATAATGCAATTTTACAGTATGTGGTATCACATTCTTGGGCATTTTTTGTTCTAAAACTTGACCACTGACCTCTCTAATAATTTCTCCCAATCACCCAATCTTCTTTCTTTCCATAATTTTCTGTCTCCGCCAGCCTAAAATTTATAAACCACCAAGTCGTATTAACCTGGCTGCAAGCCAGCCTAAACCCTTGCACCTTTTTATTGTACTTGTCTGGGGATGTAGGTGGCTATGACTAACCAGAAGTCCATGAGCTGTCCTCTGTGTCGCTTCTTAGCACCTGCCAGACCCCTCTGAAGGCCACAGATGGCCTGCTCCAGCCCCGTCCCTCCCACCTCCCTCAGAGCAGGCTCACAGTGCCCCTCCCACCACAGGGGCTTCCTACTGGGGGTTTCCTCTGTCCAGAACGCTCTCCCACAGCCTCCGTCACTAGCTGGCTTCTCCTCCTGTACCCCAGCTCAAATGCCACTTCGCCAGAGGAGCCTCGGCTAATACCCTTGACAGGCTTCTACCCCTGCCTCTTACTGTACTGGTACCATGCGGGGCCCCTTCCGTCACACCTGTTTCCCTCGGGCACGGCTTATTCATTCACTCGTCTTCCGTCTGTCTCTTTATTTATGTTGGAAGCGTTATGAAAGTAGAAACAGGGGCGTCTGGGTGGCTCAGTCAGTTAAGCATCTGACTTTGGCTCAGGTCATGATCTCACAGTTTGTGAGTTCGAGCCCCGCACTGGGCTCTGAGCTAACAGCTTGGAGCCTGGAGCCTGCTTCGGATTCTTATCTCCCTCTCTCTCTCTGCTGCTCCTCCCCCTCTCATGCTCTGTCTCTCTCTGTCTCTCAAAAATAAATAAACATTAAAAAAAAAAAAGAGAAAGTAGAAACAATGTCTATTTTTGTTTTGACACCTCATGGTGGCTCAAAAAAGTTTAAAGAGTACATGAGTGGATGAGTGATGAGGGCATGAATACAGATAGAGACTGATGGAAACAAGAAAGGGAGAGCATTGCCTTGTACGTTTCAAGTTAGAGGTGCACACCTGTCATCAGGTACTGAAAGGACACACCCACTCTGCCATTAGGACTGCTATGAATGGCACAGGTAGTCCTAGGACTCTCTGACTGAAGTGGGGATCGGAGGTAACACACAGCTGAAAATGTAAGAATCAAGGTTCTGAACTAGTGACCGTGGTAGAAAAAGTCCTACAGACTCTGTTCTCAGTCCTAGGAACTGTCAACTATCTGGCTAAGTTCATGCAGATCCACTCCTCCAGGGTCAGGGCCCAGTGCAACTTAGACACACGCCCAGATCTACAGACTTGCCTGGCAGGCCGGCAGTGTTCGGGGTGGCCGGCTGCTAACAGGCACCGCCTAGCTCTGTCCAGCAACCCCTCTGGTAATGCTCCATCACTGCTAGGAAAGCAAGAGTCGGGGTTCACTTGGAGACTGGGCACAATGCATTGCCTCTCATCATCCAGCCTGTGGGCAAGGGATGTCCAGCTATCTGAGAGGGGAGAAACTGTTGCTTCCACTGTGTAAAGCTCATGAGTTCTTTTTATCTTTCCCACCTAACACAGGATTAGAAATACCTGCAACAGAACGTTCCTAGAAGAGGTTCGTGAGATGGAAAGTAGCAGAGTTCAAGGACTTCATCTACCAACAGTGCTTGAAAAGGGGTGAGCCTATTCCCTTTGTCTTGACTGGGGTTAAACACCTTGTTGTTCTTTCCACCTTTCCCTCCCAGGTACATCCATACTTGCCATGATTCCGCAAGTATATTAAGTGCATGTAAACAGGCTTCTTGAACTTCACACCCCCAGCCGCACCAGCTTCCCCTAAGGTCCTCCTTTCAGTGGATGGCAACTTCATTCTTCCAGTGTCTCAGGCCAAAAATCTCGAAGTCATTCTCACATCCTCTTTCTCCTATCCCACCCCACATCGTGTCAGAAAATATTGTTCTTTCAAGAAAAAAACACCTGAGAATTGGATCACTGCTCAAAACCTGTGCCATATTGACCCGGTCCAGCCCCTATCATGTTTCTCCTGGATTATTGCAGGAGCCTCTTAATGAGTGTCTCTGCTTCTGCCCCCCTCACCTCCCCCACCGAGCAGTCAGAGGGAGGAGGCTTCGGCAGTGTAAATCCAACCACGTCACACCGTGCTCTCTGCCGTCCTGTGACCTCCCCTCTCACTCTCTCACTCAGAGAAAGACAAGACCCTTTTAGTGGCCTGCAATGCCCTACACACAGTCCCATCACACACACACACACACACAACCAGTCTGAGATATCTCCTGATGGCCTTCTCTTCTAATGTCTGGTCACCAAAAGTTTTTTTTTAATGACTCATTTTGGAAAGTCATGTTTCCATTTCACCTCACATATTTTTAAATAAAGCTGTGTCCTTTTCACAACCTCCTTGCTATTAGTCTCACAGACGGTACCTCGAGCTTATGCATGCTAGCTTTAGTTTAACTTGTGCTGGTCGGTGGACAGACACTCAGATTCCGGTGCTGGGCCAAGGAATCTGCTAATTTCTGCCACTTTCCCCTGCATATTCTTGCAGAAAGGTTTAGATGTGCAGGGAAAGCAGCTCTTCTCCCTGTGTGTCCTTCCCACTAGACGAAGCTGTGGGTACGGGAGGTCAGGGGAGAGCACTGCCAGAGAAAAAGACTGGGGCTTCTTCTAGAATGGCTCCTGTTCTCCCGCTGCCTGGGAAGAAGACACCGGATTAGAGGGTTTGCTTTCAGTCTCTACTTCCTCCCACTGATCCTGATCTGATGGCCTTGAGACAAGAGTAGGCCAAATGCTAGGAATTAATGTGTATTAATATTTTTTTTATCCCTTTACCTAAAGTATCTCCAGGGAGAGATCAGTTCCAGTCCCTTAATGACACACTCCTACTCAAGGCACTCCCGTGAGGCCTGGTATGTCCTGGAGTTTTATGTGGGCCTTCTCTGAATCTGGAATATTTATACAGAAATTATAAGGCAAAGAATCAGTCTTTACCTATATTGAATGGCTGCTATATTTGGAGTACTTTGTTAACCAAGAAGGAAAGGGTCAAAAGCAACTGGTGACGTGACCTGAATAAGAGGACCAAACACGTTTTTGTTTTTTTTTTAAATTTAGGGAGAAACAAAACTAGTGGGAAAATATAAAATAAATGAATGGGGTGATTAATCAACACCCACATATTTGGCACCTACTGAGTACTCAGCACTGATGGTACCAAGTGTGGGCATGGATGGAGAGCAAGTACAGATCTTGAAAAACCAGTCTGGACAACTGGCCATTTCTAATCAGTTTAAAGAAATGTGTATCCCATGTCCCAACAGTTCCATTTCCAGAGAGTTCCATTTCAAGAGACTATAAGTATGTCTACACATCCAGGTCCATGATGCTAAAAGATCCCTATCAGGTATAACCCAAGGAAGATTTCACCAACATACATTATAACGAAACTGTCAAAAATCAAAGACAAAGAATCTTGAAAGCAACAAAAGGAAAGAAGCTTGTCACACACAAGGGAATGCCATCAACAGATTTCTCAACACAAACCTTATTGGCCAAGGGAAGGTAGGATCTGTATTCAAAGTGCCGAAGGGAAAGCAGCTACCAGCCAAGAATACTGTATCTAACTGGAACTGAAGATAGGATAAAGAGTTTTCTAGACAAACAAAAGCTAAAGGAGTTTATCACCGATGGCCTGGCCTTACAAGAAATGTTAGAGGGACTTCTTTAAGCTGAAACAATAGGGCACTAATCAGTAACAGAAAGCCATGAAAAAGTATAAATCTCATTGGTAAAGGTAAACATATAGTAAAATTCAGAATCGTCTAATGTTGTAAAGGTGATAGATAAATCAATATGAAGGTTAAAAGACAAAAGCAGTAAAAAATAACTATAATTACAATCATTTGTTAATAGATACACAAGAAAATAAGTAAATTCTGACATCAAAAGCAAAGAGTGGTAGGGTAAGTAGAAATGCAGCCCTTTAGAATGCATTTGAACTTCAGTTGTTATCGAGTTAAAATAGACTGTTAAAAATATAAATCATTGTACATAAGCCTTATGCTAACCACTGAGCAAAGAACTACAGTAACTACACACACAAAAAAAAGAAAGAAAGAAAAAGGCATCTAAGCATACCACTACAGAAAAATCATCAAATCACAAAAAAGAACAAGAAATGAAAGGAAACGGAATTACTAAACAGCCAAGAAACAAACAAAATGGCAATAAATACACATAGGCATATCTTGTTTTATTGTGCTTTGCTTTATTGCACTTCACAGATACTGCTTTCCTTTTCTCCCCCCATCTCTTTTCTTTTTACGAATTAAAGTTCTGTGACAATCCTTTGTCCATAAGTCTATTGGCACCATTTTTCCAATAGCATTCGCTTACTTCATGTCTCTATGTCACATTTTGGTAATTTGCACAATATTGAAAACATTTTCATTATTTTTTTTTATGGTGATCTGTCAACAGTGATTATGACTTGAAAGTTCAGGTGATGGTAAGCATTCATTAGCAATAAATTACTTTTTAATTAAGGCATGTACATTTTTTAAGGCATAATGCAATGATGCACTTAGACTACAGTATAGTATAAACATAACTTTTATATGCACTGGGAAAAACAAAAAATCCATTTGACTTGGTTTATTGCAATATTAGCTTTATTGTGGTAGTCTGGAACCAAACCTGCAATACCACTGAAGTATGCCTATACCTATGAGTAATTACTTTAAATGTAAATGGACTAAATTATCCAATTAAAAGAAATAGAGTAGCTGAATGGATTAAAAAAAAAAACTAGACTCCTCTATATGTTGTCTACAGGTGACTCACTTCAGATGTAAGGACAGAGACTGAAGGTGAAGGGATGGAAAATGATATTCTATGCAAATGGAAACCAAAAGAAATTTAGAGTAGCTATACTTATATCAGACAAAATAGATTTTAAAATAAAAACAAGAGACAAAAAAAGGCATTACATAATGAAAAAAGGGTTAATCCAAAAAAAAGAATGTAACATTTGTAAATATTTATGCACCCAACATAGAAGTACTAAATATATAAAGCAAATATTAACAGACCCAAAAGAAGAAATAGACAGAAACACCATAATAGTAGGGGATTCTAATACCCCACTTTCATCAATGGATAGATCTCCTAGACAGAAAATCAATAAGGAAATATTGACCTTAAATGTCTTGTTAGATGATGGACTTAACAAATACACATAGAACATTCCATCTCAAAGCAAGAGAATATACATTCTTCTCAAGTGCACATAGAACAATCTCTAAGACAGATCATATGTTAAGCACCAAAATCTTAATATATTTAAGAAGATTGAAATCATATCAAGCATCTTTTCCAACCGCAATGCTATGAAACTAGAAATTAATTACAAGGAGAAAACTGGAAAATTCACAATTTATAGATATTAAACAATATACTATTGAACAACCAATGGGTCAAAAGAGAAATCAAAAAAGAAATAAAAATATGTCTGGAAACAAGTGAAAATGGGAAGACAACATACTAAACAAGTTCACTGCAATAAATGCCAACATTAAGATACAAAGGACATCTCAAATAAACAATCTAATGCTACCCTTTAAGAAACTAGAAAAAGAAGAACTAAGCCTAAACTTAGCAGAAGGAAGGAAATAACAAAGATCAGAACAGAAATAAATGAAATAGAGACAAAAACACAACAGAAAAGATCAAGTAACTGTGTGTTTTTCAAAAAATAGACAAACTTTTGGTTAGACTCATGAAGAGAAAAAGAGAGAGAACTCAAATCAGAAATTCTACACCTGAAACTAATATTACACTGTGTGTTAACTAACTGGAATTTAAATAAAAATTTGAGAAAGAAAAACCCTGCCTTATTAGTTGCCCTGCCAAGATGAAGAAGCCAGGTGAAATACACTGTATTATATCACCATCAGTTCAACTAAATATTTTAATGACTGACTTTATTGTGTTTGTACCCTGAGGCTTTTTAAAGTTAAGGTCATATTGAAAAAATAAGAAATTTGAAAAAGAAAAAGAAAGAAAGACATACAGTTGATACCACAGACATACAGAGGACCATAAAGCACTACTATGAATAATTATACACCAACAATTAGACAACCTGGAAGAAATAGATAGATTCTTAGAAATAAACACAGTCTACCAAGATGAATCAAGAAGAAATAGAAAATATGAACAAACCAATTACCAGTAAGAAAATTGAATCAGTAATCAAAGACCTCCCAATAAACAAAAGTCCAGGGCCAGGCTTCAACTGGTAAATTCTACCAACATTAAAAGAAGAATTGATACTAATCCTTATCAAACTCATCTAAGAAATAGAAGAAAAGAGAACACTTCTAAATTCATTTTACAAGATCAGCACTACCCTGATACCAAACCAGAGAAGGACAGTACAAGAAACAAAAATTATAGGCCAAGATCCCTGATAAACATACATACAAAATGCTCAACAAAATATCAGCAAACCAAATTCAACAATAACTTAAAAGGATCCTACACCATGATCAAGTGGGACTTATTTCAAGGGCGCAATAATGGTTCAACATCCACAAATTAATCAATGCGATACACCACATTAACAAAATGAAGGATAAAAACCATGATTATCTTAATAAATATAGAGAAAGCACTTGATGAAATTCAACATCCTTTCATGATAAAAACTCTCAAGAAATTGGGTATGGGGGAATGTACCTCAACATAATAAAGGCCACAGCTATGACAACATATGACAAGGTCTCAACATATGACAGGCTCACAGGTAACATCATACTCAACAGTGAAAAACTGAAACCATTTCCTCCAAGATCAGGAACGTGATAAGGAAGCCCAGTCTTACCACTTTTATTCAATATAGTATTGTATGTCCTAACCAGAGCAATTAAGCAAAACAACAGTGGGGAAGGGAGTTCATTCAAATTGGAAGGGAAGAAGTAAAACTGTCACTATATGCAGGCGACATGATATTATATACAGAAAACCTTAAACACTCCATCAGAAAACTGTTGAAATAAACAAATTCAGTAATTTGTATCACAGGATACAAAATCAGTATACAAAAATCAGTTGTATTTCTTTTTTAATTTTTTAAGTGTTTATTTACTTTTGAGAGAGAGAGACAGAGACAGAGAGAGAGCATGCACGAGCTGGGGAGTGGCAGAGAGAGGGAGACAGAGAACCCAAAGCAGACTGCACACTCTGAGCTGTCAGCACAGAGGCCGATGCAGGATTCGAAGTCACAAACCACGAGATCACAACTTGAGCCGAAGTCAGACGCTTAACCAACTGAGCCACCCAGGCACCCCTAATTAGTTGTGTTTCTAAACACTAATAACAAACTATCTGAAAGATAAATTAAGAAAACAATCCCATTCATAATTGCACTAAATAGAGTAATTGCATAAAATATTTGCATAAAAATACCTAAGAATCAATTTAACCAAGGAGGTAAAGAACTATAAACTGAAAACTATAAGACAGTGATGAAAGAAACTAAAAATGACACCAACAAATGGAAAAATATTCTATGGTTATGGATTAGAAGAATTAATATTGTTAAAATGTGCACACTACTTAAAGCAAACTACAGATCCAATGCAATCCTTATCAAAATTCCAATGGCATTTTTCACAGAATTAGAACAAACAATCCAAAAATTTGTATGGAATGACAAAAGACCCTGAATAACCACAGCAATCTTGAAAAAGAAAAACAAAGCTGGAGGCATCACACTTGTGATTTCAAGCTACATTACAAAGCTATAGTAATCAAAACACTATGATATGGCATAAAAACACACAGATCAATAAAACATAATAGAGAGTCTAGAAATACCCCACACATATATGGTTAGTTTACAACATAGGCACCAAAAATATACAATATTTATCTTCAATAAATGTGTTTGGAAAACTGGACAACAAAAAGAATGAAACTGGACCACTATATTCACCATACACAAACACTAACTCAAAATGGATTAAAGATTGAATGTAAGACATAAAACATATATATATATGCATATATATACACCCACATTATATATATATATATATTATATATATTATATAGAGAGAGAACATATTGGTGGTTGCTAGAGGTGGGGATGGGGGTAGGGTGAAATTGGTGAAGAGGGTCAAAGGTGAAAACTTCCAGTTATAAAATAAATAAGTCATGGGGATGTAATGTACAACATGGTGACTATAGTTAATAGTACTACTCTGTATATTTAAAAATACTAAGAGAGTATAACTTAAAAGTACTCATCACCAGAAAAAAAAATTGTACCTATGTATGGTGATGGATGCTAACTAGACTTGTGATTATACATATCATTACGCTGTACACTTGAAACTAAATGTTATAAGTCAATTATAGCTCACTTTTAAAAAATGAAAAAATTTGAATAGATCCAAATAAGGCAATTTAATCAGTAATGAAAAAGCTCCTGCAAATAAAAGTCCAGTACTAGATGGCTTCACTGGTGAAATCTACAGAGCATTTACCAATCCCTTTCAAACTCTTCCAAACTCCTTTTACCAGGCCAGCATTTCCCTGATACCAAAGCCAGGTAAGGGTACTATAGGAAAACTAAAGGCCAATATCCCTGCTGAATATACACGCAAAAATTTTCAAAAAATACTACCTAACCCAAATTGAATAGCACATTAAATGACCATACATCATGCTCAAGTGGTATTTATTCTGGGAATGCAAGAATGGTTTAACATACACAAATCAATAGATGTGACACACCATATTAATAGAATAAAAGACAAAAATCATGATTATTTCAACAGATGCAGAGAAAGCATTTGACAAAATTCAACATTCTTTCATGATAAAAGCTCTCAACAAACTGGGTGTAGACGAAACACACATCGACAATGATAAAGCCCATGTGTGACAAACCCACACATAACATCACACTCCATGGTAAAAGGTTGAAAGCTTTTCCTCTAAAATCACACAAAAAAGGCAAGGGTCCCCACTCTCATCACTCCTATTCAACACTGCACTGAAAGTCCTAGACAGAACAATTAGGTAAGGGGGAAAAAGGCATGCAAATTGGAAAGGAAGAAGTAAAATTATCTCTATTTACTGATAAGATCCTGTAGATAGAAAATCCTAAAGAATCTGCCAAAATACTGTTAGGATAAACAAATTCAGGAAAATTTCAGAATACAAAATCAATATACAAAAATCAGCTGCATTTCTATATGCTACAAATAAACTATCTGAAAATAAATAAAGAAGACAATCCCATTTACAATAGCATCAAAAACAATAAAATACATAGGAACATTTATCCAAGGAAGTGAAGGACCTAACTAAGCAAAGCTAGAACACAAGAACACATTGATGAAAGACATTAAAGAGGGCACAAAGAAATGGAAAGATATCCTGGGTTCACAGATTAGAAGAGTTAACGTTAAAATGTGCATACTACCCAATGCCGTTTATAGAGTCAATGCTCCCCTTATCAAAATATTAATGGTGTTAGAATAGAAAAAAAATAAAAAGAAATAGAAAAAATCCTAAAATTTGCATGGAACCCCACACAACCAAAGCAATCTTGAGAAAGAACAAAGTTGGGGGCATCACACTTTTTTATTTCAAACTACATTACAAAGCTGTTACACTATATTACATTTTATTATAAAGCTAATATATATTGCTACAGCAAATAAGTATAGTACTAATATAAAAAAACAGATCTGGAATATTGATACATAATGGGTATCAATACCTTTGTTAAAATTCATTACACTGTACTTTTAAGATCTATGCATTTAATCACATGCAAAATTAATCTCAATAAGAAACCAAGCCAAAACTATAAATACCATACAAATGTACAAAAAGCTCACATAACAAAGGGCTAACCTCCCAAATACATAAACTGTTTCCAGAAATCAGTAAGACCAATCACCCCTAGGCAATAGAAAAATAGTCAAAGTACAAACAGTTCACAGAAAAGGAAGTAAAAGGAAATACTAAAGATTCTTAAATGCATTAAAATATTCTCAACGTTACTTATAGTAAGAAATGAAAATGCTAAGTACACAGGATATTTTTCCCCTATCATCATTGACCACCCTTGGTTGGTGAAAGTATGGGGAAGTAAGGAATTGTGGCAGTTAATTTGGCAATATCTATCAGAAATATAATTGCATATGGCCTTTGGCTCAGTAATTTATTTCTGGTTCAGTTAGGGGAGCTGTATATAAAGTAATGTTCACAAGCACAGCCCTATTTTAGAAGAAGCACCTTGCTGAGTGTCTGGATAATATCAGTTTTCAACTTTATTTTAAATATCTGAACACGCTCTAAAATGTGAGGAAGACGTTTTTTCTTTTACCTTGCAACTTGTTTTGTTCTGTTCTGTTTCTTTTTCCAGTGAACTAAAGCCAGGTTATGATGGATTTACTCACAGGGTGAAGACAGAACACCTCCAGCTGTCTTTACACAGCCCGCTGCACCAGGTTGTCTTCCAGGACGAATCCGTTGATCGAAGTGTCCCATGTAAGTAGGGGTGCCATAGAGCAGGCCGCCATGCTGAGTCTATGGACAAGAACGATGAGTAAATGTTGGGTGCTTGTTGAGGATATTATGCCAAGCGAAAGGAGCCAGACACAAAAGGACAAGGACTGTATGATTCCTCTGGTATGAGGTGCTTGGAGTACTCAAATCCAAGCACAGGAGAGTGGGGGTTCACAGGGGCCCAGGGTGGGAGAATGGGGACTCCGTGTGTAATGGGTAGGGAGTTTCCATTTGGGAAGATGGAACGAGGTCTGTAGATGGAAGCTGGTAATGGTTCCACTGTGAAGGCACTCAGTGCCCCTGGACTGTACACTTCAACATCATTAAGATGGTAAATTTTATGTTACATGTATTTTGCCACAATTTTTTAAAAGAAAACTACCTGTTGTATTATGTATTTTTTTAAAAAAGGTAAGGTAGTTACAGCAGGAGGGCTCCATTGGATTTGTGAAATTAATGTTCTTGGCCTAGAGCAAGTGTGGTCTGAAGGAGACTAATTCCTGGTCTCCCACTCCTCAATGGGAATATCCTTAATCGAACCCCCTCACGTTCTCAACATCTTCTGACAGATTTCCAGCATACCACTGAAAATGGAGAAGTGGTATTTGGCTCCAAATAATTTATACTCTTAGAAAACTTACACACCCTTATTGGGGGTGTGATGTTAACATAGCCCACATTGGGCACGGAAACCTTTAAAAGTTATTTCGTTTTCCCTTCCTTCAAAAAGAAATGCATCCAAGAAACCCCTAGATGCAATGTGTAGGTCCTATATGACCCCTGTCTGGTAAGGTGAGTACTGAAAACTATCCTGAGAACAAGTCAAACAAAAAGGTAATACAAACGTGCTATTTGTGGTATTTGTGGGGACTAACTGTCCCTCCTTTCCAGCCAAGGTATTTGTTGAAAGTTGTAGTATTTTAAAATTCTACTGTCTATTTTTTTAAGTTTATTTGAGAGAGAGACAAACAGACACACACACACACACACACACACACACACAGAGAGAACATTAGCTGGGTAGGGGCAGAGAGAGAGAGGGAGACAGAGAATCCCAAGCAGACTCCACACCATCAGCGCAGAGCCTGATGTGGGACTTGATCCCATGAACCATGAGATCATGACCTGAACTCAAGAGTTGGATGCCTAACAGACTGAGCCATCCAGGTGCCCCTTATTGTCTATTTTTTATATCACAGATTGTATGTCTCTGGATTAATTGCTGTGTTTCTTTTGCACACACATGCATTACTTCTTCCTGTCCTGTGTCCACCACTGTGCTTTTCTCTCACTCTAGAGATATTTAGGAAACAGTAGTTGAAAGGTGACCAAAGGTTAAAAAAAAAATGAACCAGGACAAGAAAACAAAGGACAGCAGATGTCTTAAAAATTTGGGTATCATCTCTCCCATCCTCTCTCCCAGCTGATGGCCTTGATTTCTCCAGCCCAGAAATGAACATCCAGGGGCTCCCACCACCACCTCACCTGCCCGCTGTTCCCACCCATGTGCTCTGCCTTCCCAATTGTTTCCACAGACTGGCTCTCCCTCCAGGGTGCGTGCTTCTGGCTCCATTTGCTCTTGTGTCCCCAAGAGCCTCTTTCATTTATCTCCTACCTTACCATGTTCCCACTCTCCTCTATTAGATCATTCTCACCAGCATACAAAAGGTTGTCTCAAAAAGGAGAACTTTCTCTGGACCATAACTTACCCATTAGAGTGTGCTTCATTTCATTTGCAGCAACAATTCTTGATCCAGTTGTCTGTCCCCAGGGTCTCCAAATCCTCTTCTCCCAGCCTCTCTTAAACCCATTCCATTAAGCCTTCAGTCCACTGACATTCGTCTAGTCAAGGCCAGCAGTGATGTCCAAAACCTCCCCGGTTTCCTCCCCCACCAAGCCTGCTCCGTCTGCAGCCTTCACTTGAAGATAACCGCATGCTTGCAATTGCTGGGGCCAAAATCCTTGCAGTCATTCTTAATTCCCCTAACACAGTAGATGGTCTGACGCCACACTGTGCTCGGAGACTGACCACTCCTCACTCACACCCCTGTCGGCATCCTGGTCTGGATCACCATCACCTGTCTGCACTCCTTCAACAACCTCTTAGCAAATCTTCTCCTTCTACCCTTGACTCTCGTACAGCAGCCAAAGCAATGCATTTAAAACTAGGTCAGCACAGGCACACCAATTTTCTGCTCGAAATCCTGCAAGAGCTATCAATCACATTCAACGTAAAAGCCTTACAGCAGCCAAAAAGGACTTAGTTGATCTGGACCCCGTTACTTTCTGAGTGTCATCTCATCTTCCTCCTTCACTCCACTCCATCCTCTGTGCTCTTCTCATAATATATCAGGAATGCTCTTGCCTCAGGGCCTTTGCACTGGCCAACACTTATGCCCAGAAAGCAAATCGCTCATATATCCATGTCACTTCTCTCACTTCCTTCAAGTCTTTGTCCAAATATCACCTTCTCAATGGAACCTACCTTCAGCACTTTATTGATACACAACCCCACCCCTGATTTCAATTTACTTTTTCTTTTGTTCATCATAGCTCTTTAGTACACTCTTGGATACCATACAATTAACTTCTTGTTAGGTGTTTATTATCTTTATGTGCTTATTTCTGTGTCGTTATTGCTAGAATGTAACTCCGTAACAGGATGGATTTTTGCTTTACTAACTTATTCCAAGAATGCTTGTACATAGTCGACAATACAGATCTTACTGAATGAGTAATTAGTCACTAAGTCACCTACCAACAATAGCCACTCCTTCTTGCATCTGTCCAACATTAACTATAAATACAGACAAAATAGGACCAATATTATGGAGCACACAAAACTGCGATTTTGGCCACTGTTAACTACTTGGCCTTCATTGCACTGAATATTTGGAGCCACCACGTGGAGATAGTTATTAAACACTTGTTGAATGGCAGGTGAACTGAATGAATCCTCATTTTGCAGAGGAGGAAATGGTGGTTCAGCAGATTTATCCCTTGCCTTAGATGATAGAACTAGAAACGGGTGGGAGCCAGATGGGAGCCTCGGGCTGTCTCGTGCCAAAGTGCCACACTGTTCGGCTCCAGAGCAGAGACACGGAAATCAGGGAGATGAGCGGCTACATCCCAGCTCTGCCTCGTGACCTGCTTTGGAACTCTAAGCATGTTAGTGACCATCTCTGAGCTGCACTATCTCTACCTTTTTGGCATTTCATGCTATTGGGGTCATTATAGGCAGTATGGAGTGTTACGGACATGCGTATCTGGATTTGAATAGAGGGATAAGTGCTTTAGGCAGGAATCACATTTTCCTAAAACCACTACAAAATCTTTCATAATCTATGAGAATACAAATGACATTAAAATATCATTGAATATATGTGAGACATAGAAAAATACATTTCAGTTACTTTTAAAAACATTGTATAAGAAGAAATTGTCACGATTCACTTTTTAAAAATATTAAAACAGAGGATATTATTGGCAGGTTAGAAATCTAAAAGATTATAACAGGTTCTAAGGTGTTTTCTCTACAACATTATATCTTTTGTTGTTTGAAGTGAAGTCCCTCGGGCAGTTTGTGGGTTTGGGGGTCCTGGATAACACTTTTGTGCTGTATACCACGATATTAACTTGAATTTGTACAGTGCTCTGAGCTCCTCAAATAAGAAATGGAAGGGGGAGTTCTTTGTTAATTGCAATTAACAACTCTTTCTTGAGCCAGAAAATTCTGACTTTAAGATTTGATCAGACTCCCCAATTTTATAACAAAGTGAACTAGAGGGGCCTGGGTGGCTCTGTCAGGTAAGCGTCCGACTTGGGGTCAGGTCTTGATCTTATGGTTTGTGAGTTCGAGCCCTGCATTGGGCTCTGTGCTGACAGCTCAGAGCCTGGAGCCTGTTTCAGATTCTGCGTCTCCCTCTCTCTCTGCCCCTTCCCTGCTCAGACTCTGTCTCTCTCTCTCAAAAATAAGTAAAACATTAAAAAAATTTAAAAAAATACAGTGAATTAAACAAGACAATTATGCCAAAATAATGAGAAATGACATGGTTGATTCTGAAATCTGCTAAATGTTTTACCGGGTTGGAGAAAAAAATAAGTTGAAAATTCCCTCATCCTTCACCTCAACCCTCCCTTCTGCTCCCCTCCTCCCCTGAACTCTGGCTGTGGCTGAGCATGTAGGAAGCAGAAGTCCTGGGAAGCCAGCCAGGGGACAGTCAGGAGACGGGTCCATCGAGGCCTTTCCCCAGGGCCCCATCAGTACTTTCTCTGGCTGTCAGGACAGATGAAAGTGGGAAAGGCCAGAAAGCTGAAGGCTTCTCTGAGCTCACCATTTTGACACAAATAGAAGCTAGAGGTTCATCAGACTGAAGCTAGTGACCTCATGGGGCATCTTTGTCAGGCTCAGGGGTGCAGGCAGGTGGAGGGCCATGTGCTGTCCCTCTTCAGCTCTCATTTGTCCCTGGGAACACTGCTGACGGGAAAACCAGGCCCAGTTTCCCAAAAGATACCATTTATCTCTGCATAGCAGCAGATCCTGCTTTTCTGAGGCCAGAAATTTATACAGTTTGGGGGACCTTTTTTTAGGAAAATTAGGTTTAAATATTTAGAATGAGTAAAAAAAATCACAACAAATCACTAGCATACAAAAGAAAATTCTAAAACACAGCCCAGGGCTTTGAATGGGGTGATACGGCTACTTCACCAGCTCACAAAAGGTCCTCTCTGTATACATGTAAGAACCAAGGAGAAATATATTTTCAGGCCGAATCTGAAATATTCTTTTCAGATCCTCCTGCTCTCTGGAAGTCTCAGGTCAAGAATTAAAAACAGGAAGAAAAAAAAAGGTTCAGTGTCTCCATTTGAATGAAGAGAGGACAATTTAAAATGCCAACATGCCTTCCATTTAAAAAGGGCGGGCTTGTTTCATTTGTTCATTTTTGCAGCCCTCCTGGTTTGTAGGATTAGAGTGTTTAAAATGAAAATGAAGGGAGAGCTGGTTTTCCATCTTTGGCTGTTTGCATGGCTGGCACGAAGCAGGCCCGGACTCCGAAAGGGGTGGCCTCTGAAGGCTCCAAAATCCTTCCTGTGGGTTTTCCTGCCACACCCAAAGGTCCTGTCCTGCCGTGTCCTGTTCTCCATAGTCACTGAGAGCATCTATGAGTCCACACGGGAAACACTCGGGTAGTTCTAAAAAAAAGCTCAAACTTTCACCTTGAGGTGGTGATGGAGTTTGTCCAAGTGGGAAGGAAAGAGGAGGAAAGGAAACCCCCGGGGGCTAGAAGCTCGTGAAAACCAGCATCCACCCACAGGCTGTGGTTAAACTGGCCTAAACGGTGGTTCTCCATGCCTTGCACGTAGGCCAGCAGCAGGCCCAGCAGCTGGGCAGTTGTTAGAAATCTCAGTTCTTGAGCCCCACGGCAGACTCACGAAACCAGAAACTCTGGACGTGGGGCCAGTGGTGGCCCAGTGAAGTCTGCTGCACATGTGAGAAGCACCAGTCTGGTGTTGGTGCCCGATCCTGGGATCTGAGCAGCTCCAGGCGACTACGCTATGCAGAGAAGGCTGGGACCACTCGTCTTTCCTTCCACACGGAAGCAATTTCACTTAAACCCATAATTCAGGATATGCCAGAGTATATTCTTTCAGTTGTGGCCCCAGAAATGGGTATGTGTCATAGAGCCAAATTTGCAAGCTGCTCCATCACCATTCCCTCATCATACCTCACCACGTTTCCTGCCTCCATCATGGGCCTGGCTGGGGTGGCCAACGTGTCCTAGTCCGGTAGGAGTCTTGCTTTCTGTCAACAGAATGTTGCCTGTGCATTAGTGCTCCTAACAGATTCCCCTGTGCTTTCCTCTTCCAGATGGGTACGCATTTTCCCAGCTAGAATGAGGTGTGATGACTCAGGAAGAACTAGTCCGTTCTTCTGACGCTACTAGAATCAACTCAATTAAGAGCTTAAGTACGATCTCTTCTGAGTCCAGCTATGACTGAGGTGTGGACCCCCACATCTGGTGTTCTCATGTCCTTCCCCGAGACTGCAGCACGTGCCAACATCCCCAAATACTCATTTCTTGTGACTCTGGCCAATTTGTTATTTATGTTATCGACTGAGCCACAATCCTTGGATATAAATAATGGGTGAAGCCTATTTGTGTGTTGTTTTTTTTTTAATTTGCCTTCAATGTTTTACCTAACTTGTTTACTTTTTTGTGGTTGTGAGATAATCAGTTCAATATGAAGTATAAAACTAAAAGCATTTTGTTTCACCAAAATTTAAGCTCTGGTCTAAGTTGTTTTGGGAGGAAAGGTAAAGAATGTCAGGATGTATAATAAGCCTACTTAACTGCAAAAGAGTCACACAGAAACTTCATACTTTGAAAACTCACAGACTAAGGTGGGGCATATAAAGGCAGAATATAAAATATTTTTCTAAGTAGGCTGTCCTGTCACTTTGAATCATATTTTCTTTGTACAATATTTGCACGGTATTCTTGATTTCAATGAATTCAAATAGGTGGAATATACCCTAATCTCGGGTTTCAAAATCAGTGTGCAAGAATCAAGATATCTCATTTTCTGAACCCTCAATTTCATGTCCACTCCCCCAGGCATTAGGACTTGGTAGGAAATTCAACCGCAATCATTCTTGGGACTGTGGGTCAGGCTTCTGCTAACTTTCCAGGGTTTCACACAGTGCACAGCATTGGGACACCCCTCTGTTCTTCTGTCATCTTCCCACATAGGTCACCGCTAAAACAAATGATTTATTTTGGTCACTTTATGAGGCCTTTAAGCCAGGTATGGAAAACTGGAACCTTTAAGGAGGCTGGAAATCCCATACCTGTTAATGATTCTGGGTCACTAATTCTGAGATGTGGGAGAGTTTCTTCCCCCCATACATCCAAAGAATTCTCAGATACCAGCCAGGTCTCCTATAATTCAACTCAATTCTGACACCATCTACCTGGAGATAGCATCAGATCCCACAAGTTAAGGAGTCTGTCCCACAAGACTGCCCCCAACCCCCACACTTCAGGTGCCAATCCCAAGTCCAAAGTATCACCTGTGCTTATAACCAACTGGTTACAAATCATAGGTTCCCATGACACTCTTTTTTGGGTTCAATTAATTAGCTAGAGCAGCTCATAGAACTCAGAAAACCCATTTACTCATTTACTCATTAGATTACCAATTTATTCCAAAGGATATTAAATAATAGGAAAGAATATGATTCAACAGCTAGATGAAGAAATACCTAGGGCAAGGTCCAGGTGGAGTTTGGGCCCAGCATGTTAACACATGGAAACATTCTGGCTCAGCAACCCAGAAGCTCTCCAAAACCTTTCATTTGGGTTTATATGGAAGCTTCATTACATGGGCATGATTGATTAAATTACTGGCCATTGGTAATTGATTCAACTCCACTCCTTCCCCCTCCCCAGAGGGTGAGACTCAAAAGTTCCAACTCTCTCTTTATTGTTGGTTACCCTGGCAACCAGGCCCCCTCCTTAGGTGCTTTCTAAAAGTAACCTCATTAACATAAACCCAGTTGTGATAGAAAGGGATTTATTAGGAATAAAAAGACAACATTTCACCTTTAAGGGTCTGAAGCATTTTCAGGAACTGATGACAGGACGCCAAATAGTAAAACAAAAGATGTTCTCATTGGTTTTATCATTCAGGGAATCCCAAGGGTTTTGGTTGCTGTGGGCCAGGAACCACGAAGACCAAATAAATATAGATGAGAAATATATGTTGGGCATTCAGATGACCATCTTGACCAAATATATATTTCTTATAAATCACAATATTGCACATGCAGTCTAACATCACCAGCAAAGACATTCCTCTCCTGAAACACATTATCATTCCAGGGCACACTGAGGGAATGAGGAGATATCTTTCAAATTCCTCCTGTAGTCTAAAGTCCCCTTTCTCACACCCCTTCTATTTAGTGAGGTTTTAAACACAAAAACCAGAATTCTAAAAGGTGGAACCTCTATTTTCTGTCCTACCAAATGACTCCTCTGAGGAAATAATCCAAAAAGCCTGATAACTATTTGAATGGAGACAACAAGAAAAACATGGGGAGAAATATCTAATTAATATCTCAAAAAGTTATCCATGAATGGATAAACAAAATGTGGTATGTCCATACAATAGAATATTATCTGACCATGACAAGTAATGAAATACTAATATATGCACAACATGGATGAACCTTAAAAACATTATGGTAAGTAAAAAAAAGGCCAATCAGAAAAGGCCACATACAATATTCCATTGGGAAGTTCATAAGCAAAACTATAGATATATAAAGGAGATTAGTAATTGCTTAGGGCAGGTGGGAAGATGAAGGGGAAAAGGTTAATATCAAAAGGGTACAAGGTTTCTTTTTGAGGTGAGAAACATGTCCTAAAATTGACTGCAGTAATAGTTGTACATACTTATGACTATATTAAAAAACCATTGAATCATATACTTTAAATGGATGAATTGGTGATTTAAATCTCAATACAGTTGTTTTAAAAAATTATCCAGGGAAATTCTACATCCAATCATAATGTATTAGACATGCCTTCCTGCTTAAAACTATTAGAAAACTGGAAAAATATATGAAAAAGATATTTTCAGACACTGGACAAAGGGCAGCATAGGAATATAATCCCTAAGAGAAAGGAATTAAAGGCCACACTATTTCCCAGACTTTCTTCCTAGAGGCATTTTCCAGACCATGGTACAGGAAAGTAGTACCCAAGCAAGGCACAGTACTCTCAGTGAACTTGGGAGACTAAGCTAAAAGTTTGGGGAGGCTGAGGCAGCTGATATTTTCTGGGTATAGTACTATTGAGAAAGGAGATGTACACAGAAAGAGCTCTAGACATTTCTCTAGGGATGTTACAGAGTGAATAACTAGATGCTCACCTACCTATATGTAAAGTGAAACTCAATGAAGTAGGGCAAAGACAACTACCAGAGACATTTACGTTGAACAATTCCTCAACTTCCACATGATTCAATATTTAATCAAAAAGGGTAGAAAAGGCTTGATGAATACTTGAGATATTCCACAGTGACCCCAGAGCCATACCTTAATAGTAAGGCTAAGCTAGCACTAGAGCAAGAACTACTCTAGACCCATAATCTTATTTAACAAAGCTTATCTCAGGAAAGCTTAAAAATAAGCATCCAAATCATTAAGGGGATCCATAGTTAATTTAGCTGCCTGGAAGGGAAAACAAACCCTCTAACAGCAGAAAACAGATCCACTTCAATGTAATAGTAACAATGTCCAACATCTAGTCAAAAATACTCAAATAGATATTCAAAGCAGGAAAACCTAATCTGTAACCAAAATAAACGTAAGTCAATTGAACCAGTCCCAGAACCGACAGAGATGATGGGATAGACAGATAAGAACTTTAAAACAACTGTTACAAATATGTTTAAGGACTTAAGGACAACATGAACACAATGAGGAAAGAAATGAAAACCATAAATGAATAAACGAAACTTCTAGAGCTGAAAAGGATAGTATACAAAATGAGAATTTTATTGAATGAGTTTAGTAGATCAGACACTGAAGAATATATATATAAACTTGAACATAGCAGTAGAAACTATCCTAACTGAAACATAAAGAAAAGACTGAACAAAAACTGAAAAAGAGCATCAATTACCTGTGAGACAACATCAAACAGTTTTATATGCATTTTTTAGAGTTGCAGATAGAGAAAGTAACAGAAAAAAAAATCATTGACGAAATAAAGGCAGAAAAATTTCCAAGCATGATCTGAGAAGCACAGCCAATCCATGGCAGGATAAATACACACACAGAAACAAAGCATAATCAATTTGCTGAAAATCAAGGATAGGAGAAAAGCCTTAAAATTAGCCAGAAGGTTAAAAAAAATACATTACAAAGTTAAGAAAGGAAGAGCAAATAGAAATGACCACTGACTTCTCAGAGAAGCCAAAAGGAAATTTGCTGAAAGAAGAAAAAATACTGTCAACCTGAATTCTATAGCTAATGAAAATATCCTCCAAGATGAAAGAGTAGGGTAAAGCATTTTCAGACAAAAATTGAGACAGTTTACCACTAAAAAGCCTGAACTAAAAGAAGACATTTAAAGGAAGTCGTTTAGGCAGAAAGAACATGATAAGAGATGGAAAATCTGATCTACACAAAGGAAGAAAAAACTTTAAAACTGGTAATTCTGGGGCACCATGACTTCGGCTCAGGTCATGATCTCACGGTTCGTGGGTTCGAGCCCCGCGTTGGGCTCTGTGCTGACAGCTAGCTTGGAGCCTGGAGCCTGTCTTCAGATTCTGTGTCTCCCTCTCTCTCTGACCCTCCCCTGCTCATGCTGTCTCTCTCACTCTCAAAAATAAATAATAAAAAACATTTAAAAAATGGTAATTCTTGGAATATAAGAAATTTTATTTTCTAATTAAAAAATTTGTTTCTATTTAATGTACAATTAGTAACAATGTATTGTAGGGCTTAAAACATGTAGAAGTAAAAAAAAAGTGCCAATAATAGCACAAAGGAAAGGAGAGAGAAAAGGAAAGAATATTATTGATATAAGATAGAGATGTACACTGTATCTTACATGATATAATATTATTTAAAAGTAGTCTGGAAAATTAAAGAGGTATACTATAAATTGTAGGACAGCCAGTAAAAGCTTAAATAAAATGGTATGTCTAATAAAACAGTTTATGGGATAAAATGGCATACCAAAAATAATCAAAAAGGCAGGAAAAGTGGGGGATGAATGGAAAATAAGAGGAATAAAAAATAAATAGGAAGGTGGGAGATTTAAACCCAACTACACTGATAATTACGTTATATATACATGGTTTAAATACTCCAAATAAAACTCAGATACTGTAAGACTCAACAAAAAAGCAAAATCCAACAATATGGCAGTGGCAAGAAATAAGCTTTAACTATAAATACAGAAACACAGCTGGAGTGAGGTCAGATCAGTTGGAACACCCAGGAAATCAATCTGCAGATGCAAAAGGATCTCCACGGCTGGAGGGAGATAGCCTGGCAGGTACAAGCATTATTTTAACAAACAAATCAAAGCACACCTAGTTAAAGGGCCAAACACTCCACTACTGCAAGCAAGGAGGAGTTCTGCAGAGGACTGACCAATAGCAACCAAAATGCAACAGCAGAGAGCACACAGCATAAACCAGAAACACTTCCTGAAGTACCAGGGCCTGGACCGTGTATGTGCCCTTTTTAATACAGCAGTACTCTCAGGTGCAGCACACATAACAAGCTTTTAAAACATGCAAAAGACAGAAAGAGCCAAACTGACAAGACAGAGGAATGCTCCCCAAAAGAAAGGCCAAGAAAAAAATCACATTCTCTATTTGCTCAAAACAGATATAAACAATATATCTGAACAAGAATTCAGAACAACAATCAAAAACCACTAGCTGGGCTTGAAAGGATCATAAAAGACACCAGAGAAACACTTGCTGCAGAGATCAAAGACCTAAAAACTAGTGAGGCTGAAATAAAAAATGCTGTAACTGAGATGCAAAACTGACTGGATACAGTCACAATGAAGATTGAAGAAGCAGAGGACAGAATAGGTGATATAGAAGATAAAACTGTGGAAAATAATGAAGCTGAAAGGCAAATATTAGATCATGAGGGGAAACTTACAGAACCTAGTAATTCCATAAAACGAAACAATATCTGGGCGCCTGGGTGGCTCAGTTGGTTGAGTGTTCAACTTCAGTTCAGGTCATGATCTTGCGGTATGTGAGTTTGAGCCCCATATCAGGCTCTCTGCTGACAGCTCAGAGCCTGGAGCCTGCTTCAGATTCTGTGCTCCCTCTCTCTGTCCCTCACCCGCTCACACTCTGTGTCTCTCTGTCTCTCAAAAATGAATACATTTTTTAAAAGATTAAAAATAAAACGAAACAATATCTGTATCATAGGAGTCCCAGAAGAAGAAGAGTGGGAAAAAGGAAGTTTATTTGAACAAATTATAGCTGAGAACTTCCCTAATCTGGGGAAGGAAATAGGCATTCAAGTCCAAGAGGCAAAGAAACCTCCCCTCAAAATCAACAAAAACAGGTCAACACCATGACATATCATAGTGAAACCTGCAAATACAAAGATAAAGAGAGAATGCTGAAAGCAGCTAGAGACAAAAGGTCCTTAACCTATAAGCATAGACACATAAAGTTAGCAGCAGTCCTGTCCACTGAAACTTGAGAGTGGGACAGGGAGTGGCAGGAAATATTCAATGTGCTGAATGAGAAAAATATGCAGCCAAGAATTCTTTATCCATGAAGGCTATCATTCAGAATAGAAGGAGAGATAAAGAGTTTCGCAGACAAACAAAAACTAAAGGAGTTCAGGACCACTAAATCGATCCTGCTAGAAATTTTAAGGGGGACTCTCTGAGTGGAGAAAATAAGACCAAAGCAACCAAGACTACAAAGGACCAGAGAACATCACCAGAAACACCAACTCTACAGGTAACACATGGCATTAAATTCATGTCTTTTAATAATGACCCTGAATGTAAATGGACTAAATGTTCCAACCAAAAGACACAGGGTATCTGAATGGATAAAAAACAAGATCCATCTATATGCTGCCTACAGGAGACTCATTTTAGACCTAAAGACACCTGCAGATTGAAAGTGAGGGGATAGAGAACCATCTACAATGCTAATGGATTTCAAAAGAAAGCCAGAGTACTCATACTTATATCAGAAAAACTAGATTTTAAAACAAATATTGTAACAAGAGATGAAGAGTGGCATTGTATCATAATTAAGGGATCTGTTCATCAAGAAGACCTAATAATTGTAAATATTTATGCCCTCAACTTGGAAGTACCCAAATATAGAAATCAATAACAAACGTATAGAAACTCACTGTTGATAATACCATAATAGTAGGAGTCTTTAGTACCCCACTTACAGCATTGGACAGATTACCTAAGTAGAAAATCAACAAGGAAACAATGGCTTTGAATGACACATTGGGCTAGATGGACTTATCAGATATATTCAGAACATTTCATCCTAAAGCAGCAGAATACACATTCTTCTTGAGTGTATATGCAACATTCTCCAGAATAGGTCACATGCTGGATCACAAGTCAGTCTCAAAATGTACAAAAAGATCAAGATCACACCATGCATATTTTCAGATCAAAATGCTATGAAACTTGAAATCAACCACAAGAAAAAATTTGGAAAGTCCTCAAATACATGGAGGTTAAAGAACATCCTAGTGAAGAATGAATGGGTTAAACAAGTCATTAAAAAATAAATAAAAAAATACATGGAAGCAAATAAAAATGAAAACACAACAGTCCAAACCCTTTGGGGTTCAGCAAAGGCAATCCTAAGAGGAAAGTATATTGCAGGTCAGGCCCATCTCAAGAGCAACAAAGGTCCCAACTACACAATCTAACCTTACACCTAAAGGAGCTAGAAAAGTAGCAGCAAATAAAGCCTAAAAATAGAAGAAGAAGGGAAATAATAAAGATTAGAGCAGAAATAAATGATATAGAAACGCCCCCCAAAAACACTAGTAGAACAGATCAATGAAACTAAAACCTGTTTTTTTGAAAGAATAAATAAAATTGAGAGACCCCTAGCCAAACTTATCAAAAAAAAAAAAAAAGAGGATGCAAATAGATAAAATCAGAAATGAAAGAGAAGAGATCACAACCAACACCAAAGAAATACAATTATAAGATAATACTATGAAAAATTATATGCCAACAAATTGGACAATCTGGAAGAAATGGACAAATTCTAGAAACTCACACACTGCCAAAACTGAAACAGGAAGAAATAGAAAATTTGAATAGGCCCCTAACCAGCAAAGAAATGGAATCAGTTATCAAAAAACTCCCAACAAATAAGAGTCCTGGGCCAGATGGCTTCCCAGGGGAATTCTACCAGACATTTAGAGAAGAGTGAATACCTATTCTACTCAAACTGTTTCAAAAAAGGAAAGCTTCCAAACTCATTCTACGAAGCCAGCATCACCCTGATTCCAAAACCAAAGACCCCACTAAAAAGGAGAATTACAGGCTAATATCCCTGATGAAACTGGATGCAAAAATTCTCAACAAGATACCAGCAAATCTAACTCAACAGTACATTAAAAGGAATATTTACCATGAAGAAGTGGGATTTATTCCTGGGCTGCAGGGCTGGTTCAATATCTGCAAATCAAACATGGTGATACACCACATTAATAAAAGAAAGGATAAGAACTGTATGATGCTTTCAATAGATGCAGAAAAAGCATTTGACAAAATACAGCATCCTTTCTTGATAAAAACTCTCAAGAAAGTAGGGATAAAAGGAACATTCCTCAATATCATAATGGCCATATATGAAAGACCCACAGCTAATATTCTCAATGGGGGAAAACTGAGACCTTTCCCCCCAATGTCAGGAACACAAGAGGGGTGTCTACTCTCATCACTGTTGTTCAACATAGTACTGAAAGTCCTAGCCTCATCAATCAGACAACAAAAATAAATAAGAGGCATACAAAATTGTCAAAGAAGTCAAACTTTCACTTTTGCGGATGACATTATACTCTACATGGAAAACCCAAAAGACTCCACTGAAAAACTTCTAGAGCTGATTTGTGAATTCAGCAAAGTCTCAGGATATAAAACCAATGTACAGAAGTCGGTTGCATTTCTATACACCTATAAGGAAAATCAAGGAATTGATCCCATTTACAATTACACCAAAAACCATAAGATGCCTAGGAATAAACTTAACCAAAGAGGTAAAAGATATGTATGCTGAAAACTATAGAAAGCTTATGAGAGACACTGAAGAAGATACAAAGAAATGGAAAAACATTCCATGTTCATGGACTGGAAGAACAAATATTGTTAAAATGTTGATACTACCCAAAGCAATCTATACATTCAATGCAATCCCTATCAAAATAACACCAGCATCTTTACATAGCTAGACTAAACAATCCTAAAGTTTGTATGGAATCACAAAAGACCCCGAATAGCCAAAGTAATATTGAAAAAGAAAACCAAAGCAGTAGGCATCACAATTCTGGACTTTAAGCTATATTACAAAGCTGTAATTATCAAGACAGTATGGTACTGGCACAAAAACAGACACACAGATCAATGGAACAGAATAGAGAACCCAGAAATGTATGGCCAACTAATCTTTGACAAAGCAGGAAAGAATATCCAATGGAAAAAGGACAGTTTCTTTAGCAAGTAGTGTTGGGAAAACTAGACAGCGACATGAAGAAGAATGAAACTGGGCCACTTTCTTATATCATACACAAAAATAAATTCAAAAGGATGAAATACTTGAATGTGAGACAAAATCCTAGAGGAGAACACAGGCAGCAACCTCTTTGACCTTGTCACAGCAAATTCTTACTCGACATGTCTCTGGAGGCAAGGGAAACAAAAGCAAAAATGAACAATTGGGACCTCATCAAGATAAAAGGGTTCTGCACAACAAAGGAAATAATCAACAAAACTAAAAGGCAACCAATGGAATGGCAGAAGATATTTGCAAATGACGTACTGGATAAAGGGTTAGTATCCCAAATCTATAAAAAACTTACCAAACTCAACACCCAAAAACAAATAATCCAGTGAAGAAATGGGCAGAAGACATGAATAGACACCTTTCCAAAGAAGACATCCAGATGACTAACAGACACATGAAAAGATGCTCAACATTACTCATCATCAAGGAAATACAAATCAAAACCACAATGAGATACCACCTCACACCTGTTAGAATGGCTAAAATTAACAAGTCAGGAAAACAGCAGATGTAAAACAGCAGATGTTGGCAAGGATGTGGAAAATGGGGAACCCTTTTGCACTGTTGGTGGGAATGCCAACCGGCTCAGCCACTCTGGAAGACAGTATGGAGGTTTCTCAAAAAATGAATAGAACTACCCTACAACCTGGCAATTGCACTACTAGGTATTTATCCAAAGTATACCAAAATGCTGATTTAAAGGGGCACATACACCCCAATGTTTATAGCATTGCTATCAACAATAGCCAAATTACAGAAAGAGTCCAAATGTCCATTGACTGATGAATAGATAAAGAGGAACACACACACACACACACATACACAATAAAATACTACTCTGCATTCAAAAAGTATGAAATCTTGCCATTTTCAATGAGGTGGATGGAACTTAAGTGAAATAAGTCAGGCAGAGAAAGACAAATACCATATAATTTCACTCATATGTGGAATTTAAGAAACAAAACAGGTGAACATAAAGGAGAGGAAGGAAAAATAAGATAAAAACAGAGAGGGAGGCCAGCCATAAGAGACTCTAGAGAAAACAAACTGAGGGTTGCTGGAGGTGAGGTAGGTAGGGGGATGGGCTAGATGGGTGATGAGCATTAAGGAGGGCACTTGTTGGGGTGAGCACTGGGTGTTATTTGTAAGTGATCAATCACTGGGTTCTACTGTGGAAGCCAAGACTACACTGTACATTAACTAACTCAAATTTAAATAAATAAATTAAAAGTTAGAAAAATAAAATATACCAGTTAGCTCAGAAAAAAAGATGTCATATGACATATATATGTGACATATATATAGGAATATTACTCAGCCATCAAAAAAGATGAAATCTTGCCATTTGTAACAACATGGATGGAGCTAGAATGTATTACACTAAGCAAAATAAGTCAATCAGAGAAAGACAAATATCATAAGATTTCATTCAAATACGGAGTTTAAAAAACAGATGAATATATGGGAAGAGGGCGGGGAAAGAAATGGAAACAAACCACAAGAGACTCTTAATGATAGAGAACAAACTGAGGGTTGATGGAGGGAGGTGGCAGTGAAGGGAGATAGGCTAGAGGGGTGATAGATATTAAGGTCACTTGTGATGAGCGCTGGGTGTTTTACGTAAGTGAATTTTGCTTCTGAAATCCATACTGCACTGTATATTAACTCAGGTAAAAAAAATTTTAATGTTTAAAAAATAAATTGTATTATATATAATTTTACTATAAATAATCTTATTTTAAATACCCAGAAACCATTTAAAATCATGTTATAAAAGAATATTTATCCACATGAGAAAATATCCATATTTTATAAGGTGGGGGACGAAAATAAGCTTCAAAACAGCATGTTTACTATGACCCTGTTTATGTGTATGGGAGTATATACACATCTATACATACATCAGGCAAGACTGGAATCATATGTTAACCCTATGTTAATATTGAAATGTTAACAATAATTATCTTGGGATGGTGAAAACACAAGTAAAATTTTGTATTCTGCATACTTTCTACATGTTCAATATTATTCATATTAGTAAGACACTTCAGTATGAGCCTTTCAATATTACTGTATGTTATGACTAATTATCTTTTTATAAGTTCAAGTTCAGGGGTGCCTAGGTGGCTCAGTCAGTTGAGGGTCTGACTTTGGCTCAGGTCATGATCTCACGGTTCACGAGTTTGAGCCCCACATTGGGTTCTGTGCTGACAGCTCAGAGTCTGGACTCTGCTTCAGATTCTGTGTCTCCCTCACTCTCTGCCCCTCCCCTACTCGTGCACTCGCTCTCTCTCTCCCAAAAATAAATTAAAAACATTAAAAATTTAAAAAAAATAAGTTCAAGTTCAAATTTTTACCAACCATCAAAAGGTCTTATAATGTTGGACTTTTATATTTTCTACTATCGAAGACTATTGTCAGAGGCATAAATGATGCTTCCTTTCTAGCACCTCACGGTAAACTGTCACAGGTTAATGTAAAGAACTACCAAGATATCAGGGACATAGTTTTACCCTGGCCCCTAAGCCTAACCTTTACCCTAAACCTGACCCTAACCCTAACCCTAGATCTGAGGGGGGAAAAAAGAAGTGGTACATATAGGCAACAGAATATTACTCAGCCATAAAAAAGAATGAAATCTTGCCATTTGCAATAATGTGGATGGAGCTAGAGAATATTACACTAATCAAAATAAATCAGAGAAAGACAAATGCCACATGATTTCACTCATATGTGGTATTTAAGAAACAAAACCAATGAGCAAAGGGAAATAAAGAAAAAGAAAGGGAGAGACAAACCAAGAAACAGACTCTTAACTATAGAGAACAATCTGATAGTTACCAGAAGGGAGGTAGGTGGGGGGATGGGTGAAATAGATGATGGGGATTGAGGAGTGCACTTGCTGTGAGAGCACCAGGTGTTTTATGGAAGTGTTGAATCACTATATTGTACACCTGAAACTTTTATGACACTGTATATAACTAACTAAAATTTAAATAAAAACTTAAAGGGGTACATACGTGGCTCAGTCAGTTAATTGTCTGCCTCTTGATTTTGGCTCAGGTCATGATCTCAAGGTTTGTGGGATCGAGCCCCACATTGGGCTCTGCACTGACAGCACAAAGTCTGCTTGGGATTCTCCCTCTCCCTCTCTCTCTGTCCCTCCCCTGCTTGTGCTCTCTCTCTCAAAATAAATAAAACTTTAAAAATAAATACAAATTAAAAAAAGAATTGTGAAGAAAGAGTATAATGTGCCCAGATGGGTAATTTTTTTTTGTTTTTTATTACTATATATATTTTTTCTTTAGAGAGAGAGAACACAAGCAGCGTTGAGGGGCAGAGGGAGAGAGAGGGAGGGAGGGAGGGAGGGGTCCTAGTTTGCCTGGGACTGATGGTTCTCCTGGGAGGTGGGACTTTCAGTGCTAAAATCAGGAGAGTCCTGGGTAAACTGGGATGGAGTGGTCGTCCTAAGTAAGTCTGACTGCTAAAGAGACAGGACTCAACATGACAAAGCTTTCACATTTATAGTTTATTTCAGGAGAAGGATATATTTTAGCAACAGCACTAAAGTAAGGTGATACATCACAGTCAGAGGCTGCCCTACAACAGAGGCCAGGCGCCAGCTCCCAGAATGTCCCTCTGTGAGGGCCAGTGCAGACACACTTTCTCTGTCTCAGACAGGGACTTACTGACTTGTGTATGGAATATCTCAAAACCAGAGTCCAAAAACCTTAGCTATTCTTATACCCTCTAGGCATGCTCTTGTTCAGAACCAATCCAAAGAGCAAGGCACCCTGGGGACAACGGGGTCTCACTGAGACAAGGTGCAGATCATCATTCTTACGGTTACCAATAAACACTGCTGACAAGCCGGTACAAACTCATCAGACCCACAGTTACAAAGAAACACTATCCCTCCGTACGTTCCATACCTTGACCAGGGGTTAGTGCCCTGCATGGACTTCAGTAAAACTGTTCGGGCCAATTTCAGGTCTGCTGGACAGCTCAACTTAGACCAGCAACGCAAGAGACTTAAAATAGAATGTTATGTCCCTTTATCATTATGAGTTTTCTGGCTTTTCCTGCCAACGTCAGCATCCAGTTAGCCCCTTCTTGGACTCCTGCTTCCTAATTGCAAGTTCAGCCCAGGTTCTGTTCTCACTTCTCATTTCCAACCCGGCCTTCCTGTTTTCCTAGCCTTTTTACTCTAAGGATGCAGCACAAACTGAAAGTTCTTCATATTTTACTTTTAAAGCAATTTGATTCACTTTGCTGTACTCCAAGTTCTCATAAGCAGTGTTCCATCTCTTCATCCTCATCCTCATCACGATTATAATTATTACCACAGGAGTAGCAGGAGCAATTACTATAGGTCTTGCTCTGTCCCAGGCCCTGAGCACCTTACACATCCTATCATATTTAATCACCACAACAGTGTTACAGAGTAGGTAGTGTTAATATCCCCATTTTACAAATGAAGAAAGTGAAACAAAGAAGCTCAGTAATTTTCCCAAGGTCACTCAAGTTATAAATGATGAAGTCAGAATTTCAAGCCAGGCACTCTGGCTGCAATGTCTGTTTTAAACACTTCCGTACTGCTCCAAAATGGCCCATCATGGTATTTCACAAACAATTGTCTTTAGAGGCATCCTGCCACTTTTAATTAGTAATTTGGAAAATCAACAGCACAGACTAGAAAGGCAAAGTTTTTTCAAATCACTTCTAAAAATACACCAATAATTTGCGAAAAAAATATTTTTTTTACAAACAAATTGTCATGATGTATTCAGAGATTTTTGAGAATACATCCATAAAACAAAGAAAGAATGGTAGGAAAAGAACAACGCAAAGGACGTAAAAGAGTTCCTGAAAATTAAAAATAATATTGCTAAAATAAAGTAAAATACAAAAGGGGGTTTGGAAGATAAAGCTCAGCCAATATCCTAAAATATAGAGAAAAAAAGAAACTATGAAAGAAGAGAAAGGAAATGTAGAGAATCAATCTAGAATGTTCGACACCTAACTAAGAGTGAGTACTAGAAGGAAGAGACAGGACAGTGAAGATGGGGAATCTATGAAAAGCATCTGGGAGATTATTTACAAAGCTGAAGAAAGGCACAGTCTTTGCTGAAAAGTACCTGTTAATGGAGACCAAGATGAAAAAGAAGAGACAGCTGTATATACAACCTCATACACCATAGATAAAGAAATGATGCTGAAAGCATCCAGAGAGGAAAAAGCGGTCATTAAGAAATAACTGATTTTTAGAGTGGCACCGCCATGTGACTTACATTAGTTAACTTAATCACCTTGTGCTTCGGTCTCCTGATCTGCAAAAGGAGGATAAAATAGTATCTACCTCAAAAAGGTGTTGTGAATATTAATAGGAATGTTGGAAATATGGCAAAATAGGAGGGTCCTGAACTTACCCCGTCCCATGAACACACCAAAGTAACAGCTACACCTGGGGGACTAACTCTGAAGACAACCTGAAGACTGTCAGAACAGACCTTCCACAGCTAATCATGGAGAAGAGGCCAAAACCCAATGGGTAGGAGGGGCAGAGATGCAGTTGGGAAGTAACCCACCCGTGAGACTAAGCACAAATGGGACAGACATCAGAACCATGAAGAAAGGAGAGGATCGGACCCCACACAGGCACCCTCAGCACTGGAGACCCAGACTAGAAAGACAAGTCCCCATAATGTCTGGCTTTGAAAACCAGCAAGCCTTAACTCAGGGAGCTCTTAAAAATCTGTGGGGGCTTAACAACTCTGGGAAAGCCAGAGGGCAACAGGAAATGGAGCCCCCATCCTGACAGAGCCAAGATATTAAATAACTCAGCCTGAGACACAGCACAGAAGCATTAGTTGTAAAATGCATGGAGTATACATGAAAGAGATTTATTGCATCATCTTAGAACACATGCTAGAAGGGCAAAGATCTACAGGAAATTTCTCCAGAAACACAAGTACTGGTGGGGGCCATTCCTCTTCCCCTACTCCCAGCCCAGGTAGCTGGACACGTGTGGGAAACAACACTCTGCTCTCCATCTATCCTACTAGCACTATGTGCCTGCCAGACATTCCCCTGTGGACCCGCCCCATCCAGTCCACCCAACTCTGGAGGTGTCCCTCCAAAGCAGCTCCTGCCCTGCCACATCCAGCAGAAGCCACAGCCAGAACCAACACCACTCCAAAGCAGCGCCTGCCATGGTTGGGGGTGGGGGGTGGGGGGGATACACCACCACCTGCCAGCATGCCTGCAGTTCCTCGGGTGGCCTCTGGCCAGCGGTATAGGGAACAAGCCTTGCCCTTCATTGTATCTGTAGCTCTGGCTGTGAGTTAGCCCTGCTTACTGCCTACTGGCCCACTGAAGACAGGCACACAGGCCTCTCAACAGTACAGGAGACAAACCCTGCCAGGTACACCCACACCAGGAAAAATGGGACACTGCAGTCAACTGCACTGAAGGCAATTGCAGCCCAGTCACAACAGGAGGGTGCCTGCAGTCCGCATGGGGGGGTGCATGCAGAGCACCTGGTTCTGGAGAGAAGAGGATTGCAGTCTAGGGCACCACATGATCTCTTCTATACAAGGCCATTACGTTTAACACCAGGAGCTATAGCTGATCTACCTAATACATAGAAACAAACATAGAGTTAGACAAAATGAAAACACAGTAGAATACATCCCTAATGAAAACAAAACAAAACAGAATTACAGTAAAAGAGCTAAATAAAAAAAAAGATAAGCAATATGCCTGATAAAAAATTCAAAGTAGTGGTCATAAAGATATTCATGAGACTTAAGAAGAATGGATAAATTCAGTGAGAACCTCAACAGAGATAAATATATATATATTAAAAAGAACCAGGTAGAGCTGAAGAATTCAATCACTGAAAAAACAAACACACTACAGAGAATCCACAGCAGATTAGACGATGCAGAAGAACGTATCCCACAGCAGATTAGACGATGCAGAAGAACGTATCAGTGACCTGGAAGACAGGGTAATGGAAAGCAACCCAGCTGAACATCAAAAAGAAAAAACAATAATAAAAAACAAGAATAGGTTAAGGGAACTCTGTGACATCATCAAGCATATTAACTTTCAAAATTTAGGGACCCCAGAAGGAGAAAAGAGATAAGGAGGAAGAAAACTTATTTGAAGAAATGATAGCTGAAAAATTCCCTAATCTGGGAAAGGAAACAGACATTCAGGTCAAGGAAGCAGGGAGGGCCCCTAACAAGATAAAACCAAGGAGATCCACACTGAGACATATAATAATAAAAAAAAATGGCAAAAAGTAATGATAGAGAATTTTAAAAAAATTTTTATGTTTTTATTATTGAGAGAGAGAGAGAGAGAGCAAGCAAGCGAGCATGAGTAGGGGAGGAATAGAGTGAGAGAGGGAGACACAAAATCTGAAGCGGGCTCCAGGCTCCGAGCTGTCAGCACAGAGCCAGACGCAGGGCTCGAACTCACAAACCGTGAGATCATGACCTGAGCCGAAGTCAGACGCTTAACCAACTGAGCCACCCAGGTGCCCCAAGAGAGAATTTTTAAAGCAGCAAGAGAACACAGTTACATACAAGGGAAACCCCATAAGGCCATCAGCTGATTTTTCAGCAAAAATTTTGCAGGTCAAAGGGGAGTGGCATGATATATGCAAAATGTTGAAAGGAAAAAACACCTACACCAAGAAGACTCTACACCTTGTAAGGTTTATCATTCTGAATAGAAGGAGAGATAAAGAGTTTCTCAAACAAAAGTTAAAAGAATTTATCAACACTGAACCAGCCTTACAAAAAATGTTAAAGGAAATTCTTAAAAAAAAATTTTTTTTAATGTTTTTATTTATTTTTGAGAGAGAGAGAGACAGCATGAGCAGGGGAGGGTCAGGGAGAAAGGGAGACACAGAATCCGAAGACAGGCTCCAGGCTCTGAGCTAGCTGTCAGCACAAAGCCCGATGTGGGCCTCGAATCCACCACCCGTGAGATCATGACCTGAGCCGAAGTCGGATGCTTAACTGATTGAGCCACCCAGGCACCCCTAAAGGAAATTCTTTAAGTCGAAATAAAAAGCCGTAATTAGAAGTAAGGAAGCTATGGAAGAGAAAAATTCACAGGTAAAAGCAAACATATAGTAAAGCCACTAGATTAGTCACTTATAAAGCCAGTATGGAGGTTAAAACACAAATGTAGTAAAATTAGTTGTATCTACAAAAATCAGTCAAGGGATATATAAAATAAAAAAATGTAAAATATGATATCATATACATAAAACATGTGGAAGTAAAAATTGAGTGCTTTTAGAGTATATTCAAACTTCAGTGACTCTCAACTTAATATAGACTGCTGTGCACATAAGATAGTATATATGAACCTCATGGTAACCAAAAATCAAAAACCTATAATAGATACACACAAAAATGAGAAAGGAATCCAAACATAACACTAAAGAGAGCCATCAAACCACAAAGGATGAGAGTAAGAGAAAGAGAAGTAGAAAGGAACAGAGAAGATGTATAAAAACAACCATAAAACAACAAAATGGCAATAAGTATATACCTTTTAATAATTACCTTAAATTTTGATGGTCTAAGTGCTCCAATCAAAAAAAAACATAGTATAACAGAATGGATTAAAAAAAAAAAGACTCATCTATATACTGTGTACAGGAGACTCACTTTGGACGTAAGACACATGCAGACTGAATGTGAAAGAATGGAAAAACATATAACATGCAAATGGAAGCAAAAAATAAAGTGAGGCATCACTACTTAGACAAAATATACTTTAAAACAAAGACTGTAATAAGAGACAAAAGAAGGGCACCACATAGTAATAAAGTGATTAATCCAAAAAGAGGATAGGAAGAGCAGGCAAGATGGCGGAGAAGCAGGGAGCTCTGTAATCTGCGCACGCCTGTATGGATTGAACTGAGAAGGACTGAAGGGATAAAACTTGGATTTGCAAGTGGGGGAAAGAAGAAACAGACGCCAGAAAGAAGACAACCTCAAAGATGCCTGAGTGAGTGACTGTGGTCTGGGAAATTAGGGGACGGGCGGGTCCTGGTGGTAAAGGGGAAAGGAGCCCCCGAGCCCAACACAGGGAGAGCGCGCTGTGCCCCGGAGAGACCAGGGGAAGAGAAAGAGAGACAGAAAACGCACCTAGAACCATCTATAAGGGAGGAAAAACTCACCCGTCTCCCCATATATAACTGCCGGGCGCCGGGAGAGAAATCCGTCCCATCTGGCCGGCGAATTCTTCCTTGGGTGCAGCGGCAGCGGCATCCACTCCAAGCCGCACCGGGAGCGGAGGCGGCGGCGCCGGCGCCAAAAAAGGCGCCTTGAAAAGCAGCAGCTGCGGCGGCAGCGGCAGCTCCGCGAAAAGGGCGGCACAAGCCGGGCCGGGAGGCCAGCTGCCAGCGGGAACGCATCTCATCCCCGGTGACGGTGTTGAACTGCACGGACTGGGATTTGGAAGTGAGGCGAGGCTTGGAGAATACAGTTTGGCTCGCCCGCGGCACAGGGAGATCGGACTCAGAAGGGCGGTTGCAACGTTTGATTCCGGCAAAGCTTTGAAGCGGCGCCATACTTCTCCCCGCAACCACCAAGGCGGGGCCTCGGAGAGAACAGCCCCCGAGACCTGACCTGACGCCAGACCACGCCCATCCGCACAGGGGGAGTTGTCTTTTTTTTTTCTTTTTCTTTTTTTTCTTTCCTTTTTTCTTTGCTTCTCCTTCTTTTCTGCTGCCATCCAGATATATATCCCGTAGCATATTCTTATCTCTCCTCTTGGCTGGTTATATGCTTTTAGACTGCCCACAGACTTTTCTGTCTCTGTCCCCACCT
>CM053574.1:71463964-71747372 GCA_028646485.1 Cryptoprocta ferox
CAATAGCCAAATCATGGAAAGAGCCTAAATGTCCATCAACTGATGAATGGGTCAAGAAGATGTGGTTCATCTATACAATGGAATACTACATGGCAATGAGAAAGAAGGAAATCTGGCCATTCGTAGCAAAGTGGATGGACCTCGAGGGTGTCATGCTAAGTGAAATAAGTCAGGCGGAGAAGGACAGATACCATATGTTTGCACTCATAGGTCTAACAGGAGAAACGCAACAGAGGACCATGGGGAGGGGAAAGAGGAAAAGAGTTAGGGAGAGGGAGGGAGACAAAACACGAGAGACTCTTGAATACTAAAAACAAACTAAGGGGGGAAGGGGAAGGGGGAAAGGTTATGGAGGGTGATGGTCTTGGTGGAGGTCACTTGTGGGGAAGAGCACTGGGTGTTATATGGAAACCAACCTGAGAATAAACTATAAAGTTAAAAAAAATAAATAAATAAAAGGCAAGTTGGTAGATAGAAATAAAATATGGGAATATAATGTGTTTAATGTACCATGGCTAACAGACTTACTATGGAAGAGATTTGAAACCAGTGGAAAAATATGTAAATAACCTAGAGGAAGAAATACAACTTCACCTTGAAAAGGTTTATGGTCGAGTCTGATAGTAAAAGTTACTATCATATGGGGTCATATTTAAACATAGAAAACATGTCAAGAAAAATTTGTGACAGACAGAGAATGGAAAAGTAAATAAATGAAATAAGAGGACAAAAAAAAAAAAAACAAAAAGAGGATAGAACAACTGTAAATATCTATGCACCTTACATAGAAGCACCTAAACACATAAGCAAATATTATCAGACATAAAGGTAGAAATTGACAATAATACAATAATAATAGTAAGGGACTTCAACATCCCACTTACATCACTAGATAAATCATCCAGACAGAATGTTAATGACCGTTTAGTGGCTATGAATGACACATTAGATCAGATGGACCTAACCAATATAGACAGAACATTCCATCCAAAAGCAGAATATACATTCTTTTCCACTGCACATGGAACATTCACCAGGACATATCACATTTTAGACCACAAAAAAAGTCTCAATAAATTTAAGAGGACTGAAATCATATCAAACACCTTTTCTGACCACAATGGTATGAAACGAGAAATCAAACACAAGAACAAAACTGGAAGAAACACATAAACAACATGCCTACTAAACAACCAATGGGTCAATGAAGAAATCAAAAAGGAAATCAGTCTCTTAACTATAGAGAACAGACTGATGGTTACCAGAAGGGAGGGGAGTGGGGGATGGGTAAAATAGGTGATGGGGATTAAGGAGTGCACGTGTCATGATGAGTACCTGGAGGTATTGAATCACTATATTGTATGCCTGAAACTAATATTACACTGTATGTTAATTACCTGGAATTTAAATAAAAACTTAAAACGTTTTTAAAAAGGAGGAAATTTTAAATACATAGAGACAAATGAAAATGAAAACACAATGTTTCAGGGGCGCCTGGGTGGCTCAGTTGGTTAAGCATTCGACTTGGTTTTGGCTCGGGTCATGATCTTGCAGTTCATGAGGGTGAGCCCCAGATGGGCACTGCACAGACAGTGCAGAGCCTGCTTGGGATTCTCTCTCCCTTCTCACTGTGCCTTTACCTCTCTCTCTCTCTCTCTCTCTCTCTCTTTTCTCTCTCTCTCTCTCTCTCTCAAAATGAATAAACTTAAAAAAAAAAAAACCACAATGGTTCAAAATCTTTGGGAGGGACCAGAACCAATTCTAAGAGGAAATTTTATAGTAATATGGGCCTACCTCAAGAAAAAAGAAAAATCTCAGGGCGCCTGGGTGGTTCAGTCAGTTAAGCATACATCTCTTGATTTTGGGTCACGCCACAATCTCACAGTTTGTGAGTTCGAGCCCCATGTCGGTCTCTGCAGTGATGACGTGAAGCCTACTTGGGATTCTCTCTCTTCCTCTCTCTCTATGCCCCTGCCCTGCTCACGCTCTCTCTCCCTCAAAAATAAATAAATAAACATTAAAAAAAAGAAATGAAGACATAGAAATAATAACCAATACCACAGAAGTACTGTGGTATTGGTTGTTAAATACTCTATTTATTTGAAATTCATTTGAAAAATTATATGCCAGCAAATTGGCCAACCTAGATGAAACCGATAATTTCCCAGAAACATACAATTTTCCAAAATTGAATCAGGAAGAAATAGAAAATTTGACCAGATCAATTACTAGTAATGAAATTAAATCAGTAATCAAAAACCTCCCGAGAAACAAAAGTCCAAGAGCAGATATCTTTACAGGTGAATTCTACCGAACATTTAAAGAAGAGTTAATACCTATTCTTCTCAAACTATTTCCAAACAATAGAAGAAACTTCCAAATTCATTGTATGAGGACAGCATTACCCTGATACCAAAATGAGATAAAAACACTACAAAAAAAGATACAAGCCAATATCTCTGATTAACATGGATGCAAAAAGCCTCAACATAATATTAGCAAACTGAATTCAACAATGCATTACAAAAAATCATTCACCATCATCAAGTGGGATTTATTCCAGGGATGCGAAGGTGGTTCATTATTCACAAATCAATGTGCTACATCACATTAAAAAGAGGAAGGATAAAAACTGATCATATCAATAGATGCAGATAAAGCACTGAAAAATTCAACATCCATTCATGATAAAAGCTCTCAACAAAGTGAGGTTAGAGAGAAAATATCTTAACATAATAAAGGCCACATAGGAAAAAAAGCCACAGTTAACATCATACTCAATGGTGAAAAACTGGGAACTTTTTCTCCAAGACAAGGAACAAGACAGGGATATCCACCCTCACCACTTTTATTCAACATAGTACAGGAAGTTGTAGCCCCAGCAATCAGACAAGAAAAATAAACAAAAGGCACCCAAAGCAGAAAGGAAAGGTAAAACTACGACTACATGCGTATGTAAGGCATGACACTGTATAGAAAAAACCTCAATGACTGCACCAAAACATCACTAGAACTGATAAGTGAATTCAGTAAAGTTGCAGGATACAAAATTAATCTACGGAAATCTGTATCATTTCCATACCCTAATAATGAAGTAGCAAAGATATTAGGAATTAAGAAATTAAGAAATAAATTAAGAATTAAGAAACAATCCCATTTACAATCACACCCAAAAAGAATAAAATACCTAGGAATAAATTTAACCAAGGAAGTTAAAGACCTGTACTCTGAAAACTATAAGACACTGATGAAAGAAATTGAATAAGACACAAATAAACATAAAGATATTTCATGTTCATGGACTGGAAGAATATTGTTAAAACGTCCATAATACCCAAGGCAATCTACAAATTTAATGTAATCCCTATCAAAATGCCAACAACATTTTTCACAGAACTAGAATAAATAATCCTAAATTTGTATGGAACCACAAATGGTGCCCAAACAGCCAAAACAATCTTGAGAAAGAAGAACAAAGCATCAGGTATAATAATCCCAGATTCCAAGATATTCTACAAAGCAACAGTAAGCAAAACAGTATGGTACTGGCAGGAAGACAGACACATAGATCAATAAAACAGAAGAGATCCCCAGAAACAGATCCAAGCTTACATGGTCAATTAATCTACAACAAAGGAGGCAAGAGTATACAAGAAAGAATGGTCTCTGTAACAAATTGGGAAAACTGGACAGCTACGTGCAAAAGAATGAAACTAGACCACTTTCTTACACCATACACAAAAATAAACTCAAAGTGGATTAAAGACCTAAGTGTGAGACCTGAATCCATAAAACTCTTAGAAGAAAATATAAACAGTAATTTCGTTGACATCAACCATAGCAACATTTTTCTAAGCAACATGTCTTCTAAGGTAAGGGAAACAGAGGCAAGAATAAACTATTGGGACTACACCAAAATAAAAATCTTGGAAATCATTAACAAGACAGAAAGGCAACCTAGTGAATGGCAGACAATACTTGCATGTAATATATCTAATAAGGGGTTAATATCCAAAATATATAAAGAATTTATACAGCTCTACATCAAAAAATAATAATTATCTGGGGCACCTGTGTAGCTCACTCAGTTAAGCATTTGACTCTTGATTTCAGCCCAGGTCATGATCTCACTGTTGTGGGATCAGGCCCCATGTCAGACTCCAAGCTGAGCCTGCTCTTGCTCTAAATAAATAAAAAAACAATAATCCTATTAAAAATGGCAGAGTACTTGAATAGACATATTTCCAAAGACAACATACAGATGGTCAACAGACACATTAAAAGATGCTCGACATCACTGATCATCAGCAAATGCAAATCAATACCACAATGAGTTATCACCTTACATCTGTCAGAATAAAACAAAAAACAAGAAATAACAAGTGTTGGTGAGTACGTGGGGAGAAAGAAGCCCTTGTGCACTGTTGGTGGCAACGCAAACTGGTGCAGCCACTGTAGAAAACAGTATAGTGTTTCCTCAAAAAATTATAAATAAAATTACCATATGATCCAGTAATTCCACTACTGTGTATTTACCTAAAGAAAATGAAAACACAAATTCAATAAGATACATGCATCGCTATGTTTATTGCAGCATTATTTACAATAGCCAAGATACAGAGGCAACCCAACTGTGGTATGTATATACAATTTTAATTGTAATTTCATTTTTTCAATTAAAAGCAGCAGCAGCTTGGAAAAGATCATCTTCCTAAGGATGAGACAAACAGTTTGGTTAACACACAGCTTGGGCTTTCCCAAAGTGGATAGAGATTGGAGCAGGAGGTTATAATGTTCTGAAAGTAAAGATGTAAATAACTTGAGTGGATTTTATACAGTAGATACTAGGATTGAGAAGTGGGATTACACTAAAGACATGAAAAGGCATGTATTTCTTTTATTAAGAAAAAAAGAAAGGCAATTAGAAGTTTCTGGAAAACCCAAAAGCTATAGAAAAAAATTATGCTCTGAATATAAAGGAAAATAAAAATTGCATGACATTGAATGGTTGATGGCATATAAAGAGATGGAGAGAAGAATAAAGAGCATATATTTGTCCTCAGAGCCTATCATAGTTTAGTTGACCTGAAGGCAGTAAAGGTGAACACAAAGGGTTGTAGAGAAAGAAAGTTATTCCTAAAATACTACTTGGCTCAGCAAGGAATATACAGAGTAAAAGGAATGTAAATATTTTTCATTGGCTTTCAATGCATAGACTCAGCTTGCAATGAAGCCCTATTCTGCTTAAAATCTTTGAGGACTTCCAATTGCATTTAGGATTAAATACAAATCCCTACACTGGTTTCCAGTCACAGCCACATGGTCCAGTCCCTCCTTCCCTTCTCCCCACTTCCCTCTGTCCCTTTTCTCCTCTTCCGCACTCAGAAATTCCTATTCATTTCTTATACAGAGCAGAATCATCTCCTTTTTGAGAGAGAGAGAGAGGGAGAGAGCACAGCGGGCAGGGGCAGAAAGAGAGAGGGAGAGAGAGAGAGAGAAAAAAAATCCACACTGTCAGCACAGAGCCTGACTCGGGACTCAATCCAATGAACCGTGAGATCATGACCTGAGCTGATACTAAGGATATCAAGAGTCAGACGCTTAACCAACTGAGCCACTCAGAACCATCTCCTTTTTTATGGTTGCTTCCCACCTAAACTATCAAGTCTTCACCTTCCACTGCCAAGTTATTTATTAAGATATTATCTATCACGCTTTTCATGGGCACCAGTGATTATAATTTGTATCCTGTTACATTTGCTAAGGTAACTCCGTTGGTAGACGTATCGTGTCAATCTTACTCAGAAATACTAATTGTATTGAAGGTCTTTCACCAATTGACTAACTTTAATCTTTCTAAGGAGGCTGTTGTTAAATCAACCTTACTGTAAGCAGTTGGAAGTGGTGATCTCTATGTGCTTTTTCTAATGGAAACTGTAAGTACGCAGGTCTGTTGGGGAACGTGATTGCCAAGTGACCCATGAGCTGGATCGGGGCACTCAGAGGCTCCTCACTCCCTCCCCTGTCCTTGGAATGTGGGTTCCATTTGTCTTTACTGCTCCCAGAGGCAGCTCCAAGGACAGAGCTTTGAGAATGTGGATGTGATGTTGAACACACCTGCATGGTATACGTGACTGAGCCCAGTTAGGGCCTCATTATAAGCTTTAAATTCTGGAGGTGGGCGCGTGACTCCGTTCATCTCGCCGCCATCCGAGACAAATGGCGGATGTATGTTAACAACCTGGAGTGCCCTGCCTTTCTTCGGTTTCTCCCTGCTCTCTGTGTACAGGCGCAGGCTTCAGATTACACCAGAAAAGCTCCCACGAGGGCTGTGATACTGCCCATACCCTCATGGGCCCACCATGCCCAATATGCCTTAGCACACAACTCATGCAACAGTGGCCATGATCGTTACTGGTAACTCTTCAGAGCTGCATTCACTGTTCACGTGGACAACAACAAATTTCACCGATATTGATCACCCCTCTGTTCAAAGAAGAACAGCTTGGCAGCATCTATTCCCGGAAAATGCAGTGAACAGATGTGTATGAAGTGAGCCAAGAAGGATGCAAGAAAGGGCAGAACATATTGAAAAGGGATTCACCTTTTGTCCCTACTTATTTAAGTCCCTCTGTTGCCATGGTTGCAACATCACGCAGCAGCCCGAGCCTGCAAGGGTCAGGGCACATTCCAGAAATAATTCTACTATTTCAGGTTTTGCCAAAGATACACTAAGTACAAGGAGCCTTTTACAACAGCCAAATGGAGCGATAAGGGAAACAGCTGAACACAGATGGAGTGCTGAGAGAAGGGGCTTCCGATGGAGATCTACTCTTGTCATTGATCGCTAGATAAGGAGATGAGCTCGCGTAGGGGTCAGCTGAGTGAGAAGAGAAGGAAGCTGAGGCCTGCATCTCTAGGGGTCATAACTTACTTGCTATCTTAACCCCCCAAATCTTGAGTAAATGTCTAAAACGCATACCGCACTAGTATTTGAGGGGTCAGATGAAAATGCCTGGGGTCTGTCTTGGGGTCAGCACACACAGAATGGATTTCAGTGAAAAGGGAACTTTTTCCAGAGGTCAGCAAGAACACCTCCCTGAAATCTCTGGAAGGGGGCTGTGCTCCCTTCAGGCGATGGGGCTGTGAGGGTGGGAGAGGATTGAGTCAACTCAAAATGAATGTCAACAATGAAGAAGGTGCCCCTCGCTGCCATGGGGGTTAGTTACGCAGGTGATTTTCAGGAACGCTGGACTCATTCTATGATTCACCAATGCTTCGATACGCCTTTTGCAGTAAACATTTGTTATGTAGCTACTATATATAGCACACACATTTTGCTAGGCCCTAGGGTGACAGCAGGAAACATGAAAAACCAGGTGCCTGACATCATATAGGTTACTATCAGGTGAGGGGAAAATTATTCAATACATGATTTACTCTGACGGAGCCTTGCCCTGTTGCCTAAAACCTATCCTTTTCCCAGCCATTGACGCTAGATTTCCTGACACACAAACTAGCCCAGCTGTGGACCACCCTATGGAAATCATCTGAGAAGATCTCCTGTCCCAAGACTGCCTGTTAAAATCTCATTTCTTTTTTGGAGGCTTCCACGGAAAGGAGCTAATGAAAGACATCTGCAGTCTCTAGCCAGCCTGCATCTCTCAAGGCTGACGGCTCAGACTTTCAGTCTGTTGCTGTTTGGTGCCTGAAGAACTAGGACACGAGGCGGAGCCCCTGTTCTGTCCGTGTCCTCCCCAAACAGGCCAGCCACAGCCACACAGGGTCTGGGGCGTTTCATCCATTCTAGACTTGGTTCACTCCTGGCCCCTATCCTAGACTATAGAATGAAATTAGTTAAATAAATCTTAAAAAAAAAAAACAAAAACAAAACCTAAAAACAAAACGGAGTAAGATACGCTTGGACAAGTCGCTTTTCAAGAACTTTGTTTCTGCAGAACAAGGAGGCCTCCCCTAGGGTCTCTTGCAATTTTAACAGCTAGGGATTTTCATTTCTGGGCGGATAGGAGGGGCCTCTGGGGAGGCATGGGACCACCGCCACGGCGAAGAGCCGGCGCAGCACCTAACGGGGTGTGTGCGTGAACTGGGCCGAGAGGAGGAAGGTCGCCCCCCGCGTGTATGCAGCCGGGGCCCGTTTCCTCCGTGCCGAAGCCTCCTTCACGCTGACGCCAGTTCCCCCACTCGGACGACTGGTCAACCAGCCAGAGAGGCCGAATACCACACTCAAGGGCAAGGAGAAAGCCTCCTGAGCGCCACCAGAGCGCGGGGCAAGTTACGCCCCCGCCAGCACACTGCTGCCAGGCCACCACAGTCCGTGGTTCCCACTCTCCCTTTTAACAACTCTGGGTCCCTTTCCGCCCTTCCCACTAGCGCGCGTCCCAGAGCGGGCTGAGCGGGACTGGGGAGGGGCTCAAGGGGGTGGAGCGGCAGGGCAGCGCTGGAGGCGGGGCTCGGGCGGAGTCGGCTGGGCGCGGGGGGGTACGGGAGGGCAGAGTGAGGCCCCGGCGGGGCAGCGGGGGCGGGGCAGCGGGGGCGGGGCAGCGGGGGCGGGGCAGCGGGGGCGGGGCAGCGGGGGCGGGGCAGCGGGGGCGGGGCAGCGGGGGCGGGGCAGCGGGGGCGGGGCAAGGCTTGGACGCGGCGCAGGTGGGGATGGCAGAGGTAGAGTAGGGTCTGGGGCGCGTGGGGGGGTGTTCGGTGGGACAAGAACCAGAGGGAAGGGGAAGGGCGGAGCTTGGGCGGAATGCTGGTGGAGAGGGGAAGGGCAGGGTTGCCGGGAACCGGGCGTGCGCCCTTGCTCTACACCCTGCTTGAATCCCTGATGATAAGATCCACAGGGGAGCACCAGGGATGAACGGGGCAGTTTGGCGCCCGCTTGTGTTTAGGCGTGGAGCCACGCCTGCACGTGTATTTTAATCCGCTAAAGACTAGAAAGGGCTGTTACAAACCGTATGTTCCTGGAGGCCTGGGGATGGGTCAGTTCTGTGCAGAGGGTTACCTCAGAGCTCAAAGGGAGATGGAGCGTCACGAAGAATGTTCTGGACACATCCAGCCTTCTCCCTCCTCACCCGCCCAACTAGCGCCTCAAAAGCTCCACATGCTCACAGCAGCAGTTTTCAGTGTGGGCTACAGTGTTACCCGGGAACTTGTGAGAAATGCAAATTCTTAGCCCCACCCCAGATCTACTGCATTAGACGCTACGTCGGTAGACTCTCCCCAGCCAGATCTGTGTTTATTCAAGGTCTCCAGGTGATTGTTCTGCACGCTAGGAATCCACACCGGCGCCCATTTGGTTTTATCTGTACATGCAGAGAGCACACAGACCCACAAACTGATCACACCTTCATGGGTTTCGCTTTTTGCCAGTTTAACCAGTTATTTAGATAGAAGTCCGGATCTTGCTGAGTTGTGAGTGTAAAGAGCCATGCCATAGAAACCCGTTTTCGTGAAACTTGGATACTGAAAAACTCGAAAAGCGCATTCTTAAGTTTCGAATTTCCAGGAAAATTGAAAGCCAGGAGATTTGGCTTTCAAAGGCAATAGGTAAACCAGCAGAGGTCACTGAGCTATGTATTCTATTTCCACCTCTCGCCAAAAATCACATGCATGAAAAATGTGTGTCCAAACTCCGTTGTCTGTTCTTTAATTTGTTCATTTTCTTTAGATATTTTAATTTTTTAAACACATTTCTGGAGCTTCTAGTATACGTGGTGAGAGCAAATGTATACAAACCACTTTCTTTACTGGTTTGATAACATTGTTTTGATTATTTCTCTCAAATGGATTTCTTCTTCTTTTGCCCCTTAATGGCCTCTTTTTGTTCATTTTGATAGATGCTTGTTTGTTTGCCTATCTAAGAGCTAAACTAGATTGGAGCCAGCATTGAAAATTCCAATCCATTCATGGTTTTCTTCCTCCCATGGTCTGGTCTATATTTGTACATTCGCAAAAGTCCTGACTCTGTACTCCTGTACTCCTGATTTACCTCCTTGGTTTGGTACCTTTGCTCACCAAGCTTTACTGCTTTTTATAGGTGCTTGGTCTTTGTCCCTATCTCCTCCTAGTAATTAGTTCAGACATGTGTTCACTGACATGAACAGCCATTTGGTCATGACCTCATGCTCTTAGCATTCTTGATTAGCCCCATTTTATGGTAAACTCAGTGACAGTCATCAGCAAACACTAGGCTTTCCTGTCTCTCATATTTAGATAGATATTTGAATTATTTTTATAATTAATACAGTCTCTCATAAATAAGAACAGGGAATTAGAATTGTTGGGAGAACTTTGGAACGCTGCAAGTCAGACTAGAAGACACCAGGGGGCGTGAGAGCCTTTTTTTCCACTCTGGTGGGCCTAGTCACCTCCTTTGTGAAGAAAGAACACACTTAGCACCAATGCTATGCTTTTTAACTTTTCCATCTAGGAGACCTGTATTTGTTGGGTTTTTCCCCCCATAGCTTATATATTTTCCTGTTATTGAATCTTGGTTTTACCTCTGTCCCCCTGCACTGTGTAAAAATCTAACTGGCTATGTATTAACTGAAACTAAAATATCTGGGCCAATAGATTGATATTAGTCGGTTTCATGGAATTTATTCCCCACACAATAGCTGAAGCCTGGACATGCATTCTCTCTTGTGTCAAGCAGCACCCTTCTACTACAGAATATTAAGATATGTTCAGAAGGTGCTTTAGGGCAAAAAATATGGTAGTAGGAAGTATTTCCTAGAAAATACTAACTGGGAAAATAATCCGACCAGTAACCAAAACAAAATGTAAATGACAGGCATTATATTGTTTCCAATAAATATTAGTTACCTGGACGCATTTGTAACAGGTACTTTAGGATCAGTAGCATTCAACATTTTGAACCACATATACCCTAAAATTAAAAATAATTTTTCTATCCTTTCTTGAATGATATTGGAAAATTTCAAAAGAAGTGGTTTGTTTGTTTCATTTTCCAAATCGTTACTGTTCTTGTAACAGTGCATTTTATACCTGCTTCCTCCAGAGGGTTGAAGTTCTGTCTGCTTTGATCAGGAAGGTACCAGTTTTGGTCATGGAAGCAGCGAAGACATATCATGTAACCAATAAGAGGCAAATGACAAATGTTCTGTTCCTTTCTCTTGTCATCTCAGATCAAACTCCCTGCCCTCTTTATCTACCTGCCCAGGCTGTCTTCCGACTCCTGATAGAGTTAACATCTAACTACATAACCTTGACAAACGATGGGGGTGATGGTTGAACTCCTTCACCCCACCTGCTAACTGGGGTTAGCTTCACCCCACCAGAATCCATTCCATCTGACCAGTCCCTAGCACCCGCTCCCCGTGCTCTTCCAGTCCCAAGGCCTTCTCACAAGGCCCTTTGCAGACAGGTTTGCCTTCTCAGAGGCTCCTCTCCCTGCTGGAAATACCCACACTGCCTCTTCTTTGCCCGGCTTAGAAGTCTCCTCTCCAGTTACCTCATTGGCTCCTCTCTTCTGTGCTCAGTTGAACCAGAGTTGTTTTAGCACTCCTCACATCTCATCTGCCTCCTATAGACTTTTATTCTTCTATTTCCAGTGCTTAATGCATGTCTTCCACATAGTAAATGCTCAATAAACACTTGCTAGGTAAATAAAATCATGGCTAGATAATGGAATCATCCATGGCTGATCTTTTCTGCTGGTTTAGTATCCCTACATCCCATGAATGTTATGCAGAGTTTAACTGGACCTTTAAAACTCATTCTTATGGGTGGGGTGCCTGGGTGGCTTAGTTTGTTAAGCCTCTAACTTGGTTTTGGCTCAGGTCATGATCTCATAGATTGGTGGGTTCAAGCCCCATGTCGGGCTCTGTGATGGCGGCATGGAGCCTGCTTAGGGTTCTCCTCTCTCTCTCTCTCTCTCTCTCCTTTCTCTGCCCTTCCCCCAATTGTGCTCTCTGTCTTTCTCAAGATAAATAAAACTTAAAAAAAAACTCATTTTTATAGAGAACAATGCATTTGAAGGAAAGAATTCCAGATCTGAGTAATGAGTTGAACCCATCATGTCTCTTATATAAGCCATTTTTGGTTGTCCCATATTTCAGAATGTTCCTGAATACGTGGAGACAGTTCACTCTGGCCAAGTGTTCCAGAAGGAGCACGCCTTCCCAGGATCTGCACCGGCTGAGTTTCATCTCCAAATTCCACAGCTCTCAAAGATATACAAGCTAACGTTTTGATACTGATTTCAGAAGTAGCTTTGTAACAATTAACTAAAAATTCAGCATTCTAACCAAAAACTCTAATACAGGAAGTAGAATTATTTCCTCCACTGGGTGTGTCATTCCTTACCTTCAAGAGAAAAAGATACTTTAAAACTTTTTTTTTCCTGTACATAATACATAATCTCGTCCTCCCTCACAAACCTTTTCTTCTGCAGTTTCCAAATCGCAACTACAGCTGCCAGCAGAGACTCTTCCCCAGGGATTTTGTGGCCACTAATCAATTTCACAGCTGGAGGCAAAGCACTTGGCTGGGAAATATTTTTTGCATGACATACAAGGTGCTTTGACCTTATGGGGGCAGCCAGAGGGTTAAGCTTAAAGAGTAAGGGAAGCTGGAGCAGAGTGAGGGGGCCACAGGCTGGCAGGGCTCCTCTGCTAGTTCCAGCCCACTTTCATTGTTCACAAACCTTGCAGGAAACAAGGAGACTCCAACTCTTCTACCAGTTTCTTGGAGCAGAGAGCTGGGAGGGTCAGAGCCACCCCGTTCTACCTCTCTGAACTGTGCACAAGACCCAAACTGAAAGTGTACAAGGAAGAAAAATCCTCCTTTTGAATGACACCTTACCTGGTGGTTCTTCACCTTCAGCGGGCATCAGAACCACCTAAGTGGTCTGTTGAAACACTCCAGGGCTTTGATCCTGTAGGTCCGAGGTAAGACCTGAGAATCAGCACTGCTAGCACATTCCCGGATGATGTTGTGGCTGCTGACCCTGGAACCACTTTGAGAACCACTCCTCTTCTCTATCCAATCCATGTACTATCTTTCCCTCGATCTTTCCCTCGAACACTTACTCACAGGAGAGTTTGTTTCTTTGTGTCTTTCTTAACACTGCTTCACTTCCCAATGCCTTTCTCCAAATGTCAGTCTAATCAGAGGAAGGTGGCAGACTAACAAAGCAAATGGTCAAGTAATTAATTACCCTTGCCTAATTTTAGAGTAAATGCGTCAAAAGAATAATAGGACTGTAACTTAAAATCATAATTTTAACAGATTTACTTTCTTTAGACTGCAAAACATATTCCATTGATATGTAAGTTTCATGAACTCAGTGCACTTTTATTGAGCATCTGTGTAGGTCTGTGGTGGGATTACCAACGCTTCCTTCCATCCAGAGCCTTTCCCCAGAAAATCAGGTTAGCTTTCATGCATAGATATCAGGTTCCCTCTTCATCTCCTGCCCAGAATAAATTGTCCATCAGGCCATAGGGTCACTTCTTGTAAGTGAACATCTCCAATCTTGCTGGAGCTCATCCCAGAGACTGTATTAGAGAATGTAACACCATGGTTACAGTTCTGGAAGGGTGCCTGGGTGGCTCAGTCAGGCATCCGACCTCGGCCTAGGTCATGATCTCACCATTCGTGAATTTGAGCCCTGTGTCGAGCTCTGTGCTGACAGCGCAGAGCCTGGAGTCTGCTTCAGATTCTGTGTCTCCCTCTCTCTCTCTCTGCCCCTCCCTGCACATGCTCTGTCTCTCTCTCTGTCTCTGTCTCTCTCTCAAAAATAAATAAACATTAAAAAGTTAAAAAAAAAAAAAGAACATGGTTCTGGAGGCAGAAAGATCTGATTTGGACCTGAGAAATCTTCGAAACCCTCAGTTGAGTGTGTGTGTGTGTGTGTGTGTTTGTGTGTGTGTGTGTGTGTGTGTGTGTTTTAAGTTATAAATTGGAGATGATAATTCCATGGAGAATCACCAAATCCATCATGCTTTGGTTGAATTCTTAATGGTCAGGTGGTAAAGTCACTGAAATCAAAGCCAGATATCACCATCTTAACATGGATTTCTGGAATAAGAGAATAAGCCTGAAGTGTTATTTAAAAAAAAGTAACCATTAGTTGTTATCAGTTATTTAGTGTCACAATAATGCCGGGCAACCACAAACTTCGGTAGCATACAGTAACTCTGGGTTCGTCTGCAGTCACCTGGCTGCTCAGTGAGTGGCTGACTGGTTTACAATGGCATCATCTCTGACGACTGTCTCTGCTCCCAGGGGTCTCTCCTACTCCTGTAGACAATTAAGCTTGTTCTCAGGGCACAGCAGGTTCCAGGAGTGAGAGCAGAGGCAAGCAAACCAGCGAGGCCTCCAGAGATGAGGCTCGGAACTGGCATATCCGTCTCTTTGCTGCATTCTGTCGCCTAAAGTGAATCACAGAGCTGTTGCCCAGATTCAGAGTGGGAAAATCGATTCCACCTCTTCAAGGGAGGGTCTTCAAAGACAAATTGCAAACGCTATGAATAGATGTTGGGGTAGAGAACTAGTCATTTTTTTTTTCAGTCGACGTACCAAACTTTATGACTAAGATTTTTATCAGTCAAATGTTATAAATTCAACATTCTGGGCAAGAAACAATAATGTCTTTACCTTCGGCTGCTAGATTTCTGGTAGCTACCTACATTTTTACAAGACTAGATAGAACCCAGTTTGACCTTTGACTGGGAGAGAAGCAAAGGATTTGAGCAGCTCATTTTTAAGTAAATATTCTATTCTTCTTTATTTTGGCTTTATTATGTGTAGATCAGAGGTGATTTATCCTGAATATTGCTGTAGGGTGATCTGGGAGTTTTTCCTATGAAAGTTTTGGTGGCAAGGTTAATCAGCTGACTCTAAAGCATCCATAAAAACTTGAAGAGTTTCCCAATAGTATTTTTCCTTAAAGGGATCATGGCTTACATAGAATTAAAGAAAAAATAAAAATGGTTCTTACTTGTCACTTTATTTAATGTTAAGAATGTTAGTACACAAAAACAATTCTAGAAAGTCTACAGTTAGGATATAATTGATAATCCTTATTCTTCTGCCTCATATTATTATTTCAATTGTGTGAAAATTTGTTGACTCAAAACAATGTATTTTGAAGCTAACATGCTTTCTTTTAGATAATCTTTATGACTTCCATACTTGTCATAGTCTTGTATAATAAACATAGATTTATACTTCAACTGGTTGATAGAATTCCAAACTCTAAATGCACAAAAGAGATTTTCAGTCCACACTTTCCTATATTTGAAAGTAAAGGCTATGTTTCAATAGCAAAAACAAATTCCAATGTCCCACCATGCCTGTATTTCTACAAACGTTTTGTAAAGATTAGAGATGATGGTAGCCTATGTGAGCAGATGACCATTGATCATGCACAAGTTCAGGGATGCTGGAGATACTGTTGAAGTTGGCTTCCAAAGCTGAAGTTAAAGGCAAATAGCAGATTTCAGCTGGATGTGGAGGCTAACTATGCTCCCAAATGGGTTTTGGAAGATTAAGTGAGCCAATGTATATAAACAATCTATGGCACACAATAGGTCTTCAATAAATGACAGATACTATTTTCCACTATTTTTGCCCTTAGTTTGGAAATTATACTATTGTTGCATTGTAGTTTAACCCCGAGTGAAACTTACCAGCAAGTCTTGAGTCTAAGTAGATGCGAAGTTAAGAATGGGGAATGTTTGTGCAAAAAAGATCTGGTCCCTTGGAGATTTAAATTTATTGTTGTACGAAAGGCTGTGTCCATGCTGCATCAGATAACCAAAATCTGCATGTCTCACTTTGGTGTGACTATTGGTACTATGGCGTATGGCAATTATTTTGCCTGTTTTAAGGATACGTTGCAAATATGATTAAACCTAGAACAGGCTTTCAAAGAGTATGGAATCTTTGAAGGGAATCTGTAGAGTTATTTATGATAATATTTCAAAACCCAAATGGCTAACTTACTGATTTTTGATGTAAAGGATGTAGTTTTTATAACCCATTCCAAGTCTAAAATATTAGGATCCTTAGTAGATAGTTTCTGCAAATAGTTTGGATTGAAATTGAAAATCTGACTAAATAGACATGTATAATTTTGGGCTACAGAAAAGCTATTAGTTCCTAGATATTTTGCTGTTGTGTGCTGTAATCATTTATTACTTGAATCTTTGTATTTCAGATTAAAACCTTAACAGCATGCCTGTATGTGTTAAACAAAAGCAAAGAAATTAGTTTCTCATTCTTACTTCACTCTTTCAACGAGAAAGTCTACAGTCTTGTCGACTGTACCTGGATGATGTAAAGGTAAATTGGACGCAGTCCTTGCCTTTAAAGGGCTTAGATTTAGGAGCAGTGACTTGGAGAAATCTTACCTAAAATTTAAAGTAAAATCATGATGATCAAGTGATTGTTCCCCATGCCTGGCCTCCCAAACTCTATCCCCAACTCATTCTTCCCTACCTATCACCCACTGGGTCATGAAACCATGGTATAGGCTTCTCAGATTGACATTCCAGGTAAGCAGGGGTGCCATTTCAGCATGCAGTCACCTTTTATCAGATCTTGTGTACTCTTTTTCCTGTGGACTTAGTATATTTTTGCTGGTATAATGTTAATGCTTCTCTTTCACTTAAATCTAGTGCCACAATTGCTTTACAACGGTTGGTGTGTTCAACTCAACTGTCTTACAGCCAACTTTTAGCCAGAAGATGGAGTGCAAGAGCCAAAGACATGAAGTCTTGGGCTGTTTATGGCTTTCATATATTTTTCTCTGTTTTTAGAGGCTTGAAATTATATTCTTCAATGTTTAGCATTGTAATCCATGTAAAGTTACCCACACTATTAGAAGGGGGCTACCCAAATAATTCATTTTTACAAGCATATGATTTAGATTTAATAATTTGTTGACAACCAGGGGGGAAAAGTATAAATCAATGACCAGCATAAGAGAATGGTTTTGGTTTTGTTCTAACAAGTAAGGTACAATTAGTACTATTGGTCCTTTTGTCTCATATCTGTAGGTCAGATATTCCCAAATAAGAAGGATGAGGGTTAAGCCATTTTTAGGAGTCATTATTTGGACATAAAACAGATTTCCCAAATGGTAACAATGGGTGACTGTGGTAAAGGGGTACACAGAGTTGTCTATGTGATTCTCATCCTCACAACCTATTCTCCAAGTTTGAAATTACTTGCAAGTCAAAACTGAAAAGAAAAAGCCTGCTGGATTTCCTACTTTATTTAGTCAGCTGGACATGGCATGATGTTATCATTTGGTTAAAAACAACAGCTCTTACTGACTACCTCCCAGACTACCAAAACTGCCCTTAACCTACTTCTTAGGGACAAAACAGTCAAGTACCAGAGTCCGTAGAAACCTAAAACTACTTGTGAAAATTAACACAATGAACATGAATTAAGGGAGTTCAAAGATTTGATGTGTCATTTATCAGAATGCCAAGTTTTCGTTGTCCTCGAATCTTGGACTCTCCAGTGAGCTGGAGACATGGCAAAGAGTGTCAAAATGCTGCCACAGAGAGGCAGTGTTCACTTTCTGTGACACGTGGAGAGGGAGAGGAGACCGTTCTTGGACTTCTCTACTTGTGTTTTAAAAAGAATCTTGGGTTTAGTGAGCTTGCCCTGCGTTCATGACTCAGTCCCTGTTATTCCAGCATGAGACAGAGCCCTCTGCTCCTCGTGCCGGAACTCAACAAGTGGGGGGCTGTGCTTCTTATACTGGGGAAGCTAAATCTATTCCAACACTCAGACTTTAAAGTAAACCCAGCCCTGATCTTCAGCATCACCTCCCAGACTACCAAAACAGGACCCACCATAATGAAGAAAACAGCAGTGAGTGCTGTTTCTTGGAAACAGTTACCCATTTTTTTTATGACTTGGAGGCTGGCTTAATCCTTCTCTTCCTATCAGGCAACATATGGATTATATTTTCTCCAAAATTAGGCAGAGTTTGGCAGCCCCATTTAGATTCTGGAAATGTATGAATGAGTTTAAAAGGAAGTGTGTTCTTGGTTTTCTTTTTTGTTTTTGCTTGTTTGGCGGTGTTTTTTGTTTCGTTTTGTCTCGTGTCTTAGCGCTTATTATGCCTTCTCTACCAAGAGGACATTGAATATTCAAGCGCATCTGAAATAGTACTACAGAAGTTGAAAGTTCAGTTTAAAGAGCTGAGTTCACCTTTCCTGTGGTTTTAGCACTCAATATCATGACCACTGCATTCAATCCAGTTGGCAGGATTTCTCCAAGTGGAGTGAGAGATATGGCTTTTACTGCACTCTATAAATATGACCATTTATTGGCCCCAACATATTTATGTTCCCATTCATTCAGTCTCACTTAAACTGTCGAATTTGCTTGACCCAGTCTATAAATGTAAATTACCTACGTCTAAAACTCACCCCGGATGGCTTTTGAGTGTGCAGGAGTTGGAGCTATGTGATTTCCACAGACCAGACTAGGTCTCAAGGTAACCCCCAGGCAGCACGTCACCTCCCACTCTCCCCTTCCTCCCGCTCTCAGAAGCACTAAAATGCATATTATCCCAGAAACTTAAAATATTATCTGAAGGGGATACCAGATACATTAACAGAGGCAACAATCCTATCTTGTTTTAAAATATATTTCTTTAAGTTTATGTATATATATTGAGAGAGAGCGAGCACGAGCAGGGGAGGGGCAGAGAGAGGAAGAGAGAGAATCCCAAGCAGGCTCCATGCTATCAGTACAGAGCTCATGAATGGTGAGATCATGACCCGAGCCCAAATCAAGAGTCGGACACTTAACCGACTGAGCCATCCAAACGCCCCTTGTTTTAAAATATTTTACTTGCTTGAGGAAGTCAGGAAGTTTGATCAATGTCAAAAGAACAAATATGAACCTTGTTTGCTGTTTCCTTTATGATAAGTCTAGAAATTTTATGTGGCATGGTCAGATTCAAGGAATACTAGTAAGGAAGCTCAAGAATTTGACTAGTCCTGGCTGTGTCCATTGGTACAGTTTTCCTGAGACACCTCCTCCTTCCTGAGACACCTCCTCCTTTCCTGAGACACCTCTTCCTTCCAAACTCCTCAACACAGTTTATTGAACAGGTTCCTAAGGAAGTAGGGAGTTTCTACTACTTCCTTCATCATCCACATTATAGCCTCTTCATCCACACTGGCTAGAGAGTGCTCTTTAAAGAGCACTTTCTGTAATGTAACTCTACCTTCTCCAGTCTGTCTTCTCTGTACTGCAGGTTTAAGTGCCCTCCTGAAATAATCCTTCACACTGAAAGAATTTTGAAACCAACTCCTCCACCTTATTTTCTTTAGGCAGAATATCCTCATCATTTTAGACCTTCCTGTACTTTTCTACTTTCTATTTTTCTAATATTTTCTTCTGGGCTTCGTATCTCCAAAGTAAACTGACCTACTTCCAGAAATAAAATAACTAAAAATATGCGTACCTTATAAAATCAAACCACCGCGTGCCAAAAAGGAAATTGTTAGCAAATTAAGAATGCCAGTGATTTGTGTATTTTTTCTAAGACATTTCATCTCATTTGTGTAACATTAGAAACTGGTTCATTGAAAATAAAAGCTGGGAAAGGAATACTAACAATGCTTCTATTAAATTAATTGGATGACATTCTCCATAGGCTTTCTTTTTTTAACTCATTAGGACACTTTAGAAAAGTGGATGAATTTAAACCTTTTTTAGCTTATTAATAACATATTCATTAAAAGTGACACTATAATGATATCAAAAAATTTAGCACAATACTTGACGTTCAATACCAGATGCTCAATAAATAGTAGTTATTAACTGATTGGGCTTCAGTCTTATAGCTATTCAAGTATATTTTCTAACATGAAAACATTAAAAAGAAAACAACATTTTCCATCTAATTAAGAAATGAAGGCTAGTAAACTGGAGACCCTCGAGGTACCTGTTACATCATATAAGAACTTAACAATATCCAGCAAGAAATGTTTGAATTTTGTAAGGCTGTGAAATGGTCTGAAATACTTAACAAGTCTTAAGGTGTTATCGGGACGCTAACATTTGTAGGATATGGAACTCATTACACATTTTTCTGCTCATTTGAATACTACATGATGCAGAACATTCTTTCTTTATTCATTCAATGGAGACATTTTGAGGAAATGCAGATGTGAGGCACTACCCAAGGACTTTTAAACAAATATGAAGTTTAATTCAATTGTTTCCTGAGAGATTGACTTCTTGCAAAAGCCAAAGAAAATCTCTTACTAATCCAAAAGGTACAAAAAGAAGGTCGAAGCCATAAAACGGGGGAGGGCTTGGTTTAAAAAAGTTAAAGTCCTTGGACAAGGATAATTACCGGGAGGCTGCGCTGTGAATTCCATCATTCCGTTTCTGCTAAAATAAGCAGCACAATGGTCCTTTTATCTTTTTTATGTTTTTACCAGGAGACTGGTGAGGCAGCTTTGATGACAGAAATTCCTATTTACATCAAACCTAAACACCCAGGATAAATGGGTATCCCCCCCACCCCCCCATGACCTGGTCATAAAAACGATCTTAATAATGTGAAATCCCAAGGAACCTGTGATCCAAAGTGACTTCTGAATTATTTTCATAAATAATACAAAATTATATTCAAGGAATCTAGTTTCTTTTTTTTTAATTTTTACATTTATTTATTATTGAGACAGAAACAGAGCATGAGCGGGGGAGGGGCAGAGAGAGAGGGAGACACAGAATCTGAAGCAAGCTACAGGCTCTGAGCTGTCAGCACAGAGCCCGATGCGGGGCTCAAACCCACGAACCGTGAGGTCATGACCTGAGCTGAAGTCGGACGCTTAACCGACTAAGCCACCCAGGCACCCCAAGGAATCTAGTTTCTTAGCCTGGACGTGAAACAACAGAATTCTGTGCTGCATAACAAGATTAGACGTTTCTCCACCCTCTCTTGCTCTGGGGGGAGGAGTCGCACCCTACCCGGAAATCCTTCTTAGTTGTGAGAATCCCCCACAGAGCGTCCCCTTCTCAAACTCTTCTGGTTCTTCTGGTGACCACGAGGCTGGTACAGTTTCCTCGTGCCACTGCTAGCTCTCAGCCAGCCTCAGACGCAGAGGACAGACGTCACTGTCCCCAATCACACCTGGCACTGAGGCAAAGTCAAGACCACCGACAGCGGCACAGTGGAGCTACTCTTGCCATCAGTGAAAGTTGCTGGCACCAATCTCCTGGGTGGCTTACGTGTGGATTTTCATGTGGTGACATCCAAACACACCTTGCTCATTTCTTGCATCTTCCCTCCTTGCAAAATGTCTCTCACCTTAGGTCTCAAATAAAGGCCTGTGTAGGCTAGGCCATGGAAGTCTCTGGCTGGGAACTCCCTCCCTCTGAACTCACCATCCGATGGTTTCTTCCCCAGCACCACTTTCTCTTTAGCCTAATCTTACCAGATATTTTATATCCATGTTTCTATATTCAGGATGGCTTTAATATTTAATATTTAGGTTTAAAATTCCTTACAATTAACACTTCAATTCAGTATCGAGTATTTTTGTGTCCGGCACACATACACGCTCAATAAATGTTTATTGACTGGATAGACTGCTACTCTATGTTCAACACTGTGGGGTCTCAAAAAAGAGTACGATTTGATTTCTGCCTTCAAGGATTTATTGTCTAGAAAGGAAGACAAAAAGAATCATAATTCCAGTTATATCAGTAGAGGCATGAATAAAGGGTTCTGGAGGTAAATCAAAACTGGATCTGTGTGACAATCCACTTTTGCAAACGGTTATCGGGACTCCATCTTCCAACCATTTTGAATCAGCACGCATTTACTGTATCTTATTCTAGATGGACTTATAGTTTTCTCAAACTGTTTTTAGCGCACACCCCCGTCATCTCAAGCCATCCCTCTCTGGTCCATAGACAGACCTCTGACCCAAGCTGCCTTGCGTTTTCAGGAAGCCCTTGTGGTTGTCTTGGGCATCATGACTTGAGTAGGCTGAAGGGAGTGGGCAGGGCAGGGTGTATCAGTCTGCTCTGGCTGCCTCCACAAAACAGCACAGACTGGGAGGCTTGAACAACAGAAAAGTATTTCTCACAGTTCTGGAGGCTGGAAGTTCGAGATCAAGCACTGGCAGGATTGTTTTTTTTCCCAAGGCCTCTCTGCTTGGCTTGCAGATGGCCTCCTTCTTGCTGTGTCTTCGCATGGTTATGACTCTGTGCACACCTGTCCCTGGGGGCTCTTCCTCTTTTTACAAGGATGCCAGGACCAGACCTATTGGATTAGGGCCCCTCCTCCTGTGAACTTTAATTATCTCCCGAAAGGCCCCATCTCTAAAGACAGTCACACTAAGGATGAGGGCTTCAGCCTATGAACTTGGGTGGGGATATAAGTTAGTTGCTAACAGAGGATTTGCGACATGAACCCAGGGGCTTGGAATCATACTCAGAAGTACCTGTCTGTGTCACAGGACTTCTTAACTGAGTATCTTTCAGTACTATTCATTTCTAAGAGAACAGAGACCTGAGAGTGGTGAACCTGCTTCAGAACCTTCATGTGATGTCACGGGCAGATAGCTAGTTTCACGGGCACAGGCTTTTTCTTTTAGTTCTAGATTCTTATTGTGGCATAATACACATAACTTTTACCATTAGTGACATTTAGTGCACTCACAATGTTGTGCAACTACCACTCACATCTAGTTCCAGAACATTTTCAACCTTAGAGGAAACCCCATACCCATTAAGCAGTCACTCTCCTTCTTCCCTCCCCCGTAGCCCCTGGCCCCACTAATCTACTTTCTGTCTGTACGGATTTACCTATTCTGGACATTTCCTATAAACAGAATCATACAATATGTACCTTTTGTGTCTGGCTTCTTTCATTTAGTATAATACTTCCAAGATTCATTCATGTTATAGCAAGTATCAGTTCTTCCTACCTTTTGTGGCTGAATACTATTCCAATTACATGGATATACCGCAAGCTGTTTACCTGTTCATCAGTTGATGGACGTTGGATTGTTTCTACTTGTCGGCTATTAGGAATACTGCTGCCATGAGCATTTATGTACAAATATATACAGGGACGTACGTTTTCACTTCTTTTGGATATATATATATAGGAATGGAATTGCACTGTCATATGGGTGCAATGTCTATGTCTAACTTTTTGAGTCACTGTCAAACTGTTTTGCACTGTGGTTGTACCATTTTATATTCCCACTAGCAGGGTGCAAGGGTTCCCATTTCTTTACATTCTCTCCAATCCTTGTAATTTCCTGATTATTACTATTTTTATTATTGCCATCCTAGCAGGTACAACATGGTATCTCACTCTGATTTTGATGTGCATTTCTCTAATGACTAATGATATTGAGTATCTCTTTGTGCATTTGTTGGTTGTTGGAGAAACGTCTATTCAAGCCCTTTGCCTGTTTTTGAACTGGGTCATTTGTCTTTTTGTTGTTGATCTGTATATATACTCTGGATACAAGGCTCTTATCAGTCATGTGATTTGCAAATATTTGCTGTAGGCTTTTGATGCCAGGTTGATTTTGTTTATGCCACCCTTTCAGACAGTCCAGCATTACTGGAAGAAGTCCTGGATGGTTTGTAACTGTATATTTCCAAAAAGAAAATATATCAATAGTAAACGTCAAAATCAATGGAAAAATGGTTCATTAAAACTCTAGAGTTAGGGGTGAGGATGGAGGAGGGAGAGAAGTATGTCAATGTTTACAGTTAATGATAGATGAGGAAAAAAAGAAATTTAAAATATGGAAACTATTTTTCTGAGAGTCAGTATATCAATTACAAGGAAAAACAGGAGGATGAAAGATGAGAAATTTAAAAGCAACAAGAGAGATGTTTGTTTTGAAGACCTTATGACCATTTTTATTTTCAGATGAGGTTAGGTAACCACAAGGCAAAAATTAAAAGAAATGTAAATTAGCATATTTGTTTGGGTTTGAGGTCTCATTTGTTAACACAAACACTTTTAACTTAAAAGAACTTCTGGTAAGCCAAATGTGAATTTTCAATACTATGCCTATTTATAAAAGAGGAGGAAAAAAAGTGAATGAACCCAGTGAAAGCCATTCTTCCTAAACAGACTGCTCACTGGTGTACAGATGGTAAGAACCTTCCGGTCTCACTGAAACTTGCCGAAAAACTCCACAGATTTTGCAGTGTTTAGAACTGCCAGCCAAATGAAATGTGATTGCCTCCATATGATTTCTATCAACTCCAGTTAGCAAAGGTATAAGTAATCATTTCTTTAGTTATACGACTTTCTACTCATACTTCTGAAGATATGTCAGAAGTTTGTATTTAAATCAGTTGCATTTTATTCATATACACAGGCACAAGACGGAAAGACAAAATTATCCGAAAATAAGCTTCGGCAGCAAGGTTCTATAGAATTAAACTTTTTGAAAGAGAAGAGGGCACTCTTTCATACGTGTTCAAAAATAGTTTGGCAGACTGCCTGACATTTCGTTTTGATTATAATAAATTATTATTACTACTACCTATATGTTATGATTTCCAGCTATGATTTCTCAGAAGAGGCTAGTAAAATCAGTTTAGGCTGTCTGTTAAGGACAGTGAGGGAATTTCTTTTTATTTCTTATGGAAAGGAACAAGGCCAACTTAGTATCTCCCAGTAGCACCTCCCATAGAGAAGCTCAATAAGTATTTGACAACCTATCTTATAAAATTTCAGTACGACATATTAGAGTCACAAATAAAAAGTAAAAACAAGCCAGAGGGATGAACAGAATGTTTTAAGGATGTGAGCCTTGAAATCGATCAACCATCACATAAAGTAACTATGAAACGGGCCTCTCCTTAATTCTCAAGGAAGAAAGGAACACAACAATAAAAAAGACAATGAATCTGTCCAAAGCTCTGCATTTCTAGGGTTGCCTGTGACTAAATTGTGAACTGTTTGAGAAAGACATATTGTGTTGAAACTGTGGCATTACCACGTCAGCCAATCAATTCCAACATGGAAATGTGCAATATTGCTTTGTTCATAAATAAACTCTGACGAATTCTCAGTGTTTTGGAACAGAGGATAAATGCATAGTGGAAGAAGGGTATGGTATACATACTGTCTGGAGAAACGTACCATTCTTTTGCATTCATTTTTTCCAAAGGGGGAATAAAAAGGTAAAGTGTTAACACTCTGAACACCCCCCTCCCAAATCAGTTAATGGTTCCATCGGAAAATAATGATACCTAAGCATCTGGTGATTGGTGTAGAGTTCACAGTTAATCCCGAGCTTACGGTAGTCAGCACCGTGGGGACCAGCAGTGTGCTGGGCAGGCTTTGAAGTGGACCGGAACTTGGTGCAGTCCAGGCAAATGGACAGTTTCAATCTGCATGGATTGGATAAGTTATCTTCACTAGGAGAATGAGGATAGTAACTAGGGCTTCCTCATAGGATAGCTATGGAAATTGGATGAGGCTATGCGTATAAGCCTTAGCACAGTGCCGGGTATAGAATAAGCCCTCAGTAAACTTAGCTAACAGGATCTTTTATGAAAATGACTCCACCTGAAATAGCCCGCTCTTCTTCACCTTCTTTTGGTCTAATTTTAATGCTATTCCTCTGATGATTTTTCTGACCTTCCCTCCCTCCTCACCCCCAGGTTATGTGGTTAAGTTGACCCTGTACACCACCAGTCATAGCTTTTATCATACTTATATTATCGTTGTCTATTCAATTCTTTGTCTCTTTGTCCAATTTGTTTTATCCCAGAGATTTCTAGCTCTGTTTGAAGGAAATGTCCATGGTGTCTGGCTTCCTGATGAATCCCCAGTACCCAACACAGAGTATAATATACTTACTGGAAGACCTTAGCATGAATTCGTTGAATGAAGAATTTGACGTCGAAAGTTTGTTAACGTATTAGGTTAAAAAGATTTGGCGGCTGGTGCACTTACAATGCATAATTTTAGGGGTGCCTGGGTGGCTCGGTTGATGAAGCTACCAGCTCTTGGTTTCGGCTCAGGTCATGATCTCACTGGGCTGGGGAGTTTGAGCCCCTTGTGGGGCTCTGCTGACAGGGTGGCGCCTGTTTGGGATCACCTCTCTTTCGAAATAAGTAAACTTAAAAAAATACATAATTTTATGAAGCCAAAAATAACTCCCCAAAAGCAATGGATTTAAGAGCAATGCTTGGAGAGAGGCTTAGTGAAAAGAATGAGGTGTTCTTTTGGGGAGTTATTTTTGGGTGGAGAAGAGGGTAGCTTTCTTCCTTTGATTTGATTTTGTTGGGGTGAGCGGAAGAATTTCAACCATGTCTGAGTCTGTGCCTTTACCAGACATACACAAGTGGCCCATGGTCCTTTGAACAGCAGTGTCTATGCTGTAAATGAAATTGCCTTGTGTTCTACAGTCCCGTACCTGAAAGGGACCTCAGTGGTTATCACATCCCATGCTCCAACTTTAAAAACAAGAAACTGAGGCCAACAAAATGCAGTCATTCTTTACTGGTAGGGTTGGGCCTAGATACCAGGTCCGCTGACTTCCAGACCGTGGCGGAAGGGTCACTAGTTCTTTTAAAAATAATCACGGCTGCTTTAATAGCACCAGCACCTGTTGTTTTAGCTTCCGCATGGGAGAAGCTATTAATTTCTCCTTCATCAAAGCCGCATTTCTGGTCTGTCTGAACCTTGTTTTCCTCTTCACTGCAGCTGTCTGCACCCGTAAGGCCAAATGTTGAACAGAGGCACCTTTCTGCTTAAATCCAGTAAATCGCCACGCCCAAATATGGAAAGGAAAAATTCGACACAGATCATCCAGACAGTGGCCAGATTTATAATGCTTCACTCTAGTCTCTTCATTCCACCTGGTGGATGCCCGGGGCCCACCGGGCGCAGCCCCAGGCACGCGAACGCTTCCAGAAACGTCCACGTTTGTGGCCTGTGCCCAGCCGTGGCCAGGACACCAGCTGCTGGAAGCTGAGACAGGCAGTCGGAGGGGCATTTTCACCGTCTGTAAAATGGGCAGTGATTATAATCCTTCACGGGAGAAGTTTTGAGAATCAGCTCGAAGGACGAGGATCTTCAATAAACCAGTTCCGTTTGCTTTTATTAATGTTATTACTGTTCTCGTGTTGGCAAGGTCCGGTTTGTTTGAGTTCTGCTTTTTTCCCGCGCCTGTCGCAGCCCGCGGCCCGCGGCCCCGCCGGCGTCGCAAGGTGAAGGGCTCCGGGCGTCTCGGGGCGTACCAGGGAGGAGGGAAGGCCGCGCAAACGCGCATGCGCGCCCGCCGAGCTGCCGGCCCCTAATAAGAACGCTGTGCAGCGCCGCGGCGAGCCCAGTCGGAGCTGGCTCGGTGCCGGGCGCCGTGAGCGTGCGGGCGGCTGCCGCCGTCGGCCTCTTCGCGGCCCGGAGGACTGAAACTTCCGTGGGAGGCTCCCATCGGTGCGCCCCTCGCGAGGGAAGCGGCAGCCAGGGGGAGAAGGAGAGCTGGACGGAGGCTGCTCGGCGCCCGTGGGAGCGAGCCGCAGCGGGAGAGGCGGAGCAGGGGGAGCCGGGGGCGAGCCGCCCGCCTGGACCCGCGCCCAGCAGCAGCCGCGGCCGCCGCCAGCCAGGCAGGCTTCTGGGGACTGCGGCGGGGGCGCGCCGGACCGTCGCCCAAGTCCTGGACGCCGGCGTGCTCTGGGAGGCTCGGCCGTCCGCCCCGCGGAGGGCGGCGTTGCCCGGGCGGCGCGGCCGGAGCCATGCGGACCGAGTTCGGAGCTGGGGAGCCTGAGCGCGGCCGGCCGCTGCACTTGCTGCTCGGAGCCCTGCGCGCGCTGCCACCTTTTTTGGCTCCTTCTCGCCTCCCAAGAAGGCAGTGAAGGAGGGGAGACGCTTCCCGACTTGTGCGCGGGACCGGGAGGCTGAAACTCCGCGGCAGCGACCTGGCTTCAGGTCGGCGGCGGGAGTGAGCGTCCCCTCGGGGATGCGTGCGGAGGCTTCTGTCGCGGGTGAAGCCTCCAGGGGCTGCGGTACGGCAGCTCCGGGGCCCCTCTGACTCTGCACCCAGAGAGTTCCAGCAGCGAGTGCTCGCTCTCCAGGCGGCGCCACCGGGGACCGGCGACCGCCCGGCACCCCGCCCGGTCAAGGGAGGGATGGCTTAGGACCCCTGCCCCAGCAGCCCGGCGTCGTCGCCTCCTGGACGTCGCGGCAGAGGACGAGAGGCCCGCTCGGAAGAGCGCCGCGGAAGGCGTCCCAGTCCCGGCCTCCGCATTCCCGGGCGCCTGGTCGTCGGGGCCGCGACTTCCCCGGAGACAACTCTGCGTCCCCCGGAGCCTCGCCCCCCGCGCCCAGGGTCGTGCCATGTGGGGCGGACGCCGCTCGCCCGCCGCTTCCCCTCCGAACGCCGCTTCGCTCCTGCAGCTGCTGCTGGCGGCGCTCCTGGCGGCGGGGGCGCGGGCCAGCGGCGAGTACTGCCACGGCTGGCTGGACGCGCAGGGCGTCTGGCGCATCGGCTTCCAGTGCCCCGAGCGCTTCGACGGCGGCGACGCCACCATCTGCTGCGGCAGCTGCGCGCTGCGCTACTGCTGCTCCAGCGCCGAGGCGCGCCTGGACCAGGGCGGCTGCGACAACGACCGCCAGCAGGGCGCCGGCGAGCCCGGCCGGGCGGACAAAGACGGCCCAGACGGCTCGGCAGGTAGGGCGGGCGGGTCCGAGCGCAGAGGGGAGGAGGAAGGTTGGCTTGGCCCGCGCGGCACGGACCCGGGAGCCTGGAGATCTGAAAGGAAGTAGGGGCGATGGAATTTCGGTAAAAAGGGCTTGGACCAGGAGGTGGTGTCCGCATCCCGGCGCAGCTCTTAACTTGAGCTAAGTGGGACGACACTTCACTGCCCTGAGCCTCAGTTTCCCTATCTGTCCCCTAAAGAGTAGCTTGGTTTGGATTTTCCAAAGAAAACTACATACATACGACAGTGTGGGGTGCAGACAGCCTCGCATTCCTCCTGGCCAGGGATCTCTGTACCCCCCTCCCATATCTCCTGTTTCTATACGTCTAACTTCTAGTAAGGGTGAGTGACTTGGGGGGACCCAAGGACACGGTGAGGGCGCGACCGCAGCCAGAGGTTTGGCGAGGGCACTTCGTCCATAAAGGCTCCGCAGAAGGCGGGCAGCTCCTCGGGGCTTTCCTGTGGCTGATGCTCTTTAACAGACCAGGGAATTCGAATCCTCTGGAACACTTGGCGGCTGGGCCCCAGCCTCTCTGGTTTCTGGACAGGTCTCCTTACCACGTCAGACTTGGTAGGTGTGACCCTGAAGCCGTGCCCATGCTTGCTCTTTGTGGCTTTGATTTTTTTTTAATTTTATATTTTTTTCAAGTTGCCCAAGAGAGAGCACAAATCCACAAATGAATTTTTTAAGTTCCACTTTCTTTCATTCTTCAGAAACCTTCCAGACGACCTCCCTCGAGGGGTCTACACCCATGTGTGGGACAGAGGATTTAGCACCTGGGTAGGGGTGGAGGTCAGGTGGCAAACATGTCACAGAGTGGATGTCTCCTCCCTTTTCTGCAGCTGGTTATATTAAGGAGAGGACTTTTTACCAGTGCCCTGAGCCAGGGTTTAAGCTACCTGAGCGTTGGCGCTGAGCGGCACCTGGGTTTCCGAACTGTCTCCTGGGCCTGGTAAGAGGCCTCTCTCTTCAGTGCCGTTCCCTTGGCCGTCAAGCATTTTATTAGCAAGCTACGCCTCTTGTTCTGCTGCCTTGAGTCTGAAGAGTGGAGAACTGAGGGTAATTCCAGAAAAGGTGCCACCTGCAAGCTCTGGTGCATTGTCGCAGGGTATGTGCCTGGGGATGGAAGCCTTGGGAAATGAGCCAAAGACGGAGATGCTACCTTGATGCATCTGCTCGGTCGGGCTCACGACCAATCTCTAAAGAGTTGGGTTGACTCTGGACAAATCAGAAGGTGGCCAGCTTCTTGTGAGGCCACGTGATGTGTGTGGGTGCCTTCTTCACTCTTTTAAGTCTTTTTTTTTTTCTAAAAATCCTCTCACTGCTCTTCTGCAGTCAAAAACGGTCAATGCGCCTAATCAGGCAGTGCTGAGGGTCTATGGGGAGCTCTGCATTCTTTACCTCTGTGTGGTTATTTACTCCCCCAATGAAAAATCCTGGAAGGCGAACAGTTCTTTCCGCCAAAACTCATTCTGTGGACTTACACTGAATTCAGCTAGTTTCTGCTCTAAGGTTTGGAGTATTCTTTCTTTTTTACTTTTATTGGTTTATATCCTAATAACCTATTTAGGGCTGGTACCCTAATTTAGAGAATGAAATACTTATGACATGCATAAGGAAAAGCCCAGCATCCTCTGCTCCAGTACGTCAGAGCTAGCCGGAAGATTATGTTACTAGAAAAGCACCATCATCTGAAAACCCTCTGCACTGCAAACTGTAGCAAATGCTTCTACCTGCTCCTGGGGCACTAGGTAAATACGGTATTCTTCGGCACTGAAGGTTTAGGAGATCTGCAGGTGTCCACCTTTGGGACATACCTATAAAGTACGCTTTACTTAACAAGGCACTATTCCTCCATGATTCCCATGTGGCACTGTCCTCCAATGACACTGACTTCAGAGTATCAGAGCAGTAGGAAGGAGCATAATTAGAAAGGCCGCTCCTCCAGCAGGCAGTCAGAGGGTATGCCACGTACCTGACCTCAGAGGTGGGCTTTTTCCTAAGCACTGCCCCGTACCCCTTGTGCTGGCTCTGTGCTTTGCCGAGACCAGCGACCCCTAGTCCCTACCCTTATGTATTTTCCAATCAGAAAGTCAAAGCGACAGGCAAGGAGCCCATCAAAAAAAAAACCAAAAAACAGATCCTTGGTGACCTGGGCTGGAATGCCCCAGAAGTGGCTCTGAGGCAGCGGGCAGCCCCTCGCTCCCGATTCTCTGTCCCCCGTCCTCCAGTGCATCAAGCTTCTGAAAGCCCTGGAGTGCTGTCCCCAGAGCTTCCAAAAGATCGTTTTCAGTAAAACAGTGTAAAAATGAAACGCACCACCAACTTGAGGAAGGTTTTGATGTTGCTCTTTCATGTTACTTTGCAAGATACACCTTCCTCGTTAAGTAGGATGCCCACCGCTTCGTGGTCTGCAGGTTTTTCCTGCAGTTCTTCACACAGAACCCAGGGTTGCTAACTGCAGGTATAAACAGGTCCACCCCAGCCGCCCTGGGCCTGCCTGGGTCCCTTCTTGATCACTGGGGCTGCTCTTCTTCCTGGACCAAATGTCTTGTTGCTCCCAACATGGGTGGTTCTCGGTACCTGTGTCATGCTGACCTGCACCTGCTTCAAATAGCTTCCCTTTGCCGTAAGTCACCTCATCTTTCCACGGCCCAAGGACCAGCTCTCAGCACCTTACATTACACATTTGGAAACGGCTGTGGCTAGACCTAAGGTTTTGATTTACTGGCCTCTGAAAAAAACAACAGCTCAAGAATGGCAAAAGAAGTCTGCAAAGAATACAACTTTCGGTGGGGGGCGAAGTGGGGGGAGGGAACCACTCTTAAATAATTCATTTAAAAATATTTATTAAACTTTTTTTAATGTTTATTTTTGAGAGAGAGAGAGAGACAGAGTGCAAGCAGGGGAGGGGCAGAGAGAGAGGGAGACACAGAATCCAAACGAAGTTCGAGGCTCCTGGCTCCAAGCCGTCAGCACAGAGCCCGACGCGGGGCTCAAACTCCCAGACCACAAGATCGTGACCTGAGGCGAAGTCAGACGCTCAACCAACTGAGCCACCCATAGAGATTTACTTCATTTCTGTGTACATCTGAAGAATATCTGTTAGGACAGACTTAAGTTGAGGCAGTTCAGTTATTGTAGGAATTTTAGAAGTGTCAAAACATTAAAGTCGTATTTTTGCTAAATTGGACATTTGTCTCAGTGTTGCGATTCGTGAGCCTTAGCTGTGAACAGTTTTGCTTGGGGGGCTGGTCCACCCTTGGGGCCCTAGCGCCTCTCCTGAGTACGTGCTAAGGGACGGGGCCTCCTGGGGGCCGCTGACAAGTGCACAGACCAGGCACCCAGCCTGGGTCCTTCAGTGCCAGGTATCGGTGCAGCTCCCTTGCTGCCGTGCACACATCTTTACGCCTTCTTACAGTAATTGATAACGATACCTTTTGTATCCTTCAGTCCCCATCTACGTACCGTTCCTCATCGTTGGGTCCGTCTTCGTCGCCTTCATCATCTTGGGGTCCCTGGTGGCAGCCTGCTGCTGCAGATGTCTCCGGCCGAAGCAGGAGCCCCAGCAGAGCCGTGCCCCCGGAGGGAACCGCCTGATGGAGACCATCCCCATGATCCCCAGTGCCAGCACGTCTCGAGGGTCCTCCTCCCGCCAGTCTAGCACCGCTGCTAGCTCCAGCTCCAGTGCCAACTCGGGGGCCCGGGCGCCCCCGACAAGGTCACAGACCAACTGCTGCTTGCCTGAGGGGACCATGAACAATGTGTATGTCAACATGCCCACGAATTTCTCTGTGCTGAACTGTCAGCAGGCCACCCAAATCGTGCCCCACCAAGGGCAGTACTTGCATCCCCCCTACGTGGGGTACGCGGTGCAGCACGACTCGGGGCCAATGACTCCTGTGCCCCCTTTCCTGGACGGCCTGCAGACGGGCTTCCGGCAGATCCAGGCCCCCTTCCCTCACAGCAGCAGTGAGCAGAAGATGTACCCGGCTGTGACCGTGTAGCTCAGGGTGCCTGCCAGGGTCCTTTACGAGACGGAGGAGCCCAGGGATGCTGTGGATGTGGGAAGACTTCTCTAAGTGGAAGTCTGCCCGAGTTGCTGGCGTGGACAGCCCGATTCTCTCGGATGGCTTCGTCTGCCCCTGACTGTCTGAAAACGTCTCTTTCCTAATGAGCCTTTCTGGATATGGTTTCGTCCCCGGTGCATGATTGATTTATGATGGGGGGGGGAAAAAAGCATTGTCTGGAGATGCCCGTGTTGTTGCCCGTGGTTGTGTGACAGATGCTTGAGGCCTTAAGTGCCCTTGAGGTATGGCTGTCGGAAGACTTTTGTAAACAGATTAAGCGTTTCTATTCTATCCTTATTATTATTTCTGTTTTTGTTTCTTACTGTCCAGGATCAGAATAGCTGTTCCCTCCCTTTTGCCTGGGTAAGATTTTTATAAGCATCCAGGGTTCGGGGGAAGATGTAAAGAACAGAATTATTATAAAAGGAAATCCAGTTCGAACTCTCTGAGATGAGTCCTTGATCTCAGTGTTTTCACAGGCACATCTCAATTTCATTGTAAAAAGATAGATCTATTTTGTCTATTTTTGTGCTTTTTTTTGGTCTATTTTGTGCTTTTTTTACCTTGTGTAGAGATCTTATTACAAAGTGATTTTCTACATTAAAAAGAGACTGAAAGAAATTGTATAGTTACTTAACTAATGACATTTCAGAACTCTGGGATTATTTTAATCTTTAAGTAGCGGGTGGTGTAGTAATACAACCATTCATCTCATTCCTGATCGTATCATCTGATTTTCTGACTTCATAGCAACATCCGAGAAGTAATTAGATGTTTTTATATTGAAATCATAAGCTACCACCTGCTACTTCTCCAAGTGACTTGGAATTTTACTGTGTGGTATGGCTTGGCATTTTGTTCTATTCGGTTTTCGGATCCCCGTGTCTGTATATTACCGTGTGCGGGTAATTACTGTTAGAAATGAAGATCAGCATTTCTGCGTAGATCTGATAAGACGTTTTCTTGTTTTCCTATAAAAATTCAAAGAAATGCTTTCCAGTGATACTTAGTATTCTCAGCCATAATATGAGACTTGGGATGAAATTTAAACCACAAATACAATTTACTTTGCAAACCATGAGGCTTTTCATACTCCTGTTATCAAAATGGCTTATTTTTCAGGCAGGGGGGACTATCGAGTCAAGAGAAAAGCTTTTCAAAGAGATATTGCCTTTCTTCCCCCCCAAAGTTAGTTTTTGTTTTCCTCTCTCCTTTAGTCTTCAACAAGCACTGTATTCATTGGTAATGTTCTGAATTATGAAATTCAAGTGAATCTGTGTACCATTTGCTTAAGAGAAGGAAGTTTAAGTATGTGCAAGTGTATTTCCATCTGCCGGCAAAACCAAGATTTGCAATTAAACCATTTGTAAAGTATGGTCTTTCACACATTTATATCAATAGTTTATATATCCATCCATCCATCATCTGTCTACCCTATTTTTCTCTCATCTCTATCTGTTATCTCTCTCTCTATCTCATGACTGAATGATATAAAACCATTGTTGGCAATTGGTATCAACGAAGATGCTCAAATTTTTTTTAATAACAAAGGCAGGGGAAATCCTTTTACTTACTAATAAATATTTTATGGTATGAATTCCAAGGGAGTTGGGTTTCTTTCATTTTTTTTTTTTTACTTGCTAATTCCTCCGATGGTCTTTAAACTTGTTAATGTGGTAAGTTTGCTAAAAATTATAAATATTGCTTTCTAGAACCAAGGGCCTACCTTTAAAAGTAGTGTCTTGGAGGTTTATATGTACATTCTGTGAGTATTTTATGTATTCCATGAGAAGTGTTGACAACACAAGAGAGAGTCTTTGGGATTATTGTATTATCAGGTTAATGTGTGTTCCACACGTTGTCTTTGATCGAGGATTCTGGGTTATCTAAGGAAATAAACTTTCTAGAAGCTCGGAGGTGAAAAGGACCTCAGAGATCACTCAGCCTAGAGATTGGCAAACTTTTTGTTGTTGTTGTTCCGGGAAAGAGCCAGAGAGTAAATATTTTATGCTTTGCACATCAGATGGTCTCTACCAACTATTCAACTCTGCCACTGTCACAAAAAAGCAGATGAGTATGGCCGTGTTCCAATAAAACCTTACTGATGACACCAACATTTGAATTTCATACCATTTTCACATGTCACAAAATACTTGATTTTTATTTTTCTCAACAACTTCAAAATGTAAAAGCCATTCTGAACTCTCGGGCTGTAAAAACGAGGCAGTGGGCTAGGTTTGGCCATTGGTCTTAGCTCACCAAACCCTAACCGAGTCCATCGTTACCTTATGCAGAAAGGAGTCCCTTTATGACATTTTTAACAGCCTTTAAAAAAATTTTTTTTATGTTTTTACTTATTATTCAGACAGAAACAGAGCGTGAGTAGGGGAGGGGCAGAGAGAGAGGGAGAGCAGGCTCCAGGCTCTGAGATGTCAGCACAGAGCCCGAGCTGGGGCTCAAACCCACGAACCGTGATATCATGATCTGAGCCGAAGTCGGAAGCTTTACTGACTGAGCCACCCAGGCACCTCTAACAGCCTTTTTTCTTTTTTTTCAAACATAGAGTGCTTGCTTCTCTAAACTTCTGCTTCTCTAAACTTTTCCTTCTTTTCTACCTAGTACTAAATATCATGATTAAAGGAAAAGTGCACTGTAATAAATGAAATGAGTTCTTCACTTGGTGAGTGCTACCTGGTCTTCCCCCAAATATAAATAACATCCTTGGATGCATCCTCAGATCTTTTCAATTTTGATAAAAACTTGAGACATTTAGCTGTCACAGTAAAAGGTTCAGATGCCTGGCTTAAGGATACCTTCCTTACTGGCATGAAATTGGAATCTGTAAGGTATGATTTGCACCCAGTAGAACTATTTTAAAGTTGTGCTGGGAAAAAAAATCACAGATAGGAAAATAGTTTGCTGCTGTACCTTTTCTTCTGTATGAAACCTTGATTCATGATGGCTCTGGGGACTTCTGTATCCCTCTGTAGGGGAAAGTCAGACCCTCAGATTGTAAGGAAGAAGAAATTAACCAGCTCTTTCTGTAAATTTAAGGGCCAGGAAACTACTCATCTCCTGTCATTCCTCCTGTGGCTGGAAAAGTTACAATTTAACAGTAACGTCACCATCCAAGGTGGGGAGAAGACGATTAAGACAAATGCATGTGGGCTTTGGCATATTTACTCTGCAGTACTCCTGGCTTCAGGCTAGTGCTCTACCTCTGATTATGTTCCTAGATGCTTGACTAATATTTCATATATTAAATTTACCTTGAGCTCTTTTTTTTCTCAAGATTGCAGTTTTATTAGTGAATTCTATGATCTTTTCTCATTTTGATACAAATTAGGATTTAAGCTTCCATCAGAAGTATTTCCTGAGGAAGCCTTGAAAATCGGAACAAATTTGGCGAGGAAAGTCAGGGCAGCTGTCCCCAAATGGACTGGTCACGGGAGAAAAATTTAAGTGGTGCTAACAGTCAGGACAGGGCCCCTGGCCCCTACTGAGTAACAGCACTCACATACTCCTGGACTGTGCTGGAGGCTGTTTCCTTCAAATTCGCGTTATGTGTCCAGCACACTTAGCCTCAGTGATGCATTAAAGTCCTTTAAGTGAATGAACAGAATGCTAGCTTTTAATTGCTTGAGCTTTTCAAGTGCTTAAAAGGAATATGTTTGTTTCTGTTTAAGGGACTTCAAACCCGAGACTTCTCACTAACTTAGCCTGGGCTGCTTCTAGTCCGAATTGAAGCATTAGAACGTACAATGTGTGTCCGCCTACACTGTCCACTGCATACCTCTACTCGGGGTACATGCTTGGCAAAGCTTGGTGGAATTTGGGGAGAGGGGTTATGATGGGCAGAGTGAGACATCTGATCAACCCCATCAGTCATCAGGATGGAAACCAAGCAGCCCAGGAACCTGCCCGCCCTACTAGACTCACTGAGTTACTGCTAAGTAAATAAAGTAATGGCTGAGGGAACTTTCTAGGCTTTTAAAACATGTGATCGCTTCCCCATTCTGCTTATTTCCCTCGCCTCTTGAGCGGGACACAAATTAAAGCACGTGAGCAAGCTGTGTAATCTTGAGTGGAGGAAGCTCAAGGCAGGGGCGGTGGCAGCTGGAGCTTTAACACCCCGGGGAAGAGTGTGGGCTCCCTGGGCCTGGGAGCTGGGGAGTGGGTCTGAACCTGGCCACTGGGGAAGGCACACCCTTTGTGTTCAACTTTTCGAAGCCCTTTCATTTTTAAAAGGAGCAGCCTAAATATGCAAGGAGGAATAAATCATGCATACAAATGAGAACACCATTTCTCATCACTCAACCTTAATCCTCCTTTTCTTTTCCTTCTTAGATGGGAGAGCCTTCAGGACATTTCCACCCTGCTACCCCTTGCCCTTTCTCTGTGTGTGTGTGTGTGTGTGTGTGTGTGTATGTGTGTGTTTTCTTTTCTTTTTTTTTTTTTTTTAAGAGCTGGAGATCAGCTATGTTCATTCAGCCCATTCATCCCAAAATATTTACATAGAAAATTTCTTCGCCTTCTGAAATGTTTTCCTTAACTGAAAACATGCATGTTATCGTGCTTCAAGTGCCTTGAAGGGGTTGAGTCAGTGAGAATGACAAAGAGAAACTATTAACTCTGGGGTGCCTGGGTGGCTCAGTTCAGGTCATGATCTCACGGTTCATGTGTTCAAGCCCTACATTGGGCTCCGTGCTGACAGCTCAGAGCCTGGAGCGTGCTTTGGATTCCGTGTCTTCCTCTCTCTCTGCCCCTCTCCTACTTGCGCTCTGTCTCTTTCTCTCAAAAATAAATAAACATTTAAAAATATGTATATATAAAAAGAAACTATTTAACTCTTTTCCTGAAAATTGAAGATACGCTAGGTCAACAGTTCTTAGTGCGTGATTTGCACTTGATTTTCTTTGCCCTCTGTTCTTCTTGGATAGAATCCTTTACCAGTGATAAATGGAAGAATAAACCCCAGAGACAGTTACCCCTGTCCAAGATGGTCAGTATTTTTGACCACTAACTGCCCCCACAGCAACCAGGGAAGGATAACTTTGAGATAAAATTACAGGTTTGTGGAGGGAGGTGGCTGTGAGGGTCATTGTGCCTTTCACAGTTGAAGCTTCAGAATGCCTCCACCATTAATACCCCAAATTGAAGGAACTGGACTCAAGTCAAGAATAAGAAGTTTAGGGGCACCTGGGTAGCTCAGTTAGTTAAGCGACTGACTCTTGATTTTGGCTCAGGCCATGATCTTAGGGTTTGTGGGATGGAGCCCCAGGTCAGTCTCCACACTGACAGCATGGAGCCTGCTTAGGATTCTCTCTCCCTCCCTCTCTCTCAAAATAAATACAAAAATAAGAAAGCTTTTAAATGAGGGATGATAAAAGGGGTAAAAAGTTTATGGTGGCAGCCTTAAGATTGATTTTAAACATCAAACTTGCATCTCAGTTTCAACCATCTCGAAACGTAGGTCTTTTCACTTAGAAAAATCATGGGTTACACAAGACACTATTTACTCAGTAGACATAACAGCTGTAGAGGACTGATTGGCATCTGTAACATGTATATAAAATCACCATGTGTGTGGATACATATGTGTACAGAATGATCACAGGAAAATGTGAAACAGAAACAACTTATTATATGAGGCTATCTCATCCAAGACTCTGTTCTCAATTTCTAGTTTTTTTTTTTTTAAACTGGAGCTGGTTCGCAGTGCTTAGCTTTCCTTGTCTCAGCTGTAACTGCTTCTATCGGGCTTCCTCTGGACTTGGAGGGACCCGTGTTACCAATGGTGACCTGTCTCTGAACTCAGCGTGCCCTCTGGAACGGGGGAATCAACCACACCCACCTCCTAGGGTCGGGGTGGAGCTAAAGAATATAACAGAGTGGCATCTAATAGGCTTTTATAATACGCATAGAATTTAATTTCTCTTCAGATATTTTTAACCTGCCTGAGACAAAGAAATATATAATTTATATTGACAAAATATGTCAAATATAGATAGATAGAAAGACAGATCCTTAGAACTACGTTAGGAGATTTTCCTTATTTTTGTCTCAGTAACCAGTTTTACCTGGGTTAGTCTGTAGTTCTAATGTTTATAGGTTGCTTAAGAGACGTGCACAGAATTGGCTTTCTCTGACCCTTGAATCAAGTCCACTCTCTGTAATGCCCTAAGTGGCCTGTCTTAATTCTCTGCACTGTTGCTTTGTAAATTCACAGGCTTTCTCTCCTCCCTGTATGTCTGCTACGTTTGGCTATACCTCCTGAGCCTTTCTAGTCTGCAGGTTGGTATCTCTCTGTACCAACGGGGGTCCAGTCAGGAACACAGACTGAATCATTTTAGTTTTCCACTGAATTATAACCGACACACAGCAAAGGATACACATCTTAAATGGACAACTCAATAAATTCTCATCAAGGTCAAGAGACGGAAAGAATCCTGTTGATAGTCCCCTTCAAGGAGAAGGGCCCTTCTGATCTCCTTCACCATAGATTAGCTTTGCCTGGTTTTGAACTTCATATAAATGGAATCACACGTTTCTCTCACTCACTTATGACTACTGTTGAATAGAGGTCCAGTTCCTTTTCATTGCTGTGTAGTATTTCATCATATAAAAATACCATACATACACTGGATTTATCCACTCTCCTGTTGACAGACATTTGGGTTACTGTCTGTTTGGGGTGGTTAGGAACATTTTTAAACAGGTTTTGGTGAACACAAGCACTCAGTTCTCTTGCGTGGAATTCCAGGAGAGGAAATGCTCTGTCATAGGATATGTGGATGTTTGCTTTAGTAGAGATGACCATTGTCACACCAGTTATTTTTAAAAGAGAATTTGTGAAAGGAATTTGTTAAACAGGTGTCAGGGAACTGAAATAGCAAAAAGGGAAATTGAGGCAATGCAGAGCTGATGACTGCCTGCGGCCATTACTACCCCTAGGGTCAAAGGAACAAAGGGAAGAACTCGAGGGTATTAGAATCCAGATGCTTGAAGGAAAGGCCCTGCCAGCTCAGAGAGGGAGCACCTGCTGATACCCCTGGGGGACACAATGCAGCCCATTCTGGGAATGACAATTAAAAAATTTTTTTAATGTTTGTTTATTTTTGAGACAGAGAGAGACACAGCATGAGCAGGAGAGGGGCAGAGAGAGAGGGAGACCGAGGATCTGAAGCAGGTGCCAGGCTCTGAGCTGTCAGCAGAGAGCCCGACACAGGGCTTGAACTCATGAACCACGAGATCATGACCTGAGCCGAAGTTGGATGCTTCACCAACTAAGCCACCCAGGCACCCCAGGAATGCCAATTTTTTTAAAAAGCTGTAAACTGCTGCCAACTGCTGCCAGGGTGAAGGCTGTGTGTGTGGTTCCAGACAGAGCAGTGGACAGGCAGGTCCTTGCCCTTCTGCTCCCCCAGCCTTTCAGGCTCCCTCTAGTGCTCCCTGTTGTCAGAGCCTGGCATGGCCAGCGGGCCAAGGGTAAGGGGTGTGGCCGCCCCCCAGAGCATCACACCGCAGAGTTGGAAGGGTGGGGTTGAAGCAGGAACCGGCATCTTTCATGCTGACACTACACCTTGTTGCCAGTGGCTCTTAGGATTTTCCTCGTCTTTCCAACATGCATGTTGCAAATGTATTACTCTACTTAGGACAGTTGTGTATCAAGTTGGTGACTGAATTCAGAGTACTTCATATGTCTCATTTCAAGGTGAAAATAAAAGCTAAATGTTCCATGGGAGTTGGGTTTAACAGCATTGCTGGGAACTTTGCGTCTTTTGGAGACCCGAGTTAGCACGGTCCTTTGAAGTAAAGGATGAAGTGGGGGGGAGGTGGGAGTTGGATTTGAGTCCCTCTTCCATCCCTGACAAACATGTGACAAGTCAGGACACCTCGTGAAACTTCAGTTGATTCAAATGCAACTCATCGTCTCATCCACTCACGGGGCAGTGGTTTAGATTAAGTGACATAATTCGACAGGGCCAGCCACCTCAGCTTTCTCCCAAGGTGGTGTTGGTTCTATAGGCCGCTTTCCAGCAGCTCTGGCTTTATGTAAGTGGGGTTTTTTGGTTAAATTTTAAACTTTCTTTAAAACCTCATCTGGCCACATTCTACTGGGATCCCTTGTCGTTCCTCTGTTTTCATGTCATCCGATAGTCCTTAGGGATTGGGCTATAGGATTTGAGAGCAGTAGAGATTAGGGAGGGGACAGCGCTGTTCTCTACTCCTTTCACACATGCTGAGTGTAATTCCTCTTTGTTCTCTGTTCCCACAGCACCTGCTGGTACCCTTGTGTCATGCTGCCTGGGGCCATGTTGAATTGTGTACATGTCCCCTTAGCGAGTTTCTCAAGGACAGAAAGACTTCTTCAGCTCTAAATGACTCCTCAGCACCTAGCACAATGCCTGTATACAGCGCACACGCTGTTAACGTTTGTGGAAGTAGAAAAAATATTTGGCCATAAAGATGTTAAGTATTTCAAAAGGAATTTAATAAGATGAATCATCCTTAGGCGAAGGCAATGCCCTACTTATTGAAAAGCAGCATCCAATATAACTTGACTTTTATTTGGAGTGGCACACAGATAATTCTTTGCTTACAAAAATTTTCAAATAGCCATTCAGTTAACAATACCAGAGACAGAATAGAACGTTAGTCCTGTTGGCTTTCATATTGGACTCTTCTCATGGTGACCTTTGTAAGGATGATATTTCCTGCTTCTGTCTAGACTTTTGTTACAGGTTGATTCCAAATATTTGGTCCAACAGAACTACATGAGGATGGCAAAAGTCTGAAATCACTAGAGCCATCTTAAAACCATCTCTCCTGACAATAAATTGGAAGGCTGAGAGTAATCTGGGGTGATCACTCTTCATTTATTTTTTTCAAGCCAATACAATCCTTCTATACTAGTTTTAATTTTAAGAAATTTTATATCTAATGGAAGATGTACTGGAACAGAAAGACTCCTTTGTTGAATATCTAAGGATCAATATCCGCTCAGCAATCATTTTCTTGAGAAGTGTCAGAAGCTCATTTGATTCACTGACTTCTTCTTTTCCCAATGTGCTTGACAAATCGTATTTAAGCCCACATCCATCTCTATGACTACTAGAAAATGAGTTCGAACTGTGTTAGAGCCTCATGGCTCTAAGTCACTTTGGAGTGCACAGTATATAGTGGCGTTCGATGCATGTTAGTGGTCTTGGTTTGCTGTAGAGTGGGATGGAGAGTGAAGAGCCCCATTTGGACATCATCCACAGAACACTTGGTTTCTGGGATGCATGCATCTCTCTCCACATGTTAGGCTTGCTGCAATCATTTCTAGGTTAGCAGCCCAGGCTCACTTAATGACCCAAGAATAGAGCTCCCCCCAGCCATCCTGATCTCCGCCTTCCAGCCTCCAGAATGGTAAGAAATAAATATTGGTTGCTTCTAAGCCCCCCAGTCAATGGTATCTTTCCCATAGCAGCCCAAGCTAAGATGCCATCTATGCTGCTGAACATGGTACAAGGACACGTTCTTTTGTTTATGGTCTGTCTCTCCCACTAGACAGGACTTGGTTTGGTTCACCACTATGTCTCAACACATCCTCTACCTGTGGTGGGGAACAGCTTGTATTCCAAAAGGCCCTGAGAAAGGGTGTCTGAGAGCCCTCCCAGCAGAAGCAGAGTTCAAGATCGTTAGCAGGTCTTGCTTGATGTCCGTCAGGGCAGGAGTACACCTGAACTGCATCACCCAGTGCTCCCCCACCCCTGCCAGCCAGTGCAGGCCCTACTTTGGGAGCAGGGGCCTCAGCATTGTAGCAATAAAGGCCCCAGGTTCTCAGACAAATGTCCGGCTGTCCTGCCAGGTGAGCTGATAGCTCCCTGTACACATTTCCCTTTAGCACACGCGGCTGCCAGCGGTGTCTCTTGTTGCCTCACGTAAGAACTGCGTTAAAGCCCTCATTCCCTTCCCGTGGCATCGTCCCACATGCCTTGCAATGCTCTCAGGTTTAACAAGGAATTTTTTTCTTTAGTGTTCACATGGGTTTGTGTCTGCTACCTCTTCTCCCACAGAGCGGAGGTGTGTGCGTGATCACGCACGCGTGCGCCTCGCACACACAGGCTCGGGGGCCTCCTGCACGTGTGAACGGGTCTCCCTCATGCAGGGCAGGTGGGGTGTGGGGCTCCCTCTGTCCCCAGCTCCTCAGGGCCTGTCGTCAGCAGCTAGCCCACGGGGACTCTTCCCCATGCAGACTGGAAGGTGAGATTCCGTTAAAACATTTTCCAGCCGAGGTGTTCAAGAAATTCACTTAGAGGTGGTTTCTTTTACAGCTGAGTAAGGGTCTCCCCCAGCCCCGCTATTCTCCCCCCCTCCCCAATTCAATTTTAAATGCAATAGTGAAACGAATCCAAGGGCTTTTCCTGTACCCATTTTTGTATGTCATTTGCAGGTAGCTTTTCTTAAGGACACCCGGAAGGGGGGGGGGAATGACATTAACAGCTTTGTTCATGTGACTAAAGGGCTGTTCTACTTCGGCTCACAGCAGGTACTCACACCCTCCATTCAAGGCCACTTGGAAAGCAATGGTGACAGCCACGGATGCCCCCCAGCACGGGCAAGGTGTGTTAGGTCAGCAGAAGAGCTTTAAATCAAATGAAAATTTCATTTTCTATGCACAACTGATATTTTGAAAGTGGGGAGAAAATCCGTAAACTTCTTGGCAGTTAGAGTGTATCAAATCAAAACACATTTTCTTTAAAGCTGGAGAGAGTCCACGTGGCATTCAGTGTCAATGCTAAGAGCCATTACCCAGAAACTGCTGGGGCAGACCCTGCCCACTCATGACTCAGGCCAAGGTCATGGTGCTGAGGGTCCCTGTGCACCTTTCTTTGAGCTCCCATTGCTCTGCAATCTAAAGTCAAGGACAGGGGCCCCTGGGTGGCTCAGTCGGTTGAGCGCCCAACTTTCAGCTCAGGTCATGATCTCACGGTTTGTGGGTTCAAGCCCCGCATCGGGTTCTGTGCTGACAGCTCAGAGCCTGGAGCCTGCTTCGGATTCTGTTATCTCCCTCTCTGCCCCTCCCCTACTGGTGCTCTGTCTCTGTCTCAAAAAAATAAAAATTAAAATAAAGTCAAGGACAGTGCAGTGTCAGAAGAGGCAAACAGTTGAAGGTGGAGTTTGGGGGCCCACCCTCAAGAGCTGCAAGTCATTTTATTTATGTGTCTGGCCTACAATAAATAAATGAAAGCTTATTTATTTATTGACTGTGAGCCAGACTGTGTGTGTTTGGTGCTTCTAGCCTTGGTATCTGTCCCCTTTTGGGAAAAATCAAAGCCCCAGGCCTCATCCACAGTCCCCATTACAACAATGGCTTGCCTTTCCAACAATTGCTGGAAAGTTCCCTTGAAAGATTCATGCGCAAACAGAACGCAGGCAGAAAGAGAAAGAGGCGGCAGTGAGCTTCTGTCATGTGCCCTGCTGGTCTGATACACATTTCAGTCCCTCACATTATGTATGTCTCTTACACAAACATGTTGAAAATAAATAGTCGAATCTGAATGATTTTTCAAAGCAGCCTGAGTCTTTCTCAGAGGGAAAACGGTTCCAAAGTGTAGTGCTCTAGGCAGAAATGTAGGGTCTGGAAACTGTCTTCAGCTGCTAATGGCCTCTCAATGATTCAAGTTTATTCTGGTGAACATGAGTGAAGGATGACATTTCAAAAAAAAAAATCACCATAGCAGCAAAGGCAGATTTTGTAGAACCAACCAAGTGCACACGGCAAAGGTTTGGAATAGAGCATGTTGCTATTGATGGTATTAAACCATTTTCAGTTTTGTGTGATTTAAGAAAAATAAGGCTGGGCCTGTGTAGAGCGGGCCATTCTGCCCAGTTCTGCCTGGAATGAGGCCTGGCCTCCTGTCCCAGCCCGTGCCTGGGAACGTGGCCACCAAGGTTGTGACTGGCCAAGCTCACTTCTAATAAGACTATCTGGGGGAAACCACAGTCAGCTATGGGGATTGGTAGTAAATCTGAAGCGGGCAGGTAAGAGGCGCGGGGGTTCCAGACGTCAGCCTCTGTAGGGAACTGCCTGTTGCAGGCTTTCTGGCCTTTCTATCCTCCACCCCTGAGTCTGTCCTTGCTGCAGATGGGTCAAGTGCAGAGTTGCCCAAACAGAGCTAGGCAGGCGATAAACCAGAGCCCGAGGCTGGTTTCCAGCGAGGAAGGCCCCTGTCTCCATGCTTCCAAGACCGACATCTGGGCCTTCTAGCTCCCACTTGACCCCGGCCCAGTGTGGCCTCTGCATCCCAGAGAACCCCAAGGCGGTGGATGCTTACCTAAATGTGGCTTGTCAAGCCTACAGGGAGCAGGGGGTGTCTCCTTAATAAGTCTCTTTAAAATAATGCAAGGGAGAAAAGACTTCCTTCTACCCTCTTAGGTTCTGTGGCTGGCTAAAGAATTCAACTGACATGAGACGGACTAACAGGAGAAAAGCATATACATTTTTATTTAATATTTTTATGTGTACATGGGAATCTTCGGAAGAAAGTGGAAGACCCCAAGAAGCCATTATGCCCAGAAGCTTATATACCTTGTACACAAAGAAAGACAAATTATGGGGATGTGACTGGACAAAGAGGCTTGGGCTATAGGGGCAGTAAACCGGGAAATCAATATATGGGGGAAACTAATGGAAGGTCAGGGTTATTTCAGTAGTTTGTACAGATCGATTCCGGCGTCCACCCCCAGTCCCCAGTGATAAGAACTTTCTTCTCTTCCCCATGCAGGGAGGCTATGTTTCTCAATGCTGTGACCTGCTTTGGGGTCGAAGGGGGGAGATCAGAGAGTGCTTCCCACGTCTGCTGTTTCTCAATGGCCTTCAACTCCGATAATCAATATGCTGAGGCCGCATACGTTGGCATGGCGTGTTCAATGACTGTGTTGTAATTTCATGCTTGACAAGAGCATTTGAACATTTCACACCTCAGTTTGCAGGGACACGGAGATTAAACCAAGGAAAGTACAGTCACTGATGGGAGAAGTCCCTCTGTGTACAGTTCTCTCCATTGCATGATCAGTCCAAACTCAGTGTGGCCTCTTGGACCCTTTTCTCATAAAAGGGACCTGGACTCATAGAGCTCAATGTAATCTACAATTCAGATTCTCCTGAGCGCCGGCCACTGAACCGAGTTTCCTTGGTCATCAGCTCTTAGGCAGAACATCTACGTCGCCTGTACCTGCAGACAAAACCTCTGTATTATTGTCCCAAGTCCCTGTGGCCGTAGCTGCTTATTAGTGGAAGTTGCAAAATGCAAAATGAAACACGGTCCAATCATTTACTTTAACAAAAGATTTATTTGAAACAGGTTTGTGCAGACATATACCAGTCAACAGGATTGATCAAAGCCACAAATCACTACATTTTCCAAAACCTCTAAAAATACAAGTAAATGCCCTTCATTTGTATTCACTCCAGGAGGGCACCCAGCTCCGCTATAATGTGCGGCTGTAATTTAACAACCAGAGGACATTAATAGGACGTGAAAATGGTAACACTTCTAGAGGGAGGGAACAAAAAACCCCCACACTCCACAGACGCACTCACTACTCTGCTGGGAGCCAATTAAACGTGCCCCCGCAGCCTCGCTCCCCTCTGTATAACCAGATTAAAACCTCCCTGTCGCAAACAATATTTAGGCAATCTGCACGCAGATGTGACAGCAGACAGGAGGGCACGTGGCTTTGCTCGCATGAGAAAGACACCACAAAGATGTTGCATTCAAACCACAATTTGGGGACCTGCAGGAATGCAGCGTAGCGCAGGCAGGTTGGCCCCCGGGGCCTCAATCCCGCAGCTGGCTGGGTGGCAGCTGGTAGTAAGGCCCCTACAGAGGGAGGCTCCTGAACTCCATGATCGCCGGCCACATGGGAGAAAGAAGGTGGAGGAATGCACGTGTCCACACACGTGCTGATTTTAGTCGTGAAAAACCCAGAAAGTATCCACTCGTGCAGGGACCTTGTGGGAAGGAAAGAAACCCTACGACAGGGCAGATTTTCTTCTTCCATTTCTAAATTGGTGTTCAGTGATCCACCTGTGGTTGTTTGGCTATCTTCAGGGATATGACTGCATCGAATCCCATTGGAAGTGGGGTCACATCCTCACCTTCAGGCTTTCCCCCTCCTTCTGGCCCCTTCTCTGCCATACAGAAGAGCTTGCCTATAAAAGGTTCTTGATAAGCTCTCTTGACCCCTCAGTTTCCTGGGCAGGCTTATTTGGACAGCGCTATTACCTCAACTTTCTTCTTCCTATTTCTGTCATAAATCAAAGCCACCTGACACTTTGTTCCTGACTTTTAAAAGGAACAGGTCTCCTTTCTTTCTTTAGCCAGGTCAGAAGAAATGCCGATGGGCTAATCTTGTGAGCATGTTTTTCTTGGGCGGGAGCCTGAGAGAAAGAGCAGAGTGGATGTCTCTAAGGCAACTGGGGCAAGAGATTGTCATTGAAAATGAGCCAGCCTGGGTGTAAAAGAATCACTCTTTTGTCTCCCCTCGGTCAGGGGAGCAGAGGTGTTTGTCAGAATTAACAGCTCTGAATTTTGCTTGGGGTGGGGTAGCGGGGTGAGTGTGCCCCTCTTTTCTGCCTCCCCCTTTTTTTGGTAGCTTCTGAACACTATGTTGGCCTCGGTGGCCTTTTATTCGCACTGAACACTGCATCCTGGTTTGCCACAGTCATACCCAACAAGCTAAGAGAGAGCTTCAAATGGAGCGCTGGTTGAGGCGCGGCATTCAGTGAAGCTCATGTAATATCGAAGGAAATGTGTACTGTTGGACAACAGCACCCAGTTGGGATGCTAAGAAAAAAAATAACTGAAGAATACCACACATTGAATATTCCAGGTCTAATCCTTTGGGGCTACTTCTTAATATATCATCATGGGAGGTCTTGGACTCTCACCTCTACAGCCCCATAGAAACTCTTGTAACCATCCTCCTCACCTTTAAGGATGGGAAAATGGCTAGAATGAGTCTAAATAATCTCTCCCAAGGCTATACTAAGACCAACAACTGCCTTGAGCCAATGGAAAACCAGCAACAAAGCCAACTGATGTCTGCCTTCCCTTTTTAGTGGGGAGGGCTTTATTTCCACTATCTCTATCACTACTGTATTTGCTAATATAAGCATTTGCATGAAGAAAGTAGTTAATGAATGTGAGGGGGGATGCCGTCCTTTAATTTGACCTGATAAACTCATTTCTTTGCCAGGTTATTATTTCGGGTTCTGCTTAACCAGATTTCCCCTTGTTCGCCATTTTTATGGATCCCAGGAGATGAAGTCTACATTTCAAATGCTGAGGCGAAATCACTCCTTGAATTACTTTGGGACAATGACCCTTGGTAGGAGTCCAAATGCCAGCTGAAATGTGTGCATTTCCTTCACATGCTCAAGACGAAAGACTACCTCATTCTACAGCAGAGTTTGCAAACATTCGACTCGACTTATGATCTGAGACATAAATCGCTAGGAACAGAAATACGATAGAAGATCCTCTCCAAAAAAGAAGATAAAGGGTCATTGTTATAACAAATGGAGATTACAGACTATAGTTTTCTTTTTAAAAAATTCAGTCTTCACGCCTGTAATATATACATCTAGATGCATTTTCAGACGTTAGTTACTCATACTTGTTTTTTTTTTCATTATTCACTGCTTCTTGACAAGTTATCACTGCTTTTCACTGCCAGCTCCCTACAGCAAGACCTGAAGCCTTGTCAAGGAAAAGAAAACGTCGAGTTCCCAGAGCTCCCAGCCATGCTCTGCCAAAACCCACGTTCATGTTTTAGGATATGACTCTGCGGATGTTAAAGCGACAGCATCTCCTTTCTCCAAACACAGGGTTTGTACACTCTCCTGATTCCCCCCAAAATGATCACATTTTTGGGAGATGGGAGAGCATAGCGCTGGTCAGGAGGCCCTGAATATTTTGCATAGAGACAGGATGGACACATCAGCCGCATCCCCAGATTGTGACAAAGCCCATTCTAATCAGCAATGAAGTGCTAATCCAGACAGCCAAGCAGAAATGGCTGGGTTAGTCTGGTCTCCTATCCTGCCTTTTGAAGGTGCACTTTCCACAGCCACCCTTGCCTGTCCGTGCTGGTATGTGGTGGAACTCAAAACTCAGTGCATGGAATGGCCGGTCTTTTCCTTCTGCGGCGTCAGCCAGAATGGAACACAGACTCAAATGAGAGTCGGCAGTCTGTGTTAACACCAGACCAAGGCAGGGCCTCATTGGATGCTGCTACTATAGACCCGGTAGTGCTGACCAAGTATGACCTGCCAGCCTGTATGTCACTTACCATGTGGCGGAGTGACAAGTCCCATGTGGCATTTCCACTGAGCTGACAGCCAGAGTATGCAGCTTACTCCAGTCCACCCTGCTCCCTGGGGAGGGGCTGTGTGTGACACTCTGACCTCAATTTTGAAGATAGGACAAATGACACAGCCCCTGAGTTGGCCACAGTTAAGTATTATACATCGCATATAGTGACAGCTGTCCTCCTCGAAGCCCAATTTAGTCATCTGGCGACCAGATAGCGTAACCGCGTAAGAGAACAGAAAGGTATCCCATCTAATGGTTTCTTTTGTGTGCATGTTTCATAAGTGCAAAGAGTGCTTAGTCCCATTTTCAAAAGAATCGGAATATATACTAAAATCTCAGAAAATCTGAACGGCATTTTAATGTAAAAAAAAAAAAAAAAAAAAGCCCAAACAAAACACACACACACACACATACACACACACTGTAATTCACCAATCTAATTTGGAAGGCTTCAAGTTAAAGAAAGAACTAAGAGTTTGACAAAGAATGAGTCTGAGTTCCCCTTTCCAGACAGGCTTAGTTCCAAATGAAACCGAATAGTCAGGATGCCTAACACATATTCAATTCAAATTTTCATTTCTCCTGTGTATTTAGGACATCATCCTCTGGGTGTCCAATAAAGACATTACCTTGTTCTGTTGCCATTAATTACAGGCACATTTGGGGGGGGCATAATTCCTGCATGACAGTCCTTCAGTGATTCATCTCACTGGATGCTCTAGTGTTTAAAAATGGTTTACCACCTTGGGGAGGAAGGGACGGCAATTATCTAAGCCTCACCGTATTCTGCTTCCCTGTAAGCCCTCTCTGGATCCTGGTCATGTCTACTTATGACAAGGATTAGTTTTCTTAGAGCAAATCATAACTGTTACTACAATGCCCAATAAGATGTGGATGTTCCAAAAATAAAGGATAACGAAGCAAAGTGTACTATTGTTTTATTTCCCCATTTAGTCCAGCCATCGCTAGAAGAGCTGTGCCATTTTAAGCAGTAACAGCTGCCCAGAAGTATTTATGTTAAGCCATCCAGAAATCTGGTTTGGCAACCAAAGCGGAGAGTAGGGAGCATGCCTCCAGGCTGGCCATTTATGAAGGGCTCCAGGTGCTCACATTCATGCCTGAGGGCTCACAAGTTCTGTCCAAATTTAGAAGGTGGCACTCCGCAGTGTGGAAAGTCGGTGACTCAGCGCTTCTGTTCCTTGCCTTAGATTCAGGTCGCTTGACTTTCCGAGAGGTGCCTAACACCGACTCGATAAGGAAGGAAACTTCATCTATACAGAGAAGGGCATTTCCTCGAGATGTCTGGAGTTCTTTTCAATTAAAATTGCAGGTCAATGTCTCGTGCAGCCTTCTGCATGCATTGGGCTGATGGTCACAACTGCCTGGGCTGCAGGGCTTGAGTTCTGCCTCCACAGAGACTTGGCTACAATGTCCTCCACGTCCTCCTCTCAGTGTCTCTGTGTCCTTGCCTCTTGCTTTCTCCTTTGATGGCTTTCTTCCTCCCCCAAGCCCCAGGGTCCCTGACTCTCCCACTGGATTCACGCATTCTCTCTGACTTTAGAGTGGCAGAGTGACAGGTGTGTTCCTTCGCTGGGAGAGACACGCTATAAACTCAGTGGTTTCCAAACATTGAAAATCCAAAATGTGCTCCGAGCTCCCAGGAAAACACATGCGGGTCGAATTTCAGTGGATGCCAAAGGTCCAGTGGCCTAGAGGTGGGGGGGGGGGGGGGACGAGTACTGAGAGCCTGAGCAAGACAGCATTGCCGAGGCAATTCTACCACACACGAACCTGCCAGCTTCCCCGTCCTCGGAAAGAGGCGGACAAACACTCCGAACATATGCGGGATAGCTATGCTTCTTTTCTTTAGTTATAGGAGGAAAAGAGCGGTGTGGAAGAGGGGATTTCTCACATCAGTATCTGAATCCGTGCTAGAAACAAGAAATAGTGCAGGTTTCGGTTGGCTGCCCACCAGCGGCCATGCATGGAGCACAGCGGTCGGCCATGCAGAAGGTCTGAGATGAGGGAAGGCCTGTGGGCCACAGAAGGCACCTGGGAAGGGTGCAGGGGACTCCTGGGACACACCCCCCATCTGCCCCGCTGGGACTGGGGAGCACATCACAAGAAGCGTTCAAATAAGCGTTCTCAGGGCAACCGCCCCTATGGACATCGTTGTGATTTCACTGCAATCAAGAAGTTGATGCCAACGTCATACAAACGAAAGAGGAATCAAAGTGAGACATCAACCTGCCTAAAATGAAGTTTACATGCTGCCTCGTGGACTGAATTCTGTGAGTTAACAGGGGAGAGGAAGTAAGTGAGCCCAAGTTCCCCTTCCACAAGATGGGTTTCTCACGCAACATAAAACTCCCTTGCCTTTCCTCCCAGAACAGCTAGCACTGGTGTTTAAATATTGGTGAAACATAATGTCTTTAATTTCACACCTCACAGAGCACAGTTGACTGCTTCATAACAAGGTGAACAGAAGTTAGGCCAAGCACTGTGTTGCAGGACGGGGAAAAGATGGCTTCCCCCGTGGCATCTACCGCGGGTTTGTGAGGGGCTGTATAACTAACAAACCGGTTGGCTAAGGCCACGGAAATGTGTTGTATGGTGTTTTGGCTGCTGACACCAGTCTCTTCTGACAGAGATGTGTTAACACTGGGTGCCACAAACCACCTCTCTTTCCTGGGACCAATCAGGACAACTCACGTCTTATTTCTTCCTGCTTTTCTTTTTGGTGGTGTCGTAAGCGCGTACTATTTCTTCCTGAGTAACAGCTCCGTGTTCTTCTTGAGAGAAGGCATACCCATCTGCAAGAGAAGCACACACGGGGACTGGTTAAGAGGAGAATTTGGGGGTGGGGTGCACGCTGGGTTGAGAAGACAATGCTCTTTTGGGACACTGCAGCGGAGTTTTGCCACGCTGGGCTCACTGGCCTTGGGTAGGTGGGGGCCTGGGACGGACAGACCTGTGGCCCAGAAGGGAAACGTGGGGTGAGGGTGGGGTGGGGGCAGGGCAAGACCTGACCCGGCGTGGCCTGACTGGTTCTGGCTGGTGCTGCTGGGACGGAAAGGGCTTGGGGGTGGCCTGAGCTCAGCCAGAGAAGCATAAACAGCAGATCACCGGCCCATGTCTGCACTTTCCAAGCGCCAGTGGAGAGGGAAGGCCACCTGCTCTGCTCCAGAAGTGTCCCTATCTGCCCGAAGCTGCAGGCTGGCCAGGTAATTTATGAAGCTGCAACCGTGCCGGCGAGCACACACACAATGCCAGTAGTGAAAACTGGCCATGTGTGCGTGACGCTCACAGCATTCCTGCCTTTCGATCGGACTGATTTGGACTGGCAATAAGAAGGTACAGTGAATTTGTTTCTGTGTAAAGAAAGAAAAAGATTACAAGATAAAGTCAAGAGGCCACGGGGCCACAAGAAGACTGGTTCTTACCAATTATAATAATAATGCCAGCAGCAGCCTCCCACAGTTATTAAAAATGCTCTGTGTGGCAGGCCTGGTCTATGTGTTATGCACAAATAGTTCATTTATCCCCCCCAAGGGCCCTACGAGTTAGGTGATAGTATTCTTCCCATTTCACAGATGGGGAAACTGAGGAGCAGGGTGATTTCATAGACCTCGTGAGTGGCAGAGCTGGGAGCCAAACCCACACTCTCCTGCCCGCCTAGTTCCGAGAGAGGTTTAAGCATTTGCAAGCCCAGAGTAGGTCCCTCCTTACCAAAGGGTCCTTCCCACAGAAGGAGCATTTATAAGACTCTGTCTCTGTTGGCTAACTCTTCTGGGTCAGGGGTATGGAAAAGCCCCACAGCTGGATTAGACATTGTGACTCAAAAACCACACAGTAAAAATCTAACGATGGGGACTCCCATCCACATGTATGTATGACATATCAAAGGACATGTTAGTTCACTGTCCTGCTCTTTAAAGGAGAAAAAGAAATCAGAGATTGTGTCCATGTATCCATCACCTCCCGGTGATAAATGTTTTACTAAGACACTTGGCTTACAGAGGAGAGTTCCGGAACTATAAAGACAGATAAAAGCAATGTATGACAGAGTCTTCATGGGGATGGAAGAGGAAGACGCTCCCGTAACGGATGCCCAGGGTGACCTTGTACTCCGCATAAAGCAGACTTTCATAAACCAGACTTTCTGAGCCTGGGCTGGCTTCCCAGCTCTCCCGGCCATCACCTGAGAAAACCCAGGGCTCAGAAGGGCCACCCTGGGAGGCAAGGGCTTTTCCACACAGGTGGCCAGGGAGGCAGCTCAGGACATGAGATGGGCAGCAGGGGCGGGTGGCAGTGAAGGTCGAACTAGTGAAGGATGAGAACAGAAAGGAATCTTCCACAGGGGGACTTTTGTCCACAGGCTCACCTCCATCTCTAACAAAACCAAATCCACAACGGGAGGCCCTGGGGGGTGCTGGGTGCAGGGCACTTGAACTTCCTCATGATGGCTTCCCACACAAGGAGGTTTCAGAGGCTTCACAGGAGCTGAGGAGGAAATGCCTCCTCTCTCCTCCACTCTGATTTAGGTTTCCTCCCAGTGAGGGGCTTGGTCAGTGAGAGCCAGGAGAGAGCAGATGTCCCTTGTCCAGTGTCTGGGGGGCGGCTACCTCTGTCCCGGGTGCTGGGGCCTCTCCGGCACAAGGTGCTCTTTGTGCAGCTCTTTGACTGCAGTCCTAGACCAGACACCTTGCCTTGGGATGTTTCAAAGCAAAATCTAGCAAATAACACCATCTCCTCTGGTCACGAGGCTGTGTTCTCAGGTCAACTTGGACACTTTTCATTCTCCAGTCTTTTAACGGGAACATTTGTAGTCAACATCTGATGTTCTTCTGCGGGGGCCATGCAGCAGTTGCCGTGGCCTGCTGTGGCACCCCAGGGGGGATGCTCATCGACCTGGCGGAAGTGGCTTGGGTCCCAGGCAATGGGAGCGCCTTGTCAGCACCCTTCCCGAGCCTGTCTGGTGGCAGGCAGGTGACCACTGAACTCTCCACCCCGAAGGCGGCTTTCTCCACCTGCCCTGCTTGCATCCTGAGGCCCAGGGCCTGAGGCAGAAGGGATGGTTCTAGTCCTTGCTCAGTGGTAACGTGGCCACGGGACCATGGGTTCTTGAAGCTCCCTGGGTCTTCTTAATTTACTGTTCTGTAAAATAAAGGGCCTGGGCAGGTGAGGTCCAAGTTCCCTCCGAGCTCCAACCCTCCACATGGGGTCCAGGCTTTTCCACGGCTAACCGTGGCCACACAACCTCTTCTTTGTTCAGGGCCAGTTCACCCTCGGCACCACTGGAGGAAGCCTCTACTTCCATTCTGGAAAAGAAGGGGGCCTGTCTCAGCAGTCCATCTGAAGAGAACAACTGCTACCCGGCTTTTGTGATGTGTGTCTTGGAGGGGGCCGGTTCCAGGTGGAGAGGAAGAAATGAAGGGCGTGGAGACGTAAACACCCACATTGTTTGGCAGTGTCCTTTTGGGAAAGGCATCTTAGCCCATGGAAGTGTCCACTCCTTGTTCCAGTGGAAAGAGCAAAAGCCTTGTCTTACTCATTCTGTGTTTCCTTCACCTCTTGCCCGTGCCTACTGGAACACAGAGTAAGAACACAGACACAGCCTGGAGCTGGAAGGCATCAATGGCTTGTATTTGTCTCACTGGCACCAGGGCCTTCCAGGATGACGCATTCCCTTCAGACTGGGAAGGGCTCCTGGGTGTCTGTCTGAGAGGACCTTTTGGTCCAATCTCTCCTCCCAGGATCAGCTGAGTGCCCAGAGGCCACTACCAAAGGGCCTGTCCGGCAGTTCCCATTGGCTGCATCTACCATCATGTTTCCAGAACGTAATGCACTAAGACCTTCTTCGCTAGACTCTCTTAGCCTCAACAGAGACTTGAAGTGAACTCTGGGACTCCAGAAGGCATGGAGGATGGCCTGCTGGGGCTACCCTGGGAAAGGGGTGTCTCCCTGCCCCAGATACAATACTGTTTTCTCAGAAACCAGGCCTGGCGGGAGTGAGGGCCGTGAGGGGAAACCTGTTTGGCGGGGCAGCAGGGACTGTAACCACCCACGAGCCTCTGCCTTCCAGGCCTGCGCCCCTCAGCCTGATAAAGATGCCCCCTGGGTCACCAGCTTCTGTCCAGTGAACAAGTTACTGCCATTTGCTTCTAAATGGGGAGCTCAGATGAAGTCTCTGGCTCATAGCCTTTCCCAATTTGCTCCAGAAGTCCTGACAGCCAGAAAGCAACGATGGGGCTCTGGGGAAAGCCCTCGATGGACCCCACTCATAAACTTCCCCTGGATGGCTTCCCAGTGCACCTGCTCCTTAAATGCTCAGCCGCAGCCAGGGTCTGGGGGTGGAATGAGGTGGGTGAAAGGAGTTGGAAGGGTAGGGGAGTGTCTTAGTTGCTTTGAGTTCTCCTGATAGAACATTTGGTGAAGCCCATAAAATCGTGTCATTTTAAAAAATTATTTTGGAATAAAACTCCCCTTAGGTAGCTCTGATAACATCTTTATGAAAGTGGAAGGTTACTGTCTGGAAAAAGATTCCTGAAAGTGACAGAAGTGAGGATGGCTAGGAGGACGACAAGGAAGTTAGACTGTAGGAAAATGCTGATCTTTGTTATAAATGCCGTGTGTTGGTGGCCTGTAAGGAACTAAAAATCCTGCAAGGATGAGAGTTTTCCTCTCAGGTTCCTGAGAAGACAGGCCCAAGACATCTGACCCGGGGTCGGGGGGCAGGGGAGCAGGCAGAGGCCAAGAGGAGAATGTAGGCCTTCTCACCGGCCAGGACCGCTTCTCACTGCCCCATGGCCTTGTCCAGTGGTTACTGACAGAACGTTCTGGTATTAATTGGTGTCTTACTATTAGTCGCTGGGTGTTTTTCAAAATGTGCCGTGATTTCAGAGGTTTTTTGATTTCTTGTAGTTGTCCATTAGAATTTTCTTTTGTCCTTCAAAATACCGAGAGTTAAGAAAAATGTTTGGTAGTTTGTGTAAGACATTTTTGACTCTTCTGCAAAAGTTCTTACGTGATCTTTGATCTCAATATGTGCATCACATATAGTCTTTCTAGGGTTATTTTGAAACATTTATTAGAGAAGCAGCAGGGCCTGGAAGTCATCCTTTACAGAATCGGTATTTGTTTTCTCTGTGCCTGCTATACAGAAGCAGCTTTATATACATCATCCTGAAGCCTCACAAAGGCTGTGTCAGATGTATATTATCATAATTCTTTTTGTCCCCCAGGGGAGGAAACAGATGTTTAGAGAAATATGTAAGTTTCCCAAAGTTACTCAACCAGTGGCAGAAAAAACCAGTAAGACCTCACATTCCCTGGATGTGTCACCTGTCAGGTGTTGTGCTAGGCACTTCGTATAAACGATCTCATTTAATTCTCCCCCCAAACCCAGTCCTGACATCAACTCCATTTTACAGATGTAGACACAGAGATGGAAGGTCACACAAAAAAGTGACATTGCTGGGACAGGACCGCCAGGCAGTCCAGCTCCAGAAGCGGCCCCCCCGCAGCCTTCGCTCCCTGGACGATGCCACCAAGCATCCTGACTCAACCTCTCTCTTGGATCGGAGAGACCATGGCTGTGACCCAGATCAAGGGACCCTGCTGGGTCAGTCACTGTACTGACCTGAGCCTCCGCCAGGTGCTCCTGGGGCTGACACCGCCTACTTCCTGGGGTGGGACACGAAGCATGTGAGGCACCACATGGAACTTGGTGCCTTCCATGTTGGTTGGAAAGTGAGGAGAGGGCTCCAACCCTGTCCTTCTCTCTGTTAGAAAGCCTACAAAGACCTGTTGATGGGGGAGCTCAGCTGGGCCTGACATAGACCCTCAATAGCTGTTACTATGGAGACAGTGATTCTCCACTTTTCCTAAATCATTCCTGTTTCCTTCCGAACACCTCGGGGAGAGAAAGGAAGCAAGAGGCAGTGTTGGTTGAAGAGATGGTATGTGCATGTGCAAGAGAGGGGGTGCTGGAAAAAGAGGCGGGGTTCAGAGGGGGGCAGAAGCAGGTGACAGACAATAGGGGCCAACAGGCTTTGCCTTGGGGAAGGCAGGTGACCTCCTCTCCTGTCCAAGGAAACCTGTGCTAATAACACCCCTCAGCAGGGAGCCAAGAGGCTGGATTGCTGAAATAGGCCTACAATCCCCATGAGCTCTGCCACCGATCTCTCTTTTGTGGCCTCCCGCCCTTCCTCTGGGGTCTGGCGCACCCCCAATGACCCAGCCTGCTTCAGTGAGGTCCCTTCAGCAGAAATCAAGCCAGGCCTCTGGTGTCGTGTAGGGGCACCAACGCTAGATGTGGAGGCCGCCTTCCTGGGAAGAGTACAGAGATTTTTCCCCCCCAGTGATTGTCACTGTTTTAATTAATATGCTAATACTAAATAGAACAGCACATATTGCTTATCCTTGGGGGAAATCATTTAAAAATGATATCATTTGAGCCTTAGAACAAAATCCTATAGGGAGGCTGACAGAAAGATGGCGGCCACATCCGGATTCTAAGTTGCAGGATTTGTCACCCAGGCATGCGACTGGGTCCCAGGGCATTACCTAGACTCAAGCTTACTTGCTTGGAGCCAAATACACAAATTCCATGTTCAAATGGGGGGCTCTGGCTTAGCAAGTGCCCCTGTCCCCATCAGCACCGGCATGCTTTAATGAAGCCTCCGCCTTTGGTGGATCCCCGGGGTCTGGTCGAGCAAATCGGGGTGAGGGTACTTACGGGGGACACACTGCTGGAGGGAGCCTCCTCGGAAGAGAGTGGGGGGCGTCTTCCTGCTGAGCCTCTTCAGGAGGCGGTCACGTTCATTCATCCTGTGGGCAGATCAAACGTGGTCAGTCCTGGTTCACGTGGGTGTGTCTCAAAGGGCCTCACCCGGGGACTTTAGGTTTCGAGATATAATAGACAGGGGGGAAAAGGCTTCCTCATGTCAAGAAAAATGTCCAGTTTGGCAAGCGGCTCTATTATTTACAGGAGATGCTATCTCAACGCCTTGAGTGCACTGCTCCCTCTTCTAAAAGGTGCTCTGTTTCCAGTCTGTCCTGTACAGGATGCCTCTGGATGCAGCCTTCCTCTTAATTGAAGGGCACTACAAGTGCCCTTTCATGCCAGGCCCACCCTTGGCTTTCCAGACACTTCTGCAAGCAGTGATCTGTTTCTATGGTACAAATCTTAAAAGCCACAGTCCCACCTGCAGCTGCCTCTCCCTGAGCCAATAAAATATCCCAGGACGAGGGCTTCCCCGAGGCGCTCAGGCCCCCCATGAGACACTGATCTCTTTCCGCACAACCTGATCGGTAGTTTGAAACCCAGTGAAAATTGACAAGGATCAGGAGCAATTCCTGCCTGTCCGGAAAGGGCTCCCTCCAAGGTTGCTGCCACTGTAAGGAAATATGGCACTGTCCTCTGGGAGAGCTGTTGTTTATTCCCATAAACCAAAAGGCAGTGCTTTAAAATTGCCCAGGGAGACCAAAGGGCTTTGATTTAAAAAAAAAAAAAAAAGTTTTTTAATATTTATTTTTTGAGAGACAGAGAGAGAAGCATGAGTGGGGAAGGGGCGGAGAGAGAGACACACACACAGAATCCGAAGCAGGGTCCAGGCTCTGAACTGCCCCGCTGTGGGGCTCAAACCCATGAACTGTGAGATCATGACCTGAGCCAAAACCAAGAGGCGGACGCTTAACCCACTGAGCCACCCAGGCACCCCAGATGTGTTTTTAAACCTGCACAGCTGCTCAGACCTGGAAAGTCACTATAACTCAAAAGTTTATCTTCATGTATGGAAAACACGTTGAATACTGCCTGTCCTCAGTTCTCTGTTTTTTCTTCTCCAGGAGTTTCTTATATATATAATTCTATCTTCCACATCCCTACATCTCCTCTACATCTTCCATTTCCTTTCTTCCTTTGGTTTTACCTAAACTATTATTAAAGTGACTGGCGTGCTTTAATTTAAATTAGAACCCTTCTCATGTCTACAAGAGTTTATCTATCTTCCAGATACTATTCTACTCTTTCCATGTCTTCTTTCTCCAGTATCTTATAGGTTCTTTCAGACATTCCTTGCATTTCCTGTTCTTGGAGGTGTAGAGGGCCAATAAATGTCTGCGGTATTCCATGACCCTCCTTCACTGTGGCTCATTTACTGTGTGTGCTCTAGTTATGAAAGCATTCTACGGAATGATTTTCTTTTGCCTCTGCCAGGATCCTATGGGTTACATCAATTTTTATATTATCTACGCTTAGTTCCCGCAGTATGGGGAATAGTCTAAAATTGGACCTCATACATAAGCCTGGGCTTCCAGTTTCTAGTGGGTAATTCTTTCTTCCCCACTGCTGCTTTGTCAAGCTGGTAAGGAAAATGTTTCTAGTTTCTGTTTCATTAAAATAGCAGCCCCTACAAAATCTGTAGCATTATGCATAGAGTTCTATCTCACGTGGGGCTGAGGCTTTATCTCCTCTCCCTACATTAATCTCTGAAACTTCAGTCTCTGAGCCTTATGTGGCTCAATATCCCTTCTTCAGCTTTATCTCCCTCTCGGCCTACCGGCTTTTGTGTCTCTCCATTTTTGGCACCTAGGTTTCTGTGTTCCTTTTGAAGTTGATTATGTATTAAAAGCCTTTCTTTGTTCGTATTTCACCGAGCATTTCTATGCATCTGGAAGAGTCATGAGTCAGCTCAGTCTACCATATTGACTTTATCTGGTTTCTGTGAATAATTTATATTCCCCTGACCCAATTACTGGAAAACATTATGGCTTCAAAACATGGTCACAGAACTGTTCTTTCTCAAGTTTTGCTGCCCTTAGAAACAGCCTTTTCTAGAGACCCTTAAAGTAGCAGCAGATTTGACAAAGGTTTGGGTGATGAAAAGGGTCCGAGAGCTTCTAGAACACTCTAGTAGAGATGTCTGAGCCACTGGCTTCTCTATGTACTCCAATGTTGAAATGTCAAGTAATATTTTCCCAATTTCTCATTTTCGTCTTTGCAGAAGAAAAAAGCATTAGGAATGAATATTATTGAAATGTCTCATGAATAATAATGTTGAAAAAACTAAAGGTAGAAAGGGATGATAATAACATTTGCCCTTTATAGTATTCTATCATCTACACTTTTTTGGAAGCTATCTACTCACAAAGACATTGGAAAAAAGGTGAAGGAAACACAACCAAATATTTGTTTAATTTTGAATAATAGGAAGAAAAGAAGAAAGGAGTACAAATTAGCACAAGGTAAGACAATTTGTATCTGTGAGATTTTGGTTTAAAAAAGGAGAGAGAATCTTCAAGAAAACACTGCCAAACTAAATTCAGTGGTATAATAAAAGGATTATACCATGATCAAATGGGATTTATCCCAGGAATGCAAGGGTGGTTCAACATACGAAAATCAATCAGTTACCATATATTACTAGAATGAAGGAAAAACATCACATGATCATCTCAATTGATGCATACAAAGCATCTGACAAAACCAACACCCTTTCATGATAAAAATACTCAGCAACTAAGAAGGGAAATTCCTCAACACAACACATAAATTCCTTTTCATTTATGAAAAACCCACAGCTAACATCGTATTCAACGGTAAAAGACCGAAAGCTATCTCTCTATGATCAGGAACAAGACAAAGGAAGCTTGCATTCACCACTTCTATCTGATGAATTTGTTGGAAGTTCTAATCAAAACAGGCAAAATTCCAACAGTCTTTTTTGAAGAAATGGAAAAATTTGTCCTAAGATTCATAGGGAAGTGCGAGAGACCCCAAATTGCCAAAATAATCCTGAAAAAAAACCCACAAAATTATAGGACTCACACTTCCTGATTTCAAAACTTAATATAAAGCTATGGTAATAAAAACAGTGTGGCACTGGCATAAAGAAAGACATATAAATCAATGTAGTGTAATTAAGAACCTAGATTTTTGGCTAGATTACCAAAACCATTTAATGAGGAAAGAATAGTCTGTTGGCAAATGGTATTGGAATAACTGACTTTCTATATCAGAAGAATAAAGTTGGGCCCTTACCGGCAATCATATATGAAAATGAACTAAAAATGGATCAAAGACTTAAATATAAGAGTTAAATCTATATATATATATATATATCTTAAAAGAAAACAAAAGAGTAAATCTTTATGACCTTGGATTTGGTAATAGTTTCACAGATATGAACCCCAAACACAGGCAACACAAGGAAAAATAAATTGGACTTCATTAAAATTAAAATCTTTTTGTTCATAAAAAGGCAACCACAAAGAAAGTATTTGCAAATCACATATCTGATGAGGGTCTAGTATCTAGAATATATCCACAATCCCCAAAACTCAAGAACAAAAAAGACAAACAACCCAGTTCAAAAATGGGCAAAGGACTTAAATAGACATTTATCCAAAGACTAAATACAATGGCCAACAGGCATATGAAAAAATACTCAACATCATTAGTCATTAGGGAAATACAAATCAAAAGCACAGAGGTGGCACTTAATATCTACTAGAACGGCTATAATTATAAAACAAACAAACCCGCCAGAAAATAACATGTTTTGGAGAGCATGTGGAGAAATTGGAACCCTAGCACATTACTGGTAAGCTTATAAAAGGGTGCAGCCACTGTTCTTCAGTAAGTTCCACACAGAAGATTGCATCACACAGCCATTTCACTCTAACATATACTTACCAAAAAAATGAAACTGTTCTTAAACAGATCCTTTGTACACCAATATCGATAGCTGCACTATTCACAACAGCCAAAAGATGGAAACAATGCAGCTATCAACTGATGAATGGAAACAAAACATTGTATATTTCATACAGTGTAATATGATTCAGCCACGAAAAAGAATCAAGTGCTGAGACATGCTACCACATGGATAAGCCTTGAAGGCATTATGGTAATTGAAAGAGGCCAACCCTAAAGGCCATGTATTGCATGACCATATGAAACGTTCAGAATAGACCAATGTGTAAACAGAAAGAAGGGTCATGGTTGCCAGAGACTATCCAGTGGGTGGTGGAGGAAGGGACATGGGGAATGACTGCTTCAACCATATAAGGTTTCCTTTGGGGAGGTGGAAATATTCTGGAAGTAGACAGTGGTGATGGTTGCACAACATTGTAAAGGTACTAGATGCCACTGAATCGTACACTTTGAAATGGTGCATTTCACACTCTGAGAATTTTATCACAATTTAAAAAAAAAAGAAATTTCAGTTAGAAAGGAAAGGGAATGGGTCCTGAATGGAAGTAAATCCCCTCCCATTGCCTGAACTTGTGGTAATGATGCAATCTTCACATTTTACTTCTCCAACAGTGGAGGATACTGGAGTCAATGTGCATCCTTTGATTGTGTACTGTCCTTGCTAAAGCACGCGTGCTGACCGAGACTTACCGATATGAAAGGTACATGTAAACAGAAATTTACCAATGGAATGTGCATTCTTGGTGCCCCCCCAGTAATGATGGTGAAACCCAATCTCACACGACTCCATATAAGCAGGCTCTGTTTAGAAGCTGACACATCCTAGAGGGGGAGGCGTGCTCCTGTCTCGAAAACGGAGCCGTTTAGGAAGGAGCGGGGAGCTGAGAAGCTTTGTGTTGGGGAATAACCAACCCTTATGTCCACATTTCTGTCAGGAGGCTACTCCTGCAAAAATCACACATGCATAATGGCCAAAGAGCAGGAACATGGAGAATATAGCAAATAATTGCAAATCTGTTTTTAGATCTTGTCAGTCGTTACAGCCGCTAGGAATAGCAGCTGACATTCAAAGCCAAAACCAAATATATATTTTTAGAAACTTATTTTTAAATTACTGCTGGACCGCATTCAAAACAGAAATCTGACAGGTTCCTCAAGAAAACAGCTAGTGCAAAGTTCTTTTTCCTTCAGGTAAGGCTAACCATCTACCAATCTATCAGACTACTGAAATTCTAACCTATTTTTAAGGAGCCCTAGAGAATGAGATTTCATAGCCTCAATTGGTAACTTATTTTACGCCTTATAATCTGAACATCAGAAGCTAAGAACCTTTTAGGCTCAAGTGCATTCCAGACCTACTTAGGCCTTTGTAGGATCAAAAACTTTGCCTTAGTTAAACAGACTAATGTAATGAGAGAAAATAACACGAATAAAAACAAAATGGGTTTTCTAGCCTAAGATTTCAGTAAGATAGGAATTACGACCCTGGAGCAAGGAGCCCTTTGTAAATTCTGTTCCATTAAACGGTAGTAAATTATTCTCCTTTTTCCTTCCTGCCAATCCATCCACTTCCCACTTTCCAAACTTGATTTCTTTTCATTCAACAATTATGCTGCCTCTGCTGTGTGTGAGATCCCGGTGCTGGAAACAAAGCCGCCTATGACACTGTCCCTGCCCTTAGGAAGCTCACAGTCTCTGAGGCGATCTCTCTGTGTAGGCGCATATCATGGCAAAGGTGATGAGTGCCATAATGGAGACCACACGGGTCTCCACAGTGTTAAAACTAAAGAATGAGAACTCAGAAAAAGGTCAGGAAGGCTTTGAGAAGAAAAAACACTGAGGCTACATCCTGAGCAATGGCTAAGTCCTTGTTGATAGTCCAATTGGAAACACAGGGTAAGAATGGGTTTAGTGGGAAAGACAATGAGTCCAATGTTGGACGTGAGGCTTTGAGTTGTGTTTGAAGCTTTTAGGAGGCCATGAGATATTGGGGTCTAGAGAGACCCAAGCTATAGATGGAACTTTGGATTCCTCAGCCTATAGGAACCCACAGAGAAGAGGTGGGGTGAGAAGGCACCATAAGGGGTGATGCCTAGAAACACCAACATGTCCCCTGCGTGTTCAACCAGAGGGTCTGCTCTCTCGGGGACCAAGTCCTATACTGTCTCTGCATTTTTCATGGTACCTACCCTGGGCTGAGAACAGAGGACATGGTTACATACACAGAGTTGCATTTGTCTTCTGTATTTACTGATTTGGGCTGTCTTATTCTCATGGTCTTATTTGTCATTATAATTTGTCCCTGCATCTGTCCACAATGCCCAACACTGGGCTAGGATGCAGTGGGCTTTCCAATAATAACCAAGATGAACTCCTCTGTATTATTCTTTACAAATGATAGAATCCCAATTCTCTTCCAGAGGAGGAAAGCCCCCTCCAAATTCTAGATGAGACTGCAAGAAACTAAACCTAATAATACAACTCCGTGTCCTTTACAGAGATAGGACGTTGTATTTTGTTAAGAACTCAGAGTACATGGAAGAGCTGAAAGACAGTCTGGCTGAGGACAGGACAGGACACGAGGTTGACTAACAATACAAATTCCGTTAAAAAAATACGAGGATAGATATGTCCTATCCTCTCTGGTCTCAAGTCTCCTCTGACCATCACAACTGGGAACTGGAGGGAAGAAAGGCTTGAACTAACAAATTGCTTATTTTCTTCTGTCCAGACAAAGTTTTGGAAAGTGGGGGTAAGGGGGACTGTTCTGGGTATTGGACGAAATGTCATTCTTCTACAGTGTGGATTGGGTGATTTCCTATCAAAAAGAAAAGTTTGTCCTCCAAGGAGGTGTAGCACTAACTTAAGCAATGAGTTTGCAAGAGGAAACAGAGGATTTGCAACCTCAAGATAGATGGAATCTGTCTGGCAGCAACCACCTGGATCGGAACACAGGTGATGCACGTAAGCCAACTGTGCTGATGGACAAAACTGCCTGGGAGGCCTTTAACAAAAGGGGCAGAGGACACTGAAAAGATCTGAAAGCAAAACCAGATAACATATGATCCTTTTCTACTGTGTCTGCTAACTGGAGTGGTAACTTAAATAAACCAGTGAGGTGGGAAGGAAAGTTCAAGAAGAAATAGAAACCAGGAGCTGGCAACCCCATTGTCCTTTCACCTGAAACAGCAACTAGGATGAAATTGGAAGGAAAACCAGCTAGGAACCTCAGGGCATGCGAAACCTCAGTTTTCTTCTGGCCTCACAGATTCCAGATTTGGAGCAAAAAAGCCTGGCAACCCAGAGATGCCTGTGGGTGCAGCCAAAAAAGCCCAGAAAAAAAGCCTGTTTTCTCTAGTCAAAGGAGCAGGAAAGGGGCAGCCTAGCAAGACAAAAAACTTTCAGACCATAATCCTCCTCCTCCAGCCGAACGCCACAGAAAAAAACACCGTGGCTTCATTCCCACCATGCCAGCAAAGACCAAGGGGGGAGCCTAAACTTCACTCCCACAAGGCCACAATGGAGTGCCCTTCGAGGTGATAATAGAGGAGTTCCAGGAGGGAGCGGGGGCTTTCATCCTTGCCAGCTGATAAGGAGGTCCCTGGGCCCCTGCAGTGTCTAGAAACAACATGAGAAGAACGAACTTCTATCCCCCACCTAGGGAAAGGAGGCATTTTTTCTCCTCCTCCCTGGGGTTGTGTCAGAAGAGGCCTAATAGAGAATCAGGGCTTTCATCACTGCCCAGTGATGACATAACAAAGAAACAGTAACAAAGTCATATCCCTGTCTCCTCCTTGCCTCTCACCTACCCCTTGCAGTGTCAGTGGAGGTCATGTGGCCAGCAGGAACTCTCATCCCCACCCAAAAGGCTAAAACAGAGGTCAAGTAGGGGATCTGAGGTACTTCTACACCTGGCAGGATCCAGCATCAGATAACATGACACCTAAGATGTCTACGTTTCATTTGAAAGTGACTTGTCATACCAAGAACCGGGAAGATGTCAAAATGAATATAAAATAATCAACCAATGCCAACACCAAGACGACAGAGATGGTGATATCACCTGACCAAGATGTTAAAGCAGCCATAATAAAAATGCTTCAACATGCAGTTAGGAAAATGCATAAAACAAACGAAAAATAAAAGAAGAAAGCCTCAAAAAAGAAATAGAAGATATAAAGAAGAACCGGTTATAAATGTTAGAACTCAAAAATACAATAATGAATAAAAACTTAGTGGATGGGCTCAAGAGCAGGATGGAAGGGACAGAAGAAACAGTTTGTAAACAGGAAGACAGAACAGTAGCAATGATGGAGTCTGAGTATCAGAGGCAAGTAGACTGAGGAAAACATTAACAGTTTCAGGGACCTGTGGGAATAAAAGAAGATATAACATGCACATCTTCAGAGTCCTAGAAGGAGAGGAGAAAGAGAATGGGGTTGAAAAAGCACTGAAAGAAATAAAGGCTGAAAACTTCCCAAATTTGGTGAGAGACATAAACCTAAAGATTCAAGAAGCTGCACAAATTCTAAATATGGTAAATCCAAAAAAAATCCAGCCCAAGATAGATTATAATTAAACTTCAAATTGAAGGCAAAGCAAAGATCTCAAAAGTGGCCAAAGATAAATGATACTTTACCTATAGGGGAAAATCAATTGGAATGACAGTGTGCTTCTCACCCGGAAACTACTGAGGCCAGAAGCGGCATAATATTTTTCAAGTGTTGAAAGAACTGTCCACTCGGTGAAAATCTCTTTTGGGAATGAAGAAATCAAGACATTCTCAAATGGAAGGAACTAAGAGAATTTGTCACTATCAGAACTACCCTACAAGAATGGCTAATGGAAGTTTCAGAAATGAAAAGGAAATGATAAAAGAAGAAATCTTGGGGCATCTGGGAAAAAGAAAGAACATGGTAAGCCAAAATATGGGTAAACACAATGGGCTTTTTCTTTCCTTTTGAATTCCCCAAATTATGTCTGACTAAGTTAAAGCAAAAATTATACACTATCTGATGTGGTTCTAAATGTATAGAGAGAAAATTTTTAAGAAAAACATATTATAAATGGGGGTGGGCAAAGAAATGTAAAGGGAGGTAAGGTTTCTGTACTTCACTCCATCTGGTAAAATGACACCACCAGTGAACTATGATTAGTTATATGTGTGTGTGTGTCTGTGTGTACGTGTGTGTATACATACATATATATACATACATATATATACATATTCATACTTACATATATATAACACCCAGAACTAGTAAAAAAAAATCTATACTGTGAGACACATTAAAAAATATGATAGATAAATCAAAATAGAATTCTATTTATTTTGTTTTTTAATGGTTATTTATTTTGAGAGAGAGAGAGAGAGTGTGCGTGAGGGACAGGAAGAGAGAGAGGGAGACTCAGAATATGAAGCAGGTTCCAGGCTCTGAGTTGTCAGCACAGAGACCGACATGGGGCTCGAATCCACAAACTGTGAGATCATGACCTGAGCCGAAGCAACTGAGCCACCCAGGCACCCCCAAAATGGAATTCTAAAAAACGTCACATAACCCACAAGAAGGAAGGAAAAACAAAACAGAGAAATGAAAACCAGAACAGAAAACAAAAAGATAAAATGGAGAATTCTACTGGATTCTACTCTCACTGGAGAATTCTACCAAATATATTTAAAGAAGACTTAACATCAATTCTACACAATCTTTGGGGTGCCTGGGTGGCTCGGTCAATTAAGCGGCCAACTCTTGATTTCAACTCAGGTCATGATCTCACAGTAAGTGAGTTCGAGCCCTGTGTTAGGCTCTGTGATGATAGCATGGAGCTTGCTTGGGATTCTGTCTCCCTCCCTCTCTGCCCCTCTCCCACTTTCTCTCACTCTCTCTCTCTCAAAATAAATAAAAATAAACTTTAAAAAATTATTTAAAAATTCTACACAATCTTTCCCAGAAAATCAAAGAGGAAGGGACTCTTTCCAATTCACTTAATGTCCTGATATCAAAACCATTTAAAGACATAACAAAGAAAAAAGAAAAACACAATCCAGTATTTCTCATGAATATAGATGCAAAATTTCTAAACAAAATGTTAGTAAATTCAGTTCAGTGATATATAACAAGAATAACACAACATGAACAAGTGGGCTTTATTTCAGGAGGGCAACACTGGTTCAATATACAAAAGTCAATCAATGCAATCCACCATATTAACAGCTAAAGAAGAAAAAAAAATCACATGATCGTGTCAGTTGCTAACAGATAAAATATTTTCCAAGATTCAACATTCATTCACATTTGATTTAAGAAACAAAACAAAACCTCTTAGGAAATTAGGAACAAAGGGGATCTTCTTCAACTTGACAAAGAGCATCTTTGAAAATTCCACAGCTAACACCATACTTTATGACAAAAGACTGATACTTCCCCCTAAGATAGGAAGCAAGGTAAGGTGGTCCGGCCTCACTACTCTTATTCAAATAGTGCTGAAAGTTCCAGCTAGTGCAATATGTCAAGACAAGGAAATAAAAGAAATATGGATCAGAATGGAAGTAATAAAAATCCTCCATTTTGCAGATGATGTGATGGTCTAGAAAATCCCAAGAAACATAAATAAGAAAATATAAACACACACATACACATATCAAACTCCCAGAAGTAGTGAGTTCAGCAAGGTTGCATGCTATAAGACCAACGCACAGAAATCAATTGTATTTCTATATACTAGCAATAGAATCCTGAAATTAAAAGTATGGTGCAATTTATGATTGCTCAAAAAAATGAAATACTTAGGCATAAATCTAGCAAAATATATACAGGACTCATATACTAAAAATTATACAATGTTGACAAAAGAAATATCTAAATAACTGGAGAGACATGTTATTTTCATGGACTGGAACACTCAACATAAATACTAATAAAAATAAAAATATTAATTCTTCCCAAATTGATCTATAGGTTTAATGCAATTCCTATCAAAATTCCAACAAGAATTTTTGTAGGTATAGACAAGATTGCTCTAAAAAATGTACAGAAAAGCAAAGGAACTAGAGTAGCTAAAACAATTTTGAATAAAGTGGAAGGGATCAGTCTTACTCGATTTCAAGACCTAGGATATGGTAATCAAGACAGTGTGGCATTGGGGTGCCTGGGTGGCTCAGTCAGTTAAGCGTCTGACTTTGGCTCAGGTCATGATCTCACGGTCCGTGGGCTCGAGCGTCAGGCTCTGTGCTGACAGCTCAGAACCTGGAGCCTGCTTTGGATTCTGTGTCTCCCTCTCTCTCTCTCTGCCCCTCCCCACCTCACTCCCTGTCTCTTTCTCTCTAAAATAAAAAAATAAAAGACATAAAAAAAAATTTAAAAAAAAAGACTGGCATCAGTTGAGGGATAGCCACATTGATTAGTAGAACAGACTAGAATAGAGAACCCAGAAAAAAGACCACAAAAACATACATATCTAATTTTTGACAAAGGTATAAAAGCAATTCAATGAAAGAAAGATACTCTTTTCAACAAATGATGCAGGAGCAACTATGCAAACATAAAAAAAACTCTCTACAGAAGTATCCTTATGCAAAAATTAACTCAACATGAATTACAGACAAGAATAAAATATAAAACTCTACAATGTGTAAAAAAAAAAAACTATACAACAGTATATTTGGGATCTAGAACTATGCAAAGAGTTCTTGTTCTTGACACCAAAAGCAAAATCCATGAAGAAAAATTAATTTGGGCTTCATTAAAATTAAAAACCTTTTTTGTTTTTTGAGAAAGCTTCTCTTCCAGAGGCCAAAGGACAAGCTACAGAGTGGGAGAAAATATTTGTCAACCACATATCTCATAAAGGATGAATGCCTAGAATATAGAAAGAACTACTGAAACTCAACAGAGGAAAACTCCAAGGAATCTGATTAGAAAACGGGCAAAGGACATGAAGAGGCATTTCATCAGAAAGGATATACAGGTGGCAAAAGAGCACTTGAAAAGAGGTTCAGCATCATTAGCAATTGGGGAAATGCCCATGAAAACCACAATGTGCTATTACTACCCACTTACCACAATGGCTAAGATAAAAAATAGTGACAGCAAATGCTCGCATGGCTGTGGAAAAATTGGATCACTCAGACATTGCTCGTGGAAATGTAAAATGATATGGCCACTCTGAAAACCAGTTTGTCATTTCCTTAAAAAAACCAAACACATCACAACTTTGTGAAAATACTAAAAACCACTGAATTATATACTTTCAAATGGTAAAGTTTATGCATTTGAAGTATATGTAAAAAACAACAACAACAGATAAACCTGAGCTAACGTGCAGCCCAAACTGCCTACCCACAGAATGGAAGCCAAGAAATGTTTTTTTATTTTAAAAAAGAAAAAAAATAACTCTCCTAAATATGCAATTACTACAAACCCAGCTGTTGCACTCCTGGACATTTCTCCCAGAGAAATGAGGACTTACGTTCACATAAAAACCTGTGAACAAATGTTTTCCAGAACTTTATTCATAAGAGCCCCAAGCTGGAAACCCAGATATCCTTCAACAGGTGAATGGTTTAACGAAGCGTGGTTCGGCCATAACCATGAAATACTACTCAGCAAGAAAGAGGAAGAAACCATTGATAATATGCAAGAACCTGGATGAGTCCCCAGAGAATTTTGCTAAGTGAAAAAAGGTGGCTTTTTTTTTGTACCAAAAGTTACACCTTATAGGATTCATGTATATAACAGTCTTGAAATGGTAAAATTATGGAACTAGAGGACAGATTAATGGCTGCCAGGAGCTAAGGAGAGGGTAGAAGGTAGATGTGGCTATAAAGAGACAACATGAGGATCCTGGTGCTGATGAAACTGTTTCCTATTCTGACTGCATCAATGTCACTTTCCTGGCCGTGATACCGTTCCGTAGTTTTGCAAGATGTCACCATTGGGGGCAAGTGAGGACAGGCTACGAGGGATCTCTCCGTATTATTTCTTACGACCACAGGTGAAGCTGCAATGATCTCCAAATAAAACGTTTAAACAAACAAAACAATGCATGCGTGTCCTTCTAGGTTGTGTTCCTTTGCAGTGGGAAGACATGTTGCAACGCTGAGCTCCTTGAAAGGGGGTGGGAGCCTGTCATCCATCTCCTGGAGCCGCACTCCCCCTGGGAGAGGCTGTCCACCACAGGCAGAGCCGTCTGACCTCATTAGCAGAGCAGGCAACGTCCAATTTGAATGACAGCCCCAGCACATATGGAAACCATTACCTCATTCCACGACTTGCAACGAGGTAGTGAGGTTTCCCTTAGACAAGGCTGAGCTCCGAGGTCCAGCCGGAGAGCCTATGAAAAGGTCAGGCCAGAGTCACGGGGCTGTTAGGAACAGATAAATTAGCAGGGCACCTGGCTGACCCAGGGAGGCCTCAGAGAAAGGCTGTGCGGGGGGCTGAAAAGCCCCCGGTGTAATGGAGTGAGGAACAGTCTAGGCTCTGTGTATTTCCTGATGGACGCATTTGGGAAAGGACAAGGCAAAACAACTCAGTGGCGAAGCACCACGCTGGTCGTGAAGATGCCAGGACTATAGTTCTGATAAAGTTCTATTTCTACCCACCGGACCATGCCATTTCTCTGCTCAAAGTCAAATATTAAATGCAAAATCCTGGCTTCCTCTCAAACCCAATCCCCTCCTAGGCTCCCCCTCCCTCCCTCTGCTCCAGCCACATGGCCTTTCTGGCCGTTCCTGGAACACTAACTCGTTTCCCATATCAGGGTCTTTGCACTTGGCTGGCTGTCTGGGATGTTCTCCCCACAGTGGATGGAGCTCTCCTTCAGAGCAGCTTACTGTAAAACCTTCCCACCTCCTCACTCTCAATGCCTGTACCTTGCTTTCTTTTGCTTTATCCCACTTTTCACTAGAGTTTGTGTTTCCTTTCTGTTCCCCATCAGAAGGAACGTTCTAGGAGGAGACGTTCAATGTTGTTCATTCATGGCTATATGCCCGGCACCAAAAACAGTGCCGAGTACAAGGAGGATGCTCAAGGGCTATTTGTGGAAGGATTGAAGAAATCAAGAGATGAAAAATAAATGCAGGCTGGGCCGCAGTACAAAAGCGAAGACAAGGAAGAAAATGGCAAGTCCTCAGGGCCCTTCGTCTTCCTCCTTCCAAAGGCCCGTCCTTGTCGGGAGGAAGGGAGGAGTCGGTGTGACCTCCCAGGAACTTTTTGTGATGAAGAGAGTTTCCAGGGCCACAGGACTACCAAGTCTACATTCTAATTTTGCCAAAGAAGGGTCAACTCTTCTCCGACAGACATACGGATTGGCTGAGAGTTGCTGTCTTGTGCAATGGAAACCATGCACTTCAGCACAGGTCCAAAGTTCACCCTCACGTGAAGCTTGAAAACAATGGCCTTCATTTAAGGGTGTTAAATTAATTAAACAAGGAAGCCCTCAGACTGACGTGGTTTTACAGCCATGGTGGCGCACAGAAGCAAACCCAAATCCAAGCTTGTAAATACCTCTTGGTTATGAAATTGAAACCTAAGGACAACCCATCACAAACCCGATCAGGCTTTAAGCAATAGCCAATCAATCTCCTTCATGTGATGTTGCTTTTTCTCTCTAAAAGTCTCACCCTGAGTTCCTTCTTTAGTGGAGTGCTCCTAACCACTTCTGGTCTGCTGCTTCTGATTCAATTTGATTTTTGCTCGAAGAGACCCTTGCAATTCTTAACATGCCTCAGTTTATCTTGTAACAAGGGGCAAGGACGTGAATGCCACATAGGAAGGAAGAAAAGAACGTGGGAGGGTGAAAAGAATATTTATAAAAAGGCAATGATTATTTTTAAAGTGCTTGATGCTTAAAGATAATAACTGCAGAGAAAGAGCACAGCGTGCTGGAGGGAAGCAGAGGAAAATTTAAACCAGGATGAAGGACAGTTTTTGAACAATAAAGCCTACTGGGCTGAAATATAATTTCCTGAGAGTAAAGTTAGCTTTAACACAAAAATATTGAAAAGATGATTTGACAGAGCATCTACTATAGGAGGGGGAGACATGGGGGGTAATGACTTAGTAGTTTAATCAATTAAATTCCTTGAATGTGAACTTACCTTTATATGTAAAATGAAGCAAATTTGCCTATTTGAGCTTAAGAAGATTTGGGTCAAGTTCGAAACCACTGAGAGTGCTCATGAATGTTATTTTCTTTTAAAACAGCAAACTTTCTAGTAGGTCTATTAAGCTGCAAATTAGTTACAATAAAAATAACTATTTCTTGTACCTCTTCCGGCACCTCTCCAAGGCACATGTTGTCTGGGTCTGGGCAATAAACATCTGACTTTACAAATTCAAATAAGAACCCAAACAAACAATGCCAATTTGGCCATAGTGCCCCCTTGACTCAATTGTTGAAGTAACAAAAGGTAAGCTTCACTACCGATTAACCTCCTAAACACTAATTAAAGATAATGAGGGATCAAGGTGCCTGGCATAGCCTGACCTCTGTGTTCCCCCCAGATTTCACAGGAGTCTGATGGCCCATGTAAGACTCGCAGAGAGGAAAAGGATAAAGTGGATGCAGGTGCTGCATTGTACGGTCTCCCTGGGAAAACGCATGGCCTGATTGGTGGGGAATACAATAAACTCTCTTTATGAGAATTACATAGAGGAAAATGTGCAGATCTCGGTCTAGGGTATTTGTTTATAGGACTTCAGACCATGAGTGAGTCACTCAAAGTTCGGCCCAGCCCATGGAGAGAGTTAGAGGCCTTCAACAAATTATCTTTTAAACTGTAACACTTGATTCATGGTTTTGAGCTGCTTCAAGTCCATTCTGGAACAAGGTGGGGTGTGTGCAAGGAGGATGTTTTGAAGGGGTGAACGAACTCATGATCGTCAGTACTCTGGAGTCCAGCCACGCCACAACCAACATTTGGAAGTATTTTCCTCTATTTTTCTTCAACCTCCTCCCACACGGAACAACATAATATTATCAATTAAGTCCTAGGTAGACTCAGACAAAGCCCCCAAATAAAGTAATATGTGTGCATTTGATCTTTCTTCCCTTTTCCAATGGACGTGTTCTAACTAGGATGCAGCATGGGTTCAGCTGGGCCCCCCTCAGTCACTAACCTGTGTCAGGTCTCCATTAACTAGCTCAGTTGCTTTGGATCTGGAACTAGAATCTCATTTTCCCTAATGCTGTAAGGATACTAACAACTTTGTTTCCTGTGGCCAAGTAGTTAGGCTAAGTATCTTAAAGTAGCTCTTGAAACATGTCTGCTTCATCAAAGGAAAAAAAAAATTTAACCCACACTCTTCGGCAGGAAGTGACTATACACAGTGGGTTTTCAAATCAGCTATTTGAGAACAAGTGTGCAATAATTTTCAAGCGAGGCCACACCTGCAGAACAATTCTATGTGGACTGAGTAGGAACCATACCACAGCTGCCTTTTTAAAACGTTTGGGTTGATCGTTAAGGTAAACAGAAAAGGAAAATGAACATGTAGTTATCTGGTGCCACTGGACGGCTGTCCAGATTGAGAACCAGACCTACAGGCTGGGTTGCAGAGGGCTGGGAAGTATGACCCCAACTCCACTTGGCTGGGGGCCATGGATGGTCTTGGCAATCCATCAAATCTTTGAAGAAGTGTCTTCAAGGTGAACATGGGGAGTGAGGTAACACCACGCAGACTTTGCCAGGGTCTTCTTTCATTACTTTTAAAGCAGGATTTCCTGAAAACTGATAAGCACATGGATAGACAATGCTGAAAGGTCTCTCTCCAGAGGTCAGGTCCTTGTCTTCTTCCAGACAGAGCAGCTGCTAAACCTGCCTGATATTTCTGGCAAACCATTTCTTGTCAAATTTCAAAAGAAGATGACTGTCCACATCATTGCTTGCTCATGTTTTCCAGTTTGGAGAAGAGTTCTCATTGGAAAGGCTCACCTGGATCCCACAGTGTGAGGTTGTTCCGACAGGTCTGGCCAGATTACCTTACTCTTGGTTCCTAGCAGTCTGTGGAAAGATCCATTGCAACTGATGTTGGGATAGCATTAGGAAAGATGTGGTAGAAAATAAAAATATGTGGGGCACAGGACAGGGAAAAACACATTTCCCTTTTCTCTCCCAGTGGAAAAAACCTTTGGGTTATGAGTTTTTTAAAGAATGAATCGGAAGGTTGCAATATTCACATATTATGACTTGGCCTTTCTCTGGGTCATCCATAAAAATTATGAAATAGCAATTAAAACCACAGTTTATCTCTGGTGTTAGATGGTGTGCTTCCAGGATGGATAAAGAATACAGGAGAATGAGCAAATCTAAGAGAAAGATGCATTTCTGTTTTGGAAGTAATTTTTCTGAGATAAAGAATGACAGTCTTTAGGAAGTGAGTTAATCCTCTAAAAATCTAATGCAAAATTGACATGTGGAGAGACAAGGCATGCTTTCATCAGATTATTGGAGGCTTGTAATGTATGTGTGTATGTATGTTGGATGTAATGTCCCCACCAACATCCATTTCTTTCTTTTGTTGAGGAGCACTCCTCGCCAGAACGACACTCTGCTACTCCAACATTCCTACAGGGATGAAACCTAAATCATCCACCATGGCATTTCCCTGACTGGAGGGATTTGTGCAGGATGGTCCCTTCCAGCAAAACAGAAATTTGTGAACTGCTTGTCAGGGGCAAACTCTCCTTCCAATGGTTGTGAACAAGGTTCATGTGGGATGACCTCCCTGTGATCATGACAGGGGCTGGAGCAGACTTAGTAGGAAGCATTGGAACAAAGTGGAAGGACTCTGGGTCATGGTGACATTCCTGGCCAGGGATCCATCACCCATGACTGTCCTCTGGCGGGATGTTCAAGTTGTACCAGCCGGGACTTCTCATGACTTGAAGGGTGGTTTGGATGGGGGCCTCTGTTATTTGCAACTGGAAGCAGCCTAAACTGATACAAGAGTTCTTGTTCCAAAACAATTATGAGCCTTTGGCCCAAGGATAGACTTTAAGGAACCAAGAAGAGAGAGCCACAGGGAGAGTAAACTGAAAGGGTATGAAGAGGAGATGGGACTTGGCTATTTATTCTTGGCCTTGTGACTCTGAGGAACACCTAGCGGTTATTTGTTGAAATACAGGTATGGTTTTTTGATATAATTCATAGCAGTAATCTAGGTTTTACCATCTTTCCTGTTCTTGTAACCAGCATATATTATTTATGGCTGTTATGTTATATGAATGTAGAACGTATGTCATATGAATGTAGAACATAGATGTTATATGACCATGCAATATATGTGTTATATGAACGTATAACATGCGTGTTATATGAATAGTTACCCATTAGGTTTTGGGTGAGAAACCACATTCCCCACATTAGGAGTGTCATGAAGTCCCTGGTGCTAGAGGTCACAAGGGGGCATTACCCTAAATTTGCATATTTGGCTGCTTAGTGCTTATGTGTCAGGCAGTTAGTAACCTACAATTGTTCTTTCTCCTCAAAAAGGGTGTGAAACCACTATATGAAAACCTTCCTATAATGTAAATGGTTTTAGAGCAGGGGATCAAATACGCATGTCCTCATACAACCCTGCATGACAGAGGAATTCTGGGACATCTACACTTGTTTTTGCATGGGCAAACTGTAGAGACCTTGGTGAAGAAAGGCCAAGTGGTTCTTTTTAATATTCACTACTCATGAGCTCTCATTCTATAGCTATTTCTAATTAGTGAGGCTTTTAATGGCTCCCTGTGGCTTATAGAATAAAACCCCAGCCTCATCATAGGTCATGTGATTTGGTCCCTACCTACTTATCCAATCTAAACTTTCACCACCGTGTGGACTCCTGGCCTGTCATACTAAGCTTTTCATTGTGCCCAGAGAACTCTGCAGAGTTATTCCCTGCAGCCAAAATCCCCCTCCCCTGCCTTATTCCAGGCTAACAAATTCTAATTTGCACTGGACTCTGCCCCACGGCCTCTCCGTTACCCTCTTCAAACACTTTTCACACTGTATTCCCATTCTCTATCTGCCCATCTGACATCATCACTTTACTCTTTTCCTATTTCTTCATCACCTACCATGATCTCTGGCAAAATGCGAGGCTCAAAACATGCTCTTGCCTGGATTAGCATCAGCACAAAGGATGACAACATTGGCATCTCTGAGTGAGCGAACACGTACGAGCAACCATGTGTGGAAAATTCCCAGAAGCTCCCCTTTTATCCGGGCTGACCCCTGAAGATTAGGAGGAGAATGTACCAAGGTTCTGTCAGAGAAATCTGCCTTTATAGTGTGACCTTCAACAACAGGATATGCCCACTCACCAAGACTAAAAAAAAAAAAAAAAAAGCCATGAAGCTACTTGTCAGTAGGAGTTTTGTGCAAAATGATTGGAAGGGATTGGATATGGATGCATAATGGCTTATCGAAGAAAAAAATGAAAGGTGCCTCATGTCCTGTCCTGCTCACAGATGGGTGAACAGTTTTGGGAGAACAAATGATAAAAATTCACTATAAATTCAATGACCAGGTTTTCTTTTGTTGTAACTTCATTTTTGTTGTCATTCTTAGTAAATGGTAGGTGGTTTTTTGTTGTTGCAAATGGTAGAAGCAGATGAGAAATGCTGCACACACACGCGTGACATACACACGTGCATGGCAGCACAAAAAATCAAGACGATAAACAGAAGGTGCATCTCAGAGCCTATGCGGCATTTCTAATGATGTCATATGTTGGGCATGTTCCAGCAGAGCAATAAAAGAACCAAAGTCAGAAAATGCGAGATCTATGCACGGTTTAAGTATAAGCTCCTGTGTTCAAGAAAGAAATTAATGCAAGGAATCCAGCAGTGGCAGAACAATGAAGTGAACTTGATGGAATGGTGTGGTTATGTCCTCTGAGAATACTACATAAAAAGGAAGAAGAAGAAAAAGTCGCTTAAGGAACAATAAGAACTGAGGATCTAAAGTACATAAATGAGGATGTCTGCTGGGCTTAATGGAAAAAAATCCCTGAAGATCCTCAAAAAAATTCTTTATCCGGAATGAGACAGTGCACGTTCCCCCTAGACATTCCTCGACAAAAAAGCACACATACAAATCAATGGTTTTTGAGGCTATGAATGTACTTTCATTTCCACATACCGAAGAAACTGAAGTGAAAAACTTTGAGCAATAGCAGCAATGTGGTCTTCGGCCGGCTGGCCTAGGGCTGCGTGGTCTGTGGATACAAAGGGGCAGTGGCCAAAATGGAGCAGAAACATGTGGCTATAGGATTTCTCTGGGTTAGCAAACAAAAAGCTCACTTAGATTTTACTTTGAGAAGTCTCCAGTGCTCCATCACAGGGAAGATCTGTGGGCATCTGGTCAAAGAATACAGCCAACTGGTCCAGGAACATGGCAGCAGGCAGGCTTGTGCACAATCCCGCCCGTCGCCTCTGTGTTCTGAGTGCTTTGGTGTCTTTGACCTTCTGCAGCTGGTGGAAGACACTGCATCAGTTGGGAAGCAGGCAAAGGGCTCTGTCTCCACCCTGTAGCACCTTGGCTATTTCTTCAGTTTTTGGTAGACATGTGAGCATGGCCGAAAGATGACAGCATGGACAATGGTCCCAAAGTTGCATGTGACAAAAGTGCTCTCTGCACGTTCCTGTTCTCGGCTCTTTGAAGAAAAGCAAATGCTTTCTGAACAGGTGGGTACAGCCAGGACGACAAAAGGTCTGGGTGACATACCAATGCTTTAAACAAAACAACTACGGGGGCTGCCTGGGTGGTTCAGTTGGCTGAGCGTCTGACTTGATTTTGGCTCAGGTCCTATCTCAGGGTTCGTGAGACAGAGCTCCCAGTAGGGCTGTGCACTATCAGTGCAGAGCCTGATTGGGATTTTTCTTTTCTCTCTCAAAATGAATAAATAAACTTAAAAAAATAAATTAAAAAAATGAACAACTATCATTCTAGAAATACCTAGAATATCTAACATTTTTTCCATCTAAAACCTTAACTATTTGTGACAAACTGGAAAAAAGAAATGTACGGTAGAATTGAAAATTTTTTTATCTCATTAGTGATGAAAAGTTATATTTATCAAAGAATTAAATGAGTGCGTGTAAAACTCTTGCTTAAATTATATTTTTAATTTAAATACCCAAAATTTAAATCATTTTATATGCCTCAACTAGATGTGTAATATTAGAATAGTTAATGTGTGTTTTACTTCCTCTAAAGTGTATTTCTTACCAAAGTCTTCAAATTTTTGATGAACGTATGCTTCGGGACATTGTGACTCAATTGAAATATAGGGATAATAAATGCAACTAAGGTTATAGCACTGTTTACTACCCTTCAACCATTAGCTTTTAAATTGCATTCTCTATACATTAAATATTTGTAAAAACATTTAAAATAAGAACCTGGGGAACCTGGGGTGCCTGGGTGGCTCAGTTGGTGCAGTGTCCGATGCTTGGTTTCGGCTCAGGTCATAATCTCGGAGTTAGTGAGTTTCGAGCCCTGCATTAGGCTCCACTCTGACAGTGCCAAGTCTCCTTCAGATTTGTTCTCTTTCTCTCTCTCTCTCTCTGCGCCCCACCCCTGCTTGTGCTCTCTCTCTCTCAAAAATTAATTTAAAAAATTAAGAAAATAAACGAAATAAGAACCTATAAATATTTCATATAAGACACACCAAACCTTAATATTAAAAGCTACAAACGTTTTCAAATTACCTTGCTTCTATAAAGATCTCAGATTAAAGTTTCTTACATTTAAGCTTATAAACAGGTCACTTACTAGAAAGGTTGTAATTGTATATTGGTATTTTAAAAAAAGGTTATGTGTCCATTATATACAAAACAATACTGGCAATTAGCCTATTGTGTTCCAAGTACATTGCTTGACCATATTCTTGTCTGCATAAGTCAGTCGCATAACAAGAGAACAATCACTTTATCAGAGGAGGCTGTTTTAGAGAAGTGCAGTGCTTATGTAAACCACTGGTTGCCTCTTTATGTGATAGACATTTATAAAAAACAGAGCCAAATTTATATTATTGATATAAATTATTCCTATATTATTTATATTTATATTTAATAGTTATAAAATAATCACCCAATTGGTTAATATATATTTATATATTACTTATACTATTTTACATACTAAGCCACTATATTAATACATTAAATATAATCAGGACCCCGCCCCCAAGAAAAAACACAGTCTGAGATTCCATGATTAACTGTGAAACATTGTTAATATGCCAACTAATCTTTGTACATCAGGGCTGGTCTCAATATAGCCCAAAAGAAAATAGAAAAAAAATAAGATATCTGTCCTCCATAAAACATTTCAAATTTCTGTCATTTAAAAAATCTTCTCACTGTTACTAATTGGCTTTAAAATAAATGTGTTAATTTTTACTGTTACAATAAATTCATACCAAAAATACTTTTTAAATTTCTTTACTTTCATATATATATATATATATATATATATATATATATATATGTATATATTTTTTTTACTTGACTTTTTAAGAATGGTATTCTATGGCTTTAAAATGTCATGGCAATCATGTATTTTACAATACTGAGTCATGCATTTCTCTTGCTTAAGCCATTCCCATGGCTCCTGGTGGCAGAAATCCTGATCCTCTATTGTTACCTGTAAATCCCCCTGCTGCCCCTTAGGTGACTTTGCCCTGAACTTTACAGGCACCAGCTAGGCCACCCACTCTTCCCGCTGCCTGGGATGCTGCTTCCCCAGATCCTTGTTGGGTTGGCAATGTGTTTTATTTTCGTCTGTAAGTGACATCTTGAGAGACTTTCCTGACACATAAATCCGTTCATTCCCCCATGACAAACCTCTGTTCCATGTTCTTCACACCAGTCATCACTGATTCTCAGGTTTATGCGCTGTTTGTTCACTGTGTGTGACCCTCACTAGAATGTGAGCTCTAACACGGTGGGGACCTGTCTGTCTCAGCCTATGCCACACCCTGGCTGGGCACGTCCTGAGTTTTCAGTAAGTGTCTGTTGCGTGATGAGTAAATGACTCGTCCCAAATTAAGCCAATCACTGATTCTATTTGTTATGAAGCCAACATGTTTACTCATTAGCAAGTGTGAATTCCCAATTACCACCACCTAAGGTGCCATGAGCCAATCCTAATTGCTAGGGCAAGAGAATAAACACTGAATAACCATATTATCACTGCCTTGTTAGAAAGGGAAGACATAATTACAACTCACTGAATGGCTAAACCACCAAGACTCTAAAATAAGCAGTCATTGCTGGCCTAGGGAAGGATTAACTCTTCTGTGCACTAGCAGAGACACATCCATTCCCCCCACTCCTCACTTTTATTACTAGGGAAGTATCTCCAAAAGTTCAACACCTCTATTGCTAAATGCAGCAATTCCACAATGATGATCATCTCTGAGCAAAAACTTTTACAAATTCTAAGTTCGACTACAAGGTCAATGATGCACCATAGTCACCTAATGACCTAGTGACCGAATGGCCCTTAACTGGCTTTCCAGGTTCCAGGCACAGAGATGGCAAACCACTGTACTTTACAACAAAGATCACACCTGGGACTTGGGTGTGTATGTTCAGAGTAGCGTCAGGTGCAAAAATGGACATCAAAAACAAAACAAAAAAAGGTCTAGCACTGCCTCTTGAGTTCTTTTTTCCCCTAAAAGTCCGATACATCCAGGGGATTCAGTATTTCTCTTAAATGTGCTACAAAAGCAAATTTGCATCTGTACTTTCAGGGCCAGAAGGTCTATATGTCTTTCCTTGGCTTCCTAAGGAGTCAGGACCGGCCCACTGAGAAAGGAGCAGAGGAATCTGGCTATTCTTGGATTATGTTTAAATTGTAGCTCGATTTCAGAATGGTGGTTCGCAGTCATCTGTTTTCTGCTGGCTGGAATGCTTTACTATCACAGTTGGAGGTAGGGAGGAAAAGGGAGTCAAACTGAAAAACAGACACTCACTGATAATGAAGTAGAAAAGTGATTAGCCAAGACCTTCTAAAAACCTCCTGAAGAACTAATCTCTGCTTGGAATGTGAACGATCACTATTCAAATGATAAGACCTATACCATGAAAAAAATAATTTTTTAAGAATTTACCTCCTCATGTTTCTATTGTTGTTCAAATGGGTTAAATAAGACTGGCTTTCAAAAAAAAAAAAAGGATTAGAATATTTCATACTGCTTTACCGGGGATGTCATGAGCCACCAGCACTAGTTACTGAAATTAACTTCTCAAGGAAAAATAAATGCTTTTTGGAAAGAAGACATTTAACTAACTTAAGTCATGGTGGGAAAAATAAATGTACTCAAGTCATCCTGGAAACTAGAGTCTGGGGACATGTTCCCAGCAAACCACGGACTGACACGAATCTGCCTCCATGTCCATCAAGTCCCCTTCCTGCAACACAGGGAGACAAGGGCTTCTTGTCCTCTTTCAGAGACGGCCTAAAGATTCTGCAACACTTTCATTACAGCAATGGCCAGTGGCTCAGCTCCTGACCAGATTTCTAGCATGGCTGACACATCACTTAAAAGGGAACAAGAAGTCCTTTCCTTGCTTCGTAACAAAGGACAAATGGTATTTATAAAAGTTTTCTTAAATGATTACGCACCTGTCAATAATAACAACAAAACAACAACAACAACAATGGCACTTGGGATTTACCATCCGTAAAATAACAGGGAACCAATTATTTTTAGTTGACACAGGCGGCTTAGGCATTAGGTAAATGCTAATTAGGTGTTTCACTTCCTTAAGAGTTGGTTTTCCTCATCCTCTCTTTCCTGTGCCCAGGATGCAAACAGTCACCAGAAATCCCCATTTGGGTAATCCAGTGAGCCTTTCTGTAATTTCCTGTACCCTTACTCCCTTTGTTCTACTAATGCATTTCCTCACCTGCACTGAGTATTTGTCACCAAGGCTGCAGACATCACTGGGCTGGCTTGGTGGGGGTGGGGGGCGGTGGACTCTCCAATTGTTCTAAGAAACTCTCCCTGTTGTCTCAACAGACACATTTGCTGCTTCAGGTCTTGCCCTGGGTCCTTCCCTACACAGGATTAAATCCACTCAATTGATTTCTTTTACAGACCATCCTGGTCTCCATTAAGGTGATTCTGGCTGGAAATCACCTTCCTCAGTATGCTTCTCTTTTCTGAATCATATCAAGACAGCTGGCAGCTTTTGTGAACTCCTCTGTTTCTATTTGCTCTGATGTTGACATACTGTTTGGCTTCCATGTTCCCTTAGGGGAAGGCAGAGTGTCCACGTTTGCTCCACGTTCCTTGTACAGTTAGGGATGGAAATGGCACCAACGTTCAATTGTTATTTTCTAGCTTCCTTGGGGTGCAGACTTTGACCTTTGCCCCCATCCCCCGAAGGCCTCTAGCCTCCAATCAGATGCCTGCTCCCAGGCAGCCACCCCTCATGATCTCTGGGGGCTCTGCCGCTTTCTGGGCACTCCAAATGAGACGTAATTGGAAATGGATGCACTCGGGCGGCTCTCAATACCTCAGCTTTGTGGAAGGAGGCCTGGAGTCGTAGATGAGGGTCTGGTCTCTGACTCTGCTTGGGTGGCACTGGTGTGTGTGGGCTCACCTCCTTGAGGCTGAGCCCCCTCTTTCTGATGGAAGCAAACTCACAGCATGTGGTGATCATCATTGTGAAAAAAGAAAATGGCGCATACATTCTGTTAAGCCCATGGCATTAAAAAACAAGGAAGGGCACGGGGCTTCTGGAGAGGAGAAAGAAACTTAAAAATACAGCAACCAAAGGTTACAGGGGCCCCTTGCCTAGATCCTCATACAAACCTAATACATCCCTCAAAAGAGAGGGTTGGCAGGATCTAGAAAGTCTGTTTATGGACTGGCTATCAACTGATACCAATGAATCATTATTGTTTAGATGTGGTAACAGGCAGCAGGGTTACAGTGTTTAGATGTAACAACACAAGCAAGTATAAATGTATTAATGATGACACACGTTAAAATGTATCATGTGATATTTAGAACTACATCGTGAAGTACGTAAGGGTGAAATGTGATATCTAGGATCTGCTTTATATGCTTTAGCAGAACAACAGTGGGGCCAGAAAGGAGCTAGAGGAAGCAGTGGTGGCAAAACCTTGGTAAGTGTTCAATGTGGGCAGTGAGTACTGGGGAATTCTTTGTACCTGTTGCTGTACTGATGTGTATGCTGAATATCTGGATAACTGAAAACACTTTCAAAGCGAATGCATTAGAGGCGGCCCAAGCTGACAAGATCACAGTGGCGAGAAGTCAGAGACAACTCAGGGATGTCAGAGTATGTCTGGAGGCAGAAGCGTTTGTCCTCAGGGGTACAGATCCCCTGTACAGGGGTCTGTCTCATTCGTCCCTGAGTGCTCAGAGCACCACCCCATAATGACACCCTTGTCTAAAACCAGCCAACGGAGATGGCCCAAGGGGCCTACGACCCAGCAGTTGCACCACTAGGAATGTATCCCCAGGAGGCAGGAATGATGAATCGAAGGGGCACACACACCCCAATGTTTACAGCAGCGCTATTGATAATAGCCAAAGTATGGAAGGAGCCCAAATGTCCATCAAAGGATGAATGGATAAAGAAGATGTGGTGTGTACATACACAATGGAATACTACACGGCTATGAAAAAGAATAAAATCTTGCCATTTGCAACGACGTGGATAGAGCTGGAGGGTACTATGCTAAGTGAAGTAAGTCAGTCAGAGAAAGACAGATATCACATGATTTCACTCATGTGGAATTTGAGAAACTTAATAGATGAACATAGGGGAAGGGAAGGAAAAATGATAAAAATGGAGAGGGAGGCAAACCATAAGAGACTCTTAAATACGGAGAACAAACTAAGGATTCATGGGGGTGGGGGGCGGAGAAAATGGGTGATGGGCATTAAGGAGGGCATTTGTTGGGATGAGCATGGGTGTTAGATGTAAGTGATGAATCACTGGATTCTACTCCTGAAGCCAAGACTACACTGTGGGTTAACTAACTTGAAAATGGAAAGGGAAAGGGAAAGGGAAAGGGAAAGGGAAAGGGAAAAAGGGAAAGGAAAGGAAAGAGGGAGGGGAGGGGAGGGGAGGGGAGGGCCAAGGGGCAGCCCCAGCTGCAGAGGAACATGACCAAACTTGGGGAGGGGCAGCTTGAGAGGGGCTCAGGGAGGCAGGAGGCCAAGACCCATGCAGGTAAAAAGAGGGAGAGGAGGCGGAAATCAGTGTGTGGCCCTGGCCTGCACTTAGTTGGGCGGCTAATAGAGAAGGTTCTAGACCAGGGAGTGGCAGGAATAGGGCTGGGCCTTAGAAACAGTCTTGGCTCTGTGGAGGCTGGAGGGAGGAGGGCAGGCACCCCAGCAGGGGAGCGGGGCAGCAAACAAGCCCCTGGCCTCGGAAACAGGGTACTGGCCCAGGCGGTGGAAAGGAGGCCTGTTTACAAGCCCTGGTGCCCTGCCGTGTGTGACAGCAAAGAGCGGACAGGATGATGCTGAGAGGACATCTGAGGTGCTGCAGCAACTTGTCCGTGATGCGGGCAGAGAACTCTGAGGGACTGGCTGGTTCGCAGGGGAGATGGCCAGTTCAGGCGTACACGTGCTGTGTCCAGACGGTCTGGATTTGGGACATAGCCTGGCTGGGAACACACTCTTCTTTGCCAAGTGGAGTCAGGTAAAGCAGAAATCCAAGGCTGACTCAGGAAACTGTCAGGGTTGTGAACTCTACCTCCACCCTCCTGCCCCGTCCCCCTGACCCAAAACTCATGGTGGCTGGCTCACACTGCTCTGATGTACTTGGGGCCAAGCCTGGGGTGGGGGGTGTAGCCTGATGACACAAACCAAAGAACCTGATGGACTCGCACTCTAAGAGCTCTGGGAAAAACCCACATGTGTTAAAATGGCCAGTGAAACTTTATTGTTATTCAGCTTCTACGTTAGGAGACAACATGGGTATTAACACTCTTTGAACGTCTCCATATGCTATAGATTTAATACGTATTATTTCACTTAAACCTCAAAGTAACTTTATGATGAGAAAGCTGCAGTTCAGAGAAGTTATGAACCCAGCCGAGGTCACACAGCTGAGTGAGTGGCAGGGCTGAGTGAGCTCAGGTCTGTCTGTCTCTGTGCTCTGCTCCTTCCTCCGCTTCAGGACACAATGACGGAAACAATGCAGCTGGAAGTGAAGTAAATCTTAACCAGGTGTTGGAAGCAGATATTTGCCACCTGGCCTGGAGAGGTTTGCTAAAATGATGCCATAATTTCCTATCCTTTTTAGCTAATAAAAAACTAATAGATACTTGAGGGAGAGGAAAAGTGTGGGAAAGGGAGACGAAGGGAAGACAGAGCCGTGTGCTGCCAATAGCCAATACTAGGAGAAAAAACCACATTTTCCCTAAAATGACATAAAGTCTATATTGGGGAAATAATATACAATCAAGCTGGTGTATCTCATATTTTGAGGCTTGCTTATACTTTTTGACTCAGCAGTTGTACAATTTTGACTTGGAGGTATAGTAACACCAAATAGCTTTTAAACACTACTTTAAAGACCAAAGGATTTCTGTTCAGAGCTCAAAGCATAGTGGATATTTATTTTTTAAGTTTATTATTTTGTGTGTGGGGGGGGGAGAGGGAGAGAGGGAGGGGGAGAGAGAGAGAGAGGGAGAGAGAGAAACAGAGCAAGAACGCAAGTGGGGGAGGGGCAGAGAGAGAGGGGCACAGAGGATCCTGTTTTGGATCTGACAGCAGCAAGCCCAATGCAGGGCTAGAACTCACGAATGCAAGATCATGACCTGAGCTGAAGTAAGACACTCAACCCACTGACCCACCCAGGCGCCCCACGTAGTAGATGTTTTTTGAGTTGAGTACTCACCTCAACACGTATTGGGGAGTTTTTGTTTTTTTAATATAACTGGTTTCTAAAAGAGCACCAGGTGAGTGCTGCCTGGAGGAATCATCTTTGGTGTGTTTGAAAATCGTGCTGATGTGTTTCAGGCTCCGGCCTCTAGTTTTCCACTGATGATACTCCATTAGGATTCCCAGATGGCTGGCTTGGACCAGCGTCCCGTCTATCTGCACAGAGGTCGCCTTGGTGAAACGGAAGCTGTGTGAGCACGGGCTGTGGCACCCACACACGGGAGTGAATCACATTTCCCTCCTGATTTCCCAAGAGTCAGACAGCCTGTCTAGATTACCCTGTGTGTGCCGGTTCAGCCCCGGGGTCACAGAGCCCGTGTATCAGCGTTCACGAGGACATAAAACCAAATAAGAGATCTAGTGATCGCTCACCATAAGGCAAAGACCAGTCACCGGCTACCTTTACCAGGGCCACACAGTAAACTATACTCCAGGGATGCACTTACGTGAAAGAGAATCTCACTGCCTTGCTGGGGGAAGCCAAGGGCAGCAACCAGAACTCCCTGACCTTGAAACTGGAGAAAATCAGCACAGGGCCTCTCCTAGCCCCTCCCACCAACTGTGATGAATAGAAAGAAGTTCTACAACAAAAGGGTCTCCTTGTTGTTGCTTCAGATTAAGTATAACTGGAACACTGGATGTCTTCATCCAATATATTCACCTTTCTTTTTGATTGCTCTCATACCCAAAACATCAGAACACTCCCTACCTGTACCAAGAAAGAAAAACAATGGAAAGGGAAAAAAGTCTGTCACCCATACACGACATCTTAAGCATTTTTAAAAACTCTATTTGTAACAGTAAGTGGCCGTTGTAAGATTTTTCTTCCACCAGAGGAAAAACAAAAACTGCATGAGCTACACTTCAGGAATAAAGAGAGAGAAAATACTACCAAAACACTGAAAGAAAGAATTCTTCCCTTTAGCTCATTTTAGACGCATGCAAAGTCATGATATGCATGACAGACTCTACTTTACACACAGAACAAGAGGGTTATATCTTGGTAAAGATTTCTGGGGAAGATGGTTTGTGGGAAGGTATTCTGAACAATCCAAATATTAACAAGCATCTGGTATTTGGGAGGCACACAAACAATACATCAAGAAAAAGGTTTCATCAGGGAAAGACAAAATAAAATCAAGACAAACATTTCTGTTCACCTCCGTAAGCATTTTCTTACTTCCCTGCACTTTCTAGGAGATCGCATTCTCAGATCTCATCTTTTTATCAGCTTGTGTTCTCAAAGTCACGAGAACAGGTTTAATGACACAGGTCCATATCGGAAGACAAGATTTGCTAATGCGGAAGTGCAGAAGCATGCTAATGACGTTTTCATGTTTACCAAGAGTGTAAAAGTTTGGGGCTTCGACCAGATCAGTAAAATGGTAAGTTAAAGGTATTGTATTGAATGGATGAAGAGCATAGAGGGACACTGAGAATCCCTAGCTACTGTTTCAAAATTATAATTGTAAATGTGGCAAGAAAGTGTTTTCCGAAATTAATGCATAAACGTTTTTGTTCTGTTCCTTGTGAGTTACATTCCTGAGAAAAACTGCTAGAATATTTGCCAGCGACTTGGACCTGGGTTTTATGACTTGGCAGGATGTCCTGAAGGGGCCCTAGGGAAGGCTTTCAGAACTGAGCTGCATAAGTCTCCCGTGGTTAGGGATGTTGAGGACACCTGGCATGCAGGATGGGCTGGGGGCTGTTGGGAACACTAGCTCCCGGCCTCCACATGTGTGCATGCGTAGGCTAATGTCCTGCATGTCTCTCCATCTGTGACTCTGTTAGCTCCATTCTTAAGCCATGAGATAAATGGCCGAGTGGCCACCTACATATCTCTCAGCATCTCTCCAGGGCTATGCTCAACATGAGCCAACACAACAGGTACCACCAGCACGTGTGCACGGAGAGCGCAGGCTTACTCTCCTTTTCCAACCACCAACTCACTGGGCTTTCGCATTTCCAGGCAGTCAACAAATATTTATAGAGCTTCTATTATGCGCCAGACTACCAGCCAAAGACAGATGCGCGAGTCAAGTGAAATAGTAGATGGGGGTGGGGAATAAGAACGGGGGAGGTGCGAGAGGAGTACTCAGGACCTCTCAAAGAGGGCGTCTCTAAATCTTTAGAAGGAAGGACAGGGCTGAAGAGACATCCACTCCCATCCCATCCCTCCCCAGCACCAGAGGTGCACAGGAATCCAGGGAGGTGTGAAAGAAGCAAACAAAGGCGAAAAACGAACAGTTGTGAGACCAGGCAGGACAAAATCAGAGCAGCCCTGTAGCCACTATCTAGTTTGCAAATGGATCACCCAGCAAATCTGGGAGCAATTAGGAGGGAGAAAAACAAATGGTGGTGGTCGGGGCAGCGGGGGGTGGGGGGGGTGGGGGGGATGGCGTCTGAGGATGATGGGAGGTAGGGCATCCCCAAAGAATCTTCTGCTGGGAACACAAGAGTGAGGCAAGACACTGCGATGAGAGCAAAAGGAAACCAGAGTCACACAGCGGGGGTGCACACTCACGTTCATGCGTGTTCACGGCAACTACGCAATTGTCACACCGACAAAGTGATCAGAAAACAGATTCTAAGGTGCAGAAGGTAGGAAATCCAATTTAAACTCTAGGTACCTTCTGACACTCATCTGGACCTTGAGAAGTGAGGTCTGAACAGGACACGTAAATTTTAAAAATTACGTTCTTTTCATCAACGGCAAGGAGGGGATGGGCTCACAGCCCACACCCCCCTTCAACATCACGGCTCTCCGGCCGTGCTGAAGAGAAGCATCGGACACTCTGCTCTCCTGTCATGGGTCAGGCAATATGCCGTGTAGGTACGTATCATTTTGTTCAGTCCCAACCCGCCTTCCCCCCAGATGTTAGTCTTCTGTTACAGATGGAGAGACCATCTCATGATGTAAGTATCCTGTCCAAGGTCACGCAGCTAAGCAGCAGCTGAGCCAGAATCCGAACGCAGGCTCCAATCTCCATGGGAGGCACCAGGGCACACATGTCTAGTGCCTCCACATGGGCTGTTCCCTCCACCGGGACTGAGAACACACAGTCTGTATTTCCATCTGCCTACCTCCTCTGAGCCCTGTTTTCCATCCCATCTCCAACGGGAAGCCCTTCACCTCTCAAGCCGGCTGCCTCCTCCGAACGCCCTCCACGCCACCGGGCCCCATGTCCAGGCCTGTTTCAACCTCACTGGCCAGAACGAGACCCTGGCCCCCGTGTCAGATCAAACACAGTAAGGGGCATTTTTATGCTACGTGAGGGGTAAGGTTTACCTGTCAAATGCTGGAGAAGCATTTTTAGGATTTTGCTTTGAAATTTCTAATTTTGCTTCCGAATTACCTATGCTCTCTCGTAAGCTACTGCATATATGTGAGCATTCTTAAGATCAAAGAGGCCCAGTGTGTTGTTTTCAAAGATGCTAAAACTCAGCGTGCTTATTACATATAACAGTTATTAAGGCTGGTCTGCATTTTGTAGAGTCTTACACCTTTATTTTAAAAAAAATTTTTTAACATTTACTTATTTTTGAGAGATAGAGTGAGACAGAGCATGAGTGGGGAGGGGCAGAGAGAGAAGGAGACACAGAATCGGAAGCAGGCTCCAGGCTCTGAGCAAGCATTCAGCACAGAGCCCGACATGGGGCTCGAACCCATGAACCGTGAGATCATGACCTGAGCCAAAGTCAGACACTTAACTGACTGAGCCACCCAGGCGCCCCTAAACCTTTATTAATTTCAATATGCAGAGGCTTCTCCCTATTTTTAGAGCCTGTAAACATTTTTTTTTTCAAATCTCAAAGACTTTTGGAGGCCCTTGAAAATCTAGTAGGTGCTAAGCACTGGGCCTAAAGTATCTAATGGGCAGAGCAAGCCTTCGCCATGTGCTGCCTTGTGTAACTGTTATATATAGATCTGCTTTAGGCCCGGCTGCTGTCCCCACCCAGTCATGGCTTTAAGCTTACTGAAGACAGTGATTTTTTTTTTTTTTTGGTTCATTTATTTTTGAGACAGAGACAGAGCATGAGCAGGGGAGGGGCAGAGAGCGAGGGAGACACAGAATCCGAAGCAGGCTCCAGGCTCTGAGCCTTCAGCACAGAGCCCGACGCGAGGCTCGAACCTACGGACCACAAGATCATGACCTGAGTCAAAGTTGGACACTTAGCCAACTGAGCCCCCCCGGCACCCCTGAAGACAGTGATTTTTGTCTTGTCGACAGATTATTTTTTAGAGTAACTATAATGAAGGCTAATGGACTCACTTGTTAAAAAAATGTCATAAACAAATACAGAAACCACAACTTCGACGACATACTCTACAACCCCTTCCCTGAAATATCTGCAGTTATTTGACGTTATATTCCTACCAGTTCTCAAACTCTGGATTCTTTCCTTAATAGAAAATGCTTTCTCTTCGTTGCTTTGGAAGATGGTACGAACAAATGGAACTGAAATATTAAGACATGTAGTAGGAATCTCTAGAAGGCTTCAGCTTGTAGATTTCTGTTTCCCTGGCAGTTAGCGACAGGTTTCCTTCAACGCACTTACAGGAGAGTGGTACTCCTAGTTTTCCGGACATTCCACGTGTCTAAGGCTGCAATGCTTAATTGTTCTTGGGTCCAGGTAAACTTCCTTTGGTAGTAAGCGAGCGGGCTTTAACTAAATGCAATCTAATAACATTTTAATATATAGGATTAATCAAAAGCTGTTCACATGCCCAACTTGTATGGGGAAGATGTTCTACCAGAAATAGAGGGATTGATAGCATTTGTTCCTGTGAACTCGCCCGTATGTCACATGGCACTTTCTCAACACCAGTAGAAAATCATAATTCATTAAAAGCAAAACAAAAGGCCCCAGTTACACTTGCCGTGAACTGTAACAGGATTTACATGAAAGACGTGTCATTCGGCATGCAAACCTTCATGTAGATACTCATTGTTGAGTATAACACTTGGGCCTGATCAAAAGGCCTAGCTTTGGTAAGAGAACTAAAAGAGGGCTTTTCTACCTTGGGATGGTATCGTTACTATTTGAGTTTTCTGCACCTGGGCTGTTTTGCCCATACCTGGACCCCGTAAAAACCCCAGCTTTACCTGGGGACGGGCCACGTTTCCTGTGGCCCCTGAGAAAATACAATTTAAATCTCCCTATGATTATATTCTTTGAGAATAACCACAACGGTTAAAGACTGAGCATTTCATGATCACATGGAAAACTGAGAAGAGGAAAAGAAAGCCGGGAAGGAAAAGTAGGGAGCAGGGCTGGGGGAACCGGTGCCCCCCACACTCCTGGCCGGCGCTGGCCCACCTCTTTCCATTACTGTCCCGTAGCATCGCTTTCCCCATCACTCTGGCCTTCGTTTCCAGCTCCTGCACCTCCTCCAGCAATGTTTTTTTGCAGGTATGCTTGGCCCTGTGTCGGAAGGAAAAGACAAAAAGCACATGACATAGGAACTTTACGCAGTGTTAAAGCCTGGCTGCTCCTTTTGGTGCCACATCTGGATGCCCTTATGACGCTGAGGCTGCAGCTCCGGACATCACAGAACATTCACAGTCCCGGTGCATGGCTAGGGCTCCACTTTCATACGCGGGGGAAGCATCCTAAGTCCTGCAGAACATACTTGGACCATGAACCTCAGAAGTTAGCCCACATCCACCAAAGAACGCTGCCTGTTGCTGAAAGCCTGAGAATCTGGCTGAGGACCCAGCCACTCAGACCAAAGACAACGGGGTCCATCTCTAAAGTTTTTCACAGCAGGACCTAAGAACCCAGAAGATGCTTTAAATCCTTACCCTAGTGGATGTAGTATGCGGGTCCCTTAGCCCTGGCCCCACTGTGATCGCAGAGCCCTGGGTGAGCGGTTTGTTCTCTTTTTAGCCTCAAAAGAGCCACCGTCACAGCAGGAATGGGATTTATTTATTTTTTTAATGTTTATTTTTGAGAGAGCGTGTGTGTGAGCGGGGGAGGGGCAGAGAGAGAGAGAGAGAGAGGGAAACACAGATTCCGAAGCAGGCTCTAGGCTCTGACCTGTCAGGACACAGCCTGATGCGGGGCTTGAACTCATGGACCGTGAGATCATGACCTGAGCTGAAGTCAGCCACTTAACGGACTGAGCCACCCAGGCGCACCAGGAATGGGATTTATAATGCTGGAGTTCATGCTCTTCAAGCCAAACCCTGGCCCTGAAATTCAGGCCCAGCTTTTCCACCCTTCTCTTGCAGAGACTTACCATTAGGGCCCGTCTGTGTGGGCTTCCATGGTATAAAACAAACTGATGGAAAAACAGAAATAAGTTGGTCTCTGCACCACAGTTTAAACCTCGGCCTGGTCATGTCACTCCCTTTGAACTATAGGAAGAATTGCGTGCACTCGTTTTCTGATTAAACTAAGAATACCTTACAGCATTCAAATAAGTGGCTGATCTCAGGATCTTCCTGAAATTGAGACTAAACACAGAGCTACTAGTTGGAAATGATACCATTGAAGGACAAGGCATTTGACTAGACACAGGTATGAAATGGAGGGGGAAAAAAACTAAAAAGAAAAAGGGCTCATTGCTTAGCAGTACAGGGCAGGTTTCTTCTTACGAAAAGCTTTTCATTGGTCTCAGTGTAAACAGATGTGAAGATCCCGCTGAGGGCTGGGACTCAAAGACAGACTAAGAACAAACACAGAGCATCTCTGCGAGGAAGCAAAAACAGTGTAACGGGAACATTCTGAAGACATAAGCTGTTGCAGTGAAATCACATTCTCCCTCCCACCCCCCACCTTCAAGGGAAGAAAGTCCGTGAAGATAATGCCCAGTCATCCCCTAACACTCCAAGTTAATCTATAATGGAGTATTAGTCCTAAGACACTGTGTATGTGCCTGTCATTCCTTTTCCCCAAAGTAAACAAGAGAACTTAGCCACACAGGTTTTAACACATAATACCTTAATTACATCAAGCCGAGTCCCGGGACTCAGTAGTGATAACATCCTGCAGTTCAAAGCAGAGACTGTGGAATTTTAATTTAAACAAGAAATGAGAAAACGTTTAACGTTTTGCTAGACATGGTAAAAAAAGAATGTTGAAATTTACACTGTTCATTATTATTGAATATGCTAGATCCCCAACTTGAACTTTCATCTCATGGGCTCACGGGGCTAGAATGATAACAAGACAACTGAGGGCCAAGTCCTGCTCCACTAGGATTCACCCCAGATATACAGGTCCCAGGAGAACACATCTGCGGGTCCTGGAGGACGAGCCTGTGCTGTTTCAGGATGGTCCTCATTCCACCATCACCCTCCCTGCCTTCCTCCCTCTTTCTCCCGACACAGAGCAGTCAGGGCTCATCAACCTCTGTAACAGCCCTCGGAGTTATCAGCTGGGCTGGGTGACAAGGGTGCCACCAAGAAGGAGGCTAGGAACAGGAAGGCTGGGCCAGTGGGCTGGAAATCTATACTTTAGGCCAAGGGAGAAAGCATCTGACCCACTACATTGAACCTGCCGGTTTGGGCTCATCCACAAAATCGTTTCAGGGGGAAATGATCTGAGCATCCTAATGCCCCAGGCACCGTGCATGTTTTCAGTGGACGAAACTCCTCGGTCTCCAAGAATTACTCAGCAGGTGTTTAGTGTTTCCACGAGGCTAGCTCATGGGACTTGACCACTATTTGAGAACACTGATAGTAACGCTGGGGTTGATTCCGCGAGTCTTTCTGAGTGTGGTGCTGGGGTAGAAGTGATGCGAGCAATGAAAAATTGCTTTTTCAAGGGGCTTTACCTAATTAATAAATTCTTCATTCGATAAATGACTCCCCCCGCCCCTGTCAAAGTTCACATGTGAAAAGCCAGTCTTTAAGCATTAGCCACCGGCATGCAATTTCGGTCTCACCAGGAGCCGGAGTTTGGCTTGCTCTGAGTCACAGCGGCGACAGAATGAGCCCCAATTGTCCCTGCATGGCTTACCCTCTGGTCTGGGGTTGTTCCATCCAACCCTGCATCAAGAGCCTTGATGATCGCACATGGGGGTAGCGTGGCGGTGCTTAGCCACTGTCAGTGTGCGAGAGTTGTCTGGGAGTCTCCAGATATAGCTATGGGTATCTCCAGGTTATTAGGGATTTTTAACACAAATAGACCGGCATAGATTCTTGAATTTTCAATCTTTCTGGTTTTGAAACTTTTTCTCTTGACTCTTTCTTCTGCATAGAAAAGTAGCAAGTCAAGAAGAAGATGTTTAATTCCATTAAATGTGCGCGAAAATATAAATACAATGTGGTTCACAAAAACTTAGTTTACATTTGTTAAAAAAAATCAAGACTCATTTGTATACAGATATTTCTTATTACTTTTTATTTCCATTTAACTGCCTATCTGGGATTATAATAAGGAAATGAAGTCATTCTGGAGAATTCAGAACGTATTGTGTGCTGACTGGTAAAGTGTAAGAGATACGGTTAGATAAAAGGAGGCTGGTTCCTGTATTCAGTGGCCTTGAGCTTTATATTATTTCTACAGAGCAACTAACGAATTTCTCCTAAATGAGAATGAGTACACGGCAGCTCACCTAAGAATGCGGTCATGGGTAAACATTTTGGAAGTGTGTAAGCTACAGTGTTTTAAAATAGTTCTGGGCAATTTAAACTTCAGGCTCCTAATAAAAATACTCATTAGCCAGGTATCACATATAATCAATCCATTATTAGTAAAAGATGTGTTAGTCTGGTCCCTTATGAGAATTATGGTTAACAGGATAACACAGTAGGTACTTAATGGCGTCCAAATCTGACTTAAGATAGTCTAACGGATCTTCAACCAGAAAGCTGACAGACTTCATGGAAAAAATGACTGAATTACCTCATGCTGATTTTTTTTTTCTTGACTCTCAAACAGTCTAGGTCCTGAAATGGGAGAAGGGGACTGGGCAGAGTAAGGGGGGAAAATGGAGAAAGACAGAGCAGTTCACTTTCTTAAATGCTCAGAGAAATACATGTGAAAAGGCGGGCCTGCCTTCTGGTGGGATTTAAAAGCTCTTTCAAAACAGAGTTAACCACCAAAAGTCAAAACAAAACAAAAAGTCCGTAAGATTGGTCCAAGGCAAGATGAAAGACTGCAACCACACTGTGAAAGACTCCCAATGTTGCCCCGCGCCGCCGTCACGGCACAGGCACTCCGTCATTCCGATTCACTTCATTCAAAACCCCCTTGGAAGTCCGAGGAGGGCCACAGCACGTCATGGTTTGATAAATGGCGGGCAACTTGAACCAAATGAAGGGAGGTTGTGGACAATGAGTATTCGTGTTTTTGTTCAGTATGCAGGAAGGAAAAACAGAACACATTCTGGGGAGCTGCCACTCAGAAAGAGAAATCACAGTACTGTGGCCTCAACAGAGATGAGCAACTCATTCATAGTCCACCTTCTCTTCCCAGACAAGCCTCCGAATTTACTGCGGTCGACAACATCGATGTCGGGCTGGGACGGGCCCCATGATCCCAGGGAGAATTTCCAAACAAACTTGTGAAATTCTTGTTTCTGAGGACAGAGGCGACTGTACTTTAGACATGACACGTGTACCACAAATCGAGCATCTTCTTTGGGCGAACACTGCAGGTGAGAGCCAATATACACCACCCTCCCTGGTTTCTCCAAATAAAATGAGATACAAGTACATTTCTGTAAGTGCCTCTGGACTTCTGCAGCGGCCCTCCCAGCTCAGCCCAAAGCTGAGGTGCCGTCTGCTCCTGGGAGAGGCTGTTTTCTGGGCCCCTTGCGGGCAGGAGGCAGCAGGTGGGACAACGCCTGGGGCCTGTCTGTCTGTTGTCCTCCACCAGCATCCTCTTCACAGAGCACAGTCCCTGCTCTTAGCTGGTTGGCAAGCTTCTTGGAAACGAAGTGACTTTTACTCTTTCCATTTGGTGGAGCTGAATGCAGTGTCCTTTGATTTATTCTTGCTAAAATGAAGATGGTGCTAATTTTACAGTGCCAGGGGAGACCAAAAACAAGTCCTCCTGGAAGGAATAATTTGCCTCATGGTGACTGGCAACTTTTACTTAGAATGGACTGGAAAATACGAGGAGGTAGAGAACATTGTAATCTGCCAACACTCTTTGAAATGGGAGAAAGATACTTTTGCTAAAGTCTCACTTGGCAAATACAGTCTCAATAAAAAGTTTTTTCATGGCATTAATCTAGATTGTTGAACTAAAACAGGCTGAGATTAATTATAATTGTATCACTATTCTCAAACAGTATAAATTATAAAGGGATCTGATGTAACTGATGTTGTGCTATATTTACCTAAAACTGACCCAACTATCATATAAGATGGAAGAAATTTATAGCAAGGTAATACGGTGTGCCACAACTGGGTTATGTACTATAAGAATAATAGAATATTATCTTTCAGTGAATTTATTAGGTTAATAAAACATTGGGGCGCCTGGGTGGCTCAGTTGGTTAAGCGTCCGACTTCGATTCAGGTAATGAATGATCTTGCGGTTTGTGAGTTTGAGCCCTGCGTAGGGCTCAGGCTCTATGCTGACAGCTCAAAGCCTGGAGCCTCCTTTGGATTCTATGTCTCCCTCTCTCTCTCTGCTCCTCCCCCATTCACGCTCTGTCTCTCTCTCTCAAAAATAAATAAACATTTAAAAAAATTTTTAAAAAGAGATTAAGAAAACATCTTTCCTGGCTATAATAATTTCATTTCCAAAGATTCTAGTTCAGCTATTTTAATAGGTAAAGGGAAAGTATTGGTAAATCAAGCCATTTAATAAATTAAAATTACTTTTTACCAACAGTTGCAAAACTTAGTGAAGAGAGAAAAAAAATCACCCCAAATATGTTCTGTACAATTCTCTCTCTCCCGCCCTCTCTCTCTGTGCATTAAGCATCATCATTGTCAAGATGATGCCAAAATGAAGACTTTTTCAAAAGACATCCTTAACTGTCAGGCAAGAACAATTCTCATTGAGTGTGGGAAGAAGGGGGAGATAAAAATGAAATCTGATGTCTTTTCCTGGAAGGTTTGGATTAAAGTCTCAATTCTCTACCTCAGGGCCCCAAAATAATTATGCTTCGCCCAAAGTAAAACCAATCCAGGAGGTTTAATTTTCAGGGAAGTTGGCAACTGTTTGTAGGAGGAATCAGGCCTACCCCAAAACAAAACTCAGTATTACCTCATTTGGAGTATTCCGTCCCTTTCTCATGGATAAAATTAAGATCTACATTCTCTTGCTACTTAGTTGCTTCACTTACCTTGTACACAAGATAGTTCAGTAACAATATAGTTTGAAATATAAGCAAAAGTTAAGCATGAATTATTTCCTATATAACCCACATAATTTCATCTTTGTGATTAACGTTCTCATAGGTCTGTACACGGACACTCTAAATAAATTATGTTTGAAGGATTCCTACTGTGAATTATTGGAAAAATGAAGAATCTTTCACTGCGAGTATGTTCTAATTTGAAATGACCTACATATACAGTGTTTGGTTAAGCAGGGGATTGAAGGCCAGGCTGTGTTTGTGATCACGTAGCACTGATTTTAGTTATAAGGAGATGTGAATTTTGAGCTATGCTTCCTCAATCTGGTGGAATGACTCTGTACTTAGAAAGCATCCTTTAGAATCACATCCAAGTACCATCCCTATTGACCTTCACACAGCCTGCCTTGGGACTCCTTTCTGTCTATATTCTCATATTGAGGTGAAGCACAGGTTAAAAGAAAAAACAAATCTGAAACCCAAACCCTAACATCCTTTACATCTGTTGCTGGCAGGTAGCAGGGGACCTGATTCTTGAGAAGTCCCACAGCACGCAGTACCCTACGGCAGGGATCACGAAAGGTGATCACAAGGATAGCTGAGCAAGACTCAGGGCGGGTACTTCACTTTTCACTTACGCTCTCCACGCCACATCTTCGATCAAACATGCCGTGGGAACCAGAAATAATCCCAACCAGAAGTGTGCAGAGCTCAGGACCATGGTTGCCTGAAAGACACAGAAGGGACACATGTGTTAGTATTTGTTCTTGCGAAAAACTGATGTAATTTAATCAGTGGAAAACCTCCCATAACACAGAAACAACAGAAAGCATTAAATTCAGTCACAGTGAAAATGTACACCTCGGAAGAATGTCAAGGAGACGTGACGTGGTAAGTGCCTCTCTGTTAATCTCCATCAGCTCCGGTCTCCTTTTATTTTCACAAGCGTTGTTGTCTACCTCTTTACAAAGTGCTTTTAAGACTCTTTCTGATCAGAATGCTGTCCCCAAATCCCTCCTATAGAGAAATGTTGGAGTCAGACTCCTACCAAATGAACTTTTCTCTAAGAGGCTCCTTATATCCACTTCCCTTATGCCTCAGCCCATGTTCCTTCTCTGCTCATTCATTCATAGAACTAGTACCTTGGTGCAAGGCATAGTGATTCTCAACACCCAGAAGAGGAAAATGAATGGTTATAGTCCTTGCCTCCAAGGGACTTATAATCATTAAGTGCGTGTGTGCACGCACACACACACACACACACACACACACGTGGTATAATCTACAGATTTTCCTTGACTTTCAATGGGGTCATATCCTGATAAACCAATCATAAATTGAAAATATCATAAGTCAAAAATGCATTTAATACACCTAACTTACTGAACACCATAGCCAGTTGGGCAAAATCATTTAACACAAAGCCTATTTTATTTTTATTTTGAGAGATATATAGAAATAAGCTGCGGAGGGGCAAAGAGGGAGAGGGAGACAGAATCCTATGCAGGCTCTGTGCTGTCAGTGCAGAGCCCGATGTGGGGCTCAACCTCACAAACCATGAGATCATGATCTGAGCCTAAACCAAGACTTGGGAGCCCAACCAACTAAACCACCCAGGAGCCCCAAGCCTATTTTATAATAAAGTGTTAATGTGGAAGACTATGGCGGTTCCTCAAAAAATTAAAAATAGAAATACCATACAATCCAATAATTCCACTACTGGGTATTTATCCAAAGAAAATAAAAACATTAACTTGAAAGATGTATGTGCCCTTATGCTTAATATAGCATTATTTACAATCAATAGTCAAGCTATGGAAGCAACCCAAGTGTCCATCCACAGATGAATGGATAAAGACGACATGGGGTGTATGTATGTATGTATACACACACACTCACTCACACACAATGGAATATTACTCAGCCATAAACAAGAACGAGATCTTGCTATCTGGGACAACATGGATGGACCAAAAGGGTATAATGTTGAGTGAAAGAAGCCAGACAGAGAAAGACAAATACCATATTTTCACTTATAGGTGGAATCTAAAAAAACAAACTTATTAACAAAAAAAAATCAGAAAAAGACCCATAAATACAGACCACAAATTGGTGGTTGCCAGAGGGGAGGCGGGTGGGTAAAACAGGTGAAGGGCAGTGGGAGATACAGCCTTCCAACAGGGAATGAGTAAGTCATGGGGATGAAAGGTACCGCATAGGGAATATATTCAGTGGTATGGTAAGTGTTGTATGGCGATGCACGGTAGCTACACCACAAATAGATTTGTCGCATCACTTTCTTATACACCCGAAACTAACACAACACTGTGTGTCAACTATACGTCAATAAAAAAAGAAACAAAAAACAAGACTAAACATACAACAGAGTGTTGACCATCTCGTGCGATGTACTGAATACCGTACTAAAAGTGACAAATAGTTGTCTAGGTGGAGAATGGCTGTCCGTGTGTCGGTTATTTGCCCCTGTGGCCGTGCAGCTGACTGGGGCGCAGCCACCGCCCAGCATCGCAAGAGAGACTCGTACCAACATTTCGCTAGCCTAGGAAAAGATCCAAATTCAAAACTCGAAGTGTGGTTTCTACTGAAGGCATCTCGCTCTCATGCCATCATCAAGTTGGAAAATCCTAAACTGAACCATCCTAAGTCTGGAACCCTCCGTACGCTACACCGCGGGATATAATAGGTATCGTGACCACATTCTACGGGGGTTTTAGAAGGCTAGAAGGCTGGTAAGACTTCTTAAAGGAGACAGGACGTGACATGTGTCTAGAAAGATAAGCAGGGTTTCCGCAGCTAGAGAGGGGAGAGGGAGAGCAATTCTGAGGGGAAGGATGAATGACAGGGACACGCAGTGAGGATCGCAGCCTTTGATGAGCTTTACTTGTCCCTGGCATGCTGGGTCTCAGACAGTTTTGGGCAGAGGGTTTTAAGGAATAGAGTGGTGGGGCCAAGTTAAATGTCAGGCGAGGAGGTGACTAGAGAATGTAGGGCAAAAGCTGAGGGAGGGACAAGTTTGCTCTAAACAGAAGTGGGGGATGGGGTACGGAGCCCTTAGACTTGAGTTTCCAGTGAGCAGGGCCAGGAGCAAGGAGCTGGACCAGCAAGCTGCCCTGGAAGGGCGGGCTACTTTTTGACAAGGGACAACGGTGACGGAACCCTTTGGATTCATCCGTTTGCTTTTCTGGAGTCCCCACCATTTGGTTCCATTGGAAGAGACAGGTTTTGCCACAACTCATTACAAAGTGGCCTGAGGCTTTCCGAGGGTGGACGGGCAGTGGGGCCGAAGCACATGTAAGCTGGGGAACACTTGCAGGGACTTGGTAGTGCTGAGAATCAGGGGGTGCTCAGGGCAGCTCTCTTCAAGTGCAGGGGGGTGGGGTTTGCCCCGGCCCCAGCGTGGCATGCAAACTTCAACTCATTCTCTGGTGTCTGTCTTCTGTTCCAGCGGGCCGGCCACATCCACTGAGGCCCTTGGTGCTCCGTCTGGCTTGTGTCTCTGTGCTTGTCCTCACAGCCTCTCTGTCCACACCCCCAGTCCCGAGCAGCCACAGCAAAGCCCACGCCTAACCACACGGTCCTTGACTCTGACCTCCATCACGTGGCTCTCAGTGGTACTCGGAACTTCCTGACAATGAATCTGAGACACAGCGAGGTCTGGGGTAAAGCTCAACTCCACCCTGTCACTGGAGGGCTTGCTCTGATTTTCTCAAACAACAGTGCCTGTTTTCTGACTTAAAGCTATGTGAACACACCGTGTCCCATCAATCACATTGCTCCAATCCATCCTAAGGAAATAAGGAATAAAATGTCCCATGAAGTAACTGCAACAATATCCACACTGTGTTGTGCTACCAAAGAAAATAAGGGAAGAAATGTCTAACAACAGGACTTTACTGTGGTTCCTACAGACAATGGGCTCGTGGGCTGCAACTCAAGTGATAGTTATATTTGTTGACATAGAAAAATGTCATGTTGCATGGCCAATGAAAACTCCAGGTTCTGACACCTCGGACAACGGACCTACCATGGCAATGGGGGGGGGGGGAGGTGGGCGTGGGAAAAGCAGCACAATTGGGCCAAATCTCAAAATTGAACTTGAGATGCTATGTCCTGATGCAGTCCACTACGAGGTACTGTGTCTCTAAGTGTTAAGCCTTACACATAGTATACGAGAATATATACTCTAATTTTCGTAGGTTCTGTTTTAGGATTCACTCACCTTTCACGAACACATTTTGGGACTTCAAACACAGTGGAGTGGCCCCCACCTTGCTGGGCTTGAGACTACCACCCCCTTTCATATGTGCTGCTGACATGTTCAGGAATCATGCATGTGGGATGGAGTAGGATGGTGACTATTGTTTGCATATCTCTTTGGCTATCTCTACTTCCTGCCTTTTTTTTTCCCCACTGAAAACACCTATTACTCACATGAAAGAAAAATTAAGCCCAACCCCTCCCTCCATCTCCCAGGCAAACCACAGGAAGGAGCTGACTAGCCAGCTCTCTCTGCAGGTCCAGTCTTCCATCAACAACCCTCTCGCCTCTGTGGCTGGCTGAGCTCCCAGTCACAGAGCTGAGCTGGCACCTTGGGTATTGCTCTCTGCTACAAATGCCTAGGGTAGTCCTTGCCCATGGAAGGGAGGACTGGTTTGAGCTATACGTATGGGGGTACGTCCTGGATCATCTGCTAGGTATATTTATCAAACAGTATGGTCACTTAAAAATAACACTTCACAACAATGATGTACTATTTAAAATTGATTATGAAACTCAGTAAGAATTTTACTTGCTGAGGGGAAGGAAGGACGATGAGCTTTGAGCTGCCCTACTGGAAATATGAAGCCCTCTCCCAAATTAACACAAGTTATATAGAGATTTACAAATATTGTTGTTCCTGTTGTTTTTATATTTACTTACTTATTTTTTAAACATTCATTTATTTTTGAGAGACAGAGCACAAGCAGGGGAGGGGCAGAGAGGGAGGGAGACAGAATCCAAAGCAGGCTCCAGGCTCTGAGCCATCAGGACAGAGCCCAATGCAGGGCTTGAACTCACCAAGTGTGAGATGATGACATGAGCCAAAGTCAGGCACTCAACTGACTGAGCCACACAGGTGCCCCTGTTGTTGGTTTTTAAAACTTAGGAGCTGGGAGGATTTTGTGTAGATAACTTAGAAGTGTGGTTCCAGAAAGGTTTCTACAGATTTTTATGGAATGACTGAGGTCCGAAGTCCTGAAAGCTTCCCTAAGGCCACAGCTTTAGTTATTTAAACTTAATTACATTTTCTTGTTCTCTTAAGCATAACAACAACAAAAAAATATTTATTGAGCTGGGCTGGGTGACAAATGGCACTTAATTACTCTTTCCCCTCCCCTCTCCTAAATACTATTGAGTGAGGTTTTAAAAACATCCTTTTGATGTCCTACCAGTCTATTGGGAAGAATGCACCCCTCAGCAGATCTTTACTAGCACAGACATGAACCACTCAGGTGCCAAATGCATAGGAACCCAGTAAAGTAAACTGAGGCTCAGGTGGGTGAAATGAGTTGACACATTAGGACACAAAAAGGTGAGAGCCCAGACAGGATTGGAGGTTTGTCTGACTGTAGTGAGCTGCCCAGCGTAGCCCTGAGTTAGCTTAGGAGTATTAACCAGGGACCCCCACAATAGGAGTGAGCAGGGATTAGTGCATTTGTTCGCTACAGCGTGCAAACATACTCACAAGCCCAGGTCCAGCCACCCAGGGACGTGGTGGTAGACCAGAAGTTTGTTTGTTTGTTTTTTAAGTTTTATTTATTTGAGAGAGAGAGAGAGAGAGAGAGCGAGCACGCACATGCATGCATGAGCAGGGGAGGGATAGATAGGGAAAGAAAGAATCCCAAGCAGGCTAAACGCTGTCATTGCAGAGCCTGATGCAGGAATTGATTCCACCACCATAAGATCATGACCTGAGCTGATATCCAGAGTCGAATGCTCAACTGACAGAGGCACCCAGGTACCCCACCAGAAGAGAAGTTGTAAAAGGGAAGCAGAGGTAACCAGAGCCAGGTAAGGGCACTTTGTGCTCCCAGTGTGGGGTGTGTGGGAACCAAGGTGCTAAAAGTGGAGAAGGAAGGGGACAGCTCACCTGCCCAGAGAAGGAACTAGGGCTTCTCTGTGCATCATTATGTGCAGGACTTCCCATGTGATCCTTCACGGTTCCCATTTCACAGAAGGAAATTTAAGTCTGCAGTTTTCCCCCAGGATCTGCTGCCATATTTGGACACGCTGATTGTCCCCAAACCCCACTGCCTCCCCGAAGCATGAGGAATGAGGGGCTTCCTTCTCCTCCACCCACCCATCCATCACTCAACAACATTTAAGCCCCAAGTCTGACTTCATTTAACACCAGAAACACAAGGTGCCAAATTCAAAATATAAGTCAAAGAAACTCTGGAGAACCTGGATTTGTCACAACACAGAACCAAAGAAAAATTCCCCCATTCCCTGTGCCCCCACCTGGCCATAGTAACAACAAAATTAAACCAAACCTGTAAGGACCATCAGCCTGGTAGGGACACTTGTACTTGTGATCTCTACACCTTAAGTCCTGCTTACCCCTCACCCTTCCTAAATTTTTGTTTCCATTCAGAGGTCAAGGAGCCCTAGTTTTCTTTGTGAGCTCCGGCTTTCCAAAAACCCTGTGTGCCATGGACGTGCATGAGGGAAGTTAAATCCACTTTTTGTGAAAGCCGTTTTCAGAAGGGTGGCAGTATAAGTCCCGACACTATTTGCTTTGGGCGACTGTGCCACAGTTGACATGCTTAGGAGCCATGCACCCCCCCACAAGCCCTCTGGGCTGAGAGGCAGGTGTGCTGCACAAATCCAACCTCCCCAGGGAATTCTTGGGGCATGTGCAACAACAGACAGGTGCAGAAAAGAATAGCCCGTGTGTGGCTTGATAAAGGACTGAGTGAGACCACATTCACTTGCTTCAGGAGGGAGGGCGCGAATTCAGGCTGAAAAAGAATTCCTTTCCCATAATCACATGTGCCCACAATTTTCCTGTACAAAATGCCCTACGGCATTGACATTGGTGTCAATGTCGAGCATAGATTTACTGAAAGGTACCATCTCGGTTGTCTTCCACAGAACATCCTCAGACGATTATCCTACTGAGCACTCTGAATGCAAACGAAGTTTTAGAAAATAACCAAGTGATGCTAGAAGCTTCTACACACCTGTGCTAACTCAGAAACTAGCCCACGTGCCTGATCCTGGCATTTCAATGCCAGTCCAGGGGCATGTCCAGACCTGCCTGCGGAAAAGGGGCCTTGAAGCCATAACCCCCAGCCCAAGAATCTGCTACCTCAGCCTCCCTGTGATCTGTGCCTGAACATGCGAGAGAAGGAACAACCACCCAAAACATCATTTCTACAAACATGGGGTCATTACCAACAAAGCACGTAACAAACACTTTCTTTTTGACAGTGGGCTTTTTTTTTTTTTTTTTTTTTTGTCAGTAAAGCATAAGGTAGCTCTATCGATGGACACTATTATTTTGAAAACCTCGAAAGTTAGTGGTGGATGATTAGCATAGTCATATGATACGGGTTTTTTCCAAAGCATCCCCTTATGCTCTTAAAAAGTGTATTCCCCCCTCCAGGAGGATAAAGGAATGCTTGGGGGTGGATTATAATTTAAATACACTCAAATGCACAAATCTTAAGTATTTAGCTCAAAGAGTTCTGACAATTGTCTACATCTGTGTAACTACATCTGTATTTGGAAGATGCAATCCCTGCCCCGATTTGTCACTACTAGCTAAGTTTTGCCTGTTTTAGGACTTCACCTAAGCGGGAAGACAAGAGCATTTGTGTTTTTGAATCTGGCTTCTTTCACCCAACATGATGCCTTTGCGATTCATCCAAATTCCTGCGTGTATCTATAACTCACTTTTTTTTTTTTTTTTTACTATGTAAGCATTACTTTACTCTTAGCAAAGTCATCTCTTATTCCACATCCAGGAAACTCTTCAGTGACCTTACTGTTATACATGCATAATGGTCCACTTACAGCCTTCAGGTCCAATGATTGCAGTAAGTCTTTCTACTTTTTAATTTATTTTTATTTTTTTCTCTTATAGTTTATTGTCAAGTTGGTTTCCATATAACATGCAGTGCTCATCCTAACAGGTACCCTCCTCCATGCCCATTACCCCTCAGTTTATTCTCAGTATTTAAGAGCCTCTTATGGTTTGCCTCCCTCCCTCTCCTAACCTATTTTTTCCCTTTCCCCTCCCCCATGGTCCTCTGTTAAGTTTCTCCTGTTCCACATATGAGTGAAAACATATGGTATCTTTCTCTGCCTGAGGTATTTCACTTAGCATGACACCCTCGAATTCCATCCATGTTGCTACAAATGGCCAGATTTCATTCTTTCTCATTGCCGTGTAGTATTCCATTGTATACATAAACCACATCTTCTTGATCCATTTGTCAGTTGATGGACATTCAGGCTCTTTCCATGATTTGGCTATTGTTTAAAGTGCTGCTATGAACACTGGGGTACAAGTGCCCCTATGCATCAGCACTTCTGTATCCCTTGGGTAAATCCCTAGCAATAGGGGAGTTCTATTGTTAATTTTTTGAGGAACCTTTACACTATTTTCCAGAGTGGCTGCATCAGTTTATATTCCCACCAACAGTGTAGGAGGGTGCCCGTTTCTCCACATCCTCGTCAGCATCTCTATAGTTTCCTGTTTTGTTCATTTTAGCCACTCTGACCAGCGTGAGGTGGTATCTCAGTGTGGTTTTGATTTGTATTTCCCTGATGGTGAGTGATGCTGAGCATCGTTTCATGTGTCTGTTGGCCATCTGGATGTCCTCTTTGGAGAAGTGTCTGTTCATGTCTTCTGCCCATTTCTTCACTGGATTGTTTGCTTTTCGGGTGTGGAATTTGGTGAGTTTCTTATAAATTTTGGACATTAGCCCTTTATCTGATATGTCATTTGCAACTATCTTTTCCCATTCCATCATTGTCTATTAGTTTTATTAATTGTTTCCTTTGCCGTGCAGAAGCTTTTTATCTTGATGAGGTCCCAGTAGTTCATTTTTGCTCTTGATTCCCTTGCCTTTGGGGATGTGTTGAGTAAGAAATTGCGGTTGAGGTCAAGGAAGTTGTTTCCTGCTTTCTCCTCTAGGGTTCTAATGGTTTCCTGTCTCACATTGAGGTCCTTCATCCATTTTGAGTTTATTTTTGTGTATGGTGTAAGAAAGTGGTCTAGTTTCATTCTTTTGCATGTTGCTGTCCAGTATAACTCACTCATTTAAAAAAATTTTTGAGTAGTATTCCATGGTGTGACTAGGTCACAATTTGCTTAGCCAGTCTCCTGTGACTAGATCTTGGGGTTCTTTCTAGTTTGGGCCTATTATTAATAAGAAGGCTGCTGTGCACATGTGTGTACAAAGTCATTTTTGTGTCCATGTGTTTCTGTTTCTTTGGGATAGACACCTGAGAGTGGGTTTGCTTTGTCATAGGAAAAGCACAGGTATACCTCAGAGATGTTTGGGGTTCAGTTCCAGACTGTGATGATAAAGCAAGTATTGCAATAAAACAAATGAGTTGTTTCCCAGTGCATATAAAAGTTACGTGTACACTATATTGTGTAGTCTAATTGGACAATGGCATTAGGTCTTAAAGAACAATGTACATACCTTAATTAAAAAATACTGTACTGCTAAGAAATGCTAACCGTCATCTGAGCTTTCAGCAAATTGTAATCTTTTTGCTGGGGGAGGGTCCTGCCTCGATGCTGATGGCTGCTGACCGATCAGGGTGGGGTTGCTGAAGGCTGGGGTGGTTGCGGTAATTTCTTAGAAGAAACACTAAAGTTTGCTGCCCCAAGGGACTCTTCCTTTCATGAACAATTTCCCTGTCACATGAGATGCTGTTTGATAGCATTTCACTCACAGCAGAACTTGTTTCAAAACTGGAGTCCATCATTTCAAACCCTGCTGCTGCTTTATCTACTAAGTGTATGTAATATTCTAGATCCCTTGTTCTCATTTCAGCCATCTTCACAGCATCTTCCCCAGGAGCAGATTCTGTCTTGAGAAACCACGTTCTTTGCTCAGCTGTGAGACGCAGCTCCTCACCTGATTACAGTCCATCATGAGATCGCAGCAATGCTGTCCACCTTTAGGCCCCCCTTCCAGTTCTGGTTCTCTCACTGTTTCCACCACATCCACCGTGACTGCCTCAACGGACATCCTCAACCCCCCAAAGTCATCCCCGAGGGTGGGAATCAGCTTCTTCCAAACGCCTGCAAATGTTGATATTTTAACCTCTTCCCACGAATCATAAATGCTCTTAATGACACCTAGAATGGTGAATCCTTTCCAGAAGGTTTTCAATTGGCTTTGCCCAGATCCATCTCAAGAATCACTTTTCATGGCATCACATTTCATGGCAAAATGTATTTCATCAAGAGTAAGACTTGTATTTTTTTCCTTGATCTGTGAGTGGCAGAGTCCACAGTGTGGTAGCAGGTGTGGAAACACCATTTGTCTCCTTGCGCATCGCCATCAGAGCTCCTGGGTGACCACGCATGTTGTCAACGAGCAGCAACAGTTTCAAAGAAGTCTCTTTTCCTGAGCAGCAGGTCTCAACGGTGGGCTTAAAATATTCAGTAAACCGCTAATGTAATCTTCTGTCCAGACCACTCAGAATTACTCTGTATCAGCAATAAGTCTGTTTCACTTGCTTGCCATTTGCGTGTTCACTGGAGTAGCATTTTCAATTTCCTTCCAGAACATTTTCTTTGCATTCACAGCTTGGCTCTTTGGTGGAAAAGGGCAATTTCTGCCTGGCGCAGCTTTGGGCATGCCTTCCTCAATAAGCTTAATCATTTCTAGGTTTTGATTCGAAGTGAGAGACATGAGACTCTTCCTTACACTTGAACACTTAGCGGCCACTTCAGGGTTATTCATTGGCCTAATTTCAATATTGTGGTGTCTCAGGGAACAGGGAGGCCCAAGGAGAGTAAGAGAGATGGGGAATGTCTGGGGGTGGAGCGGTCAGAACACACACATTTATGGACTAAGTTCATTGTCTTACATGGGTGTGGTTTGCAGTGGCCCCAAATGATTGCAAAAGTGACATCAAAGGTCGCCAATCCCAGGTCCCCATAATAAATAAAATAATGCCGAAAAAGTTTGATATATTGTGAGAATTATGCAAATGTGACATAGAGACACAAAGTGAGCAAATGTTGGAAAAATGGTGCCAACAGACTTGCCCAAAGCAGGGTTGCCACAAACGTTCAATGTGTAAAAGACGCAGGATCCGCGAAACAGTAAAACGAGGTGTGCTTGTATATGATTGGCTTTATAAAGGTCCCAAGAGTTCACCAAAGCAGTTGTACGAGTAAAGTGAATGTCTGAGCAGTTCTGTTGTTCCACTTCCTCATCCCATTTGGCATTGTCCGTATTTTTTTCTGTTAGCCGTTTTAGTGGCCCATTGTGGTAATGACATTCTGTGTGTGGGCTCTACTCTGACAAAAAATGTCATCATCACCTGAGCTACTTATGACAGAAGCCACAGGAGTGGAGGCCTTTCCCAATGACGGGCAGGGTGGCTCTGACAAAGTTAAAAACTCCAGCAAGAAAACTCTGAAGGAAACACAGACTCCCCTCACCCCACCCCATCCCTACCCGAGGGAGGGAACGCTTATTTCAGGGCATGTATAACGGGATGATTCTTTAAAAATCTGTGGCAACATTTCAACTCTTATTTATTCCCCAGCCAGCGACGAGACAGCATTTCCCGTTTCCCAAACAGACTGTGGAGATGTAGAGTATTACTATGATTTGCTTACTTGGATTATTAACTTATCCTTTTTTGGGTAGTGGTCATTTTGATTTCTCATCTTGCTCTTTGGTGCCCCATTTTAGAGACCATGAATTTCCTGAAATGATTTTTTTTTGGAGGAGAAGACAATTCTTAGTGTTCTGCACAGGGCCTGGTCCAGGAAATTAAGGCGAGGAAATCAGCTACTGCTGCTCTGAAATGTGGGACTCATGTTCAAAGTGAGAACAGGACAGGTTTAAAACTGGTGCTGTATATATTTTTTTAATATTTATTTGTTTATTTTGAGAGAGAGAGAATGCACACATGAGTGGGGGAGGGGCAGAGAGAGCGGGAGACAGAGAATCCCAAGCACTAACAGTACAGAGCCTGACATGGGGCTCTACCCTGCAGGGGTAACGGGGAGGGCTTTGGGGACACCACGGTACCAGTTCTGACTCTCCTCCCGTAGAGGTGAGCCTGCTAGCTTCCAGAAATGATGCTGTGGGGGGTCTGCGGTACAGTGTTTCGTCTGCATGCTTAAAGACAATTTCAACAATTGCTATTCCTAGATTGTGATTCCCGTGTGGTGTCAGAGAAAGCCAAAAGAGTCACTGTGCTGTCACAGAAAGTTATCCCTAAGGAGAAAAATTAGATGTCTCACAGCTGCAACCACCATGGTAATTTAGGATATTAGGTTCAATATTCGAGCACAGTATGTACGACAGGTGCCAATGAAGATGGCCCATCTCAGCCCCCAGAAGAGAGATGAGCACCCCTCACTACCTTTGCTGTCATCTGGCCCTCAGCTCTGGAAGATCCAGGGACACAGGGACGTCCCCGCAGAACCCAGGGCTCTGGAACAGACAGGTGCTGCTCTCACTTCATGCACTCACCGGCTGCTGTGGTGCCAGGACACACCCCCTCATGACCTAGCCTGGGGGGCGCCTGCGCTTCCTACGGTAGAGTAAGGAGCTCCTTCCCTTCTCCTCCCAGAGGGGCGAAGGAAATCAAGGTCTTGAATCAAGAGTCCCTGCTGAGGAAGGACATCCGAAGGACCAAAGAGAATGATCAGCAGGTGTTTCTTGAATAGCTGAGGGGCTGTGAGGGCCTCCGTGGAAGGTGGGACTGCGAAGTCTTTGAGAGCATCGTCTGTCAGCCTGAGATGCCCTAAGAGCACGCCAGGGATGGTGGGCGTAGACCCCAGACGTTCATCCTCCTAGTTCTGGAGGCTGGACATCCGGGATCGGGTTGCCTGCCTGCCTGCTTTCTTGTGAAAGCTCCCTTGTGGCTCGGAGAAAGCTGCCTTCTCCCTGACCTGTGCATGTGTGCGTGCATGTGCGTGTGTGTGTGCGGGGGGGGGGGGAGAGAAAGAGAAAGTTCTCTGATGTCTTCTCTTACAAGGGCACTAATCCTACCCTGAGGCCCCCGCCCCTGCCACATGACCTCATCAAACCCTAATCACCTCCCAAAGGCCCCATCTCCAAATTATCATTCCATTAGGGGTTAGGGCTTCACTAGATAAATTTGAGAGGGACACAGACACCCAGTCCCTAACAAGCACAGACAGCCTACCCAGACCTCACTCCCACCTCTATCACTTACTCTTATTTAATCACCATGCCTTGGCTTCGGTCTCTGTAAAATGGGAAAAGTCTATTACCTAACTCATTAGGGATACTGTGAAGCCTAAATGAACTAACGAATGTCAAGTACCGCAAACAGTGCCTGGCACTGGTAAGTGCTATACACATTACCTGTAATGAGCTGGGTTTTTTTTTTTTTTTTTTACACTATTGATATAAGCCCAAATCTTACTTGGAGACCCTAGGAGTGAACAACAGTTATAGAGAGCGGCTCGTGAGTGAGTTCTGAGGGGGAGCTGGGTCCAGAAGATGACGTTCTGTCCCAGGGTCAGGAGGTTTACCCACCACTGCTCTCAGGTGGCTGGACAGGCTGGGTGGTCTGACGCAGGATTCCCAAATTATACTGCACACAGGCTGCTTATTGGTGATGGGCAGCAGGTGTTAATAGTGAAAACAACTAAACAGTGAAATAGCTAAAATCTATTCTTTATGCTCAAGCATAAGCACCACTCACTTGTGCTCACTGCTGACAGGGCACCTTCTATTTTTAACTGATGAAGGTGAACTTCCTATCATCATACCGGGCCAAGTGCTGCTCTTATCTCTACAGAATGCCCCTCAGAGCATGGGCTCAGCTGTCGCTCTACAATGCTGAAAGAGGTCCACTGATAACTTACTTTGTACCCAAGTAGAAAAGAAAAAAAAAAGAGTAGGGGCTAATTGCTCATGAGAAATGTTCTCCATGGAGGAACATGTCAAAAGGCTAAATATGGTGCCTGTGAGTCCCGGCCCATGAAGCTGGGGAAAATTACTGACCCAGACTGTCACAGAGCCTTTGTTGCTCCCACAGGTCTGAGATCTTCCCAGTCACGAGGAATTAAACTGCTGTAGAATAAGCAGCCCACAACCATCCTGATCCTTAGCATAGATGTAAAGGAATTCAGAGAGGGGAGATCGTGGAGATCCTGTTGGCCTTCAGGTTTTCCTGTAGGTTTCTTGATGGCAGGAACCACAAACTAAAGACACAGAATCATTGTTTCAAGAGATGATAAAAACTTCTACCCCAAGGTAGAAGCCAGCAGCCACTCATGTAGCCTCACAGGACTGACCCTAGGAAGTACTCTCTCCCCAGCTTTTGCTGAAATTAATGAAGAGGTAGACAATGGAAGCGCCTAATTAATAGGATATATACACTCACACACACATACCCTAAATATGAGCTATTTTATCTCACTGCAAAGTCCTCATTAGTAACTACTTTGTGCATTTAGAATACTTTTTAAAATGCTAATATGACCTAGAAGATCTGTGGAGTCTAAATTAGAGTGAAAACCACACGATTAACAAGACACATCTTTCTAGATCTTCAGCCTTACCCAAAGATTTGAAAAATAGATTATGTCATGTTAAAACCAAAAAAAGAAAAGGATTAGGGGAAGATGGCAGCAGAGAAGGAGGACCCTAGGCTCAACTTATCCTGAAAAAGCACAACTAGATAACTATGAAATCATCCTAAATACCCCAGAAATTGATCTGAAGACTGTCAGAATAAATAACTAAAGATAGAGAAGAGGCCACCTCAAAGAAGGTGGGACGTATGGAGACATGGCTTGGGAGAGAGAGACTGTGGTCACTGTGATGGGGGAGGGAGCCACAGTTACAGAGGGGACAAGACAGACTGGCACACAGGGAGCAAGCATACTAGGAAAACAAATCCCCATGGCAATTGGCTTGGAAAGTGAGAGAGACCAAATGTTGTGTTTTTGCAACCAGTGGGGCTTAAAGCCTGGATTTTAAAAGTCAGCGGGCTTGGCTCTGGGACAGCTCAGAGGGCACTGTGCTGCTCTTGCAGAGAAGCCAGGGCAAACAGCTCATGGATGTACACCATGGGAAAAGGAAACAGGGATATGAGGAGCCACTGGGGCACACAGTAGGGAGATTATTTGCTCATCTCAGAGCACGACCCAGAGAGACAGCATTCACAGAGGGATAGCTCAGAGAATAAAGGAACTGGCTGGTGCCATTTCCCTTCCCTGCCCCTCAGCATAAGCCCAGGGCCACCTGGGAACCACCAAAGGGCTGACACTTGGTACCTAAGTGGCTTATACCAAGCCCTGCCCCTGATGCTCTGGTGGAACTGATCCTCCTAGTCATGCTCACCTCAGTCTCAGCATGGTAGGAGGTCCTCCCCCAAAACACTGGCCCAAATCCCTGCCAACATGCATCTCCTAATTAGGAAGTTTTACAAGGCCTTGGTTCCAGTGGCAGTGACGATAGGTCTCATTTCACAAGCAGACCAGAGCACACCGATTTAAAACGCACCACATTCAGGCTAGGGATCAAAAAACTGCTCACAACAGGCAAAGAGAGCTTCTGGAGGTGACTGAGTTGAAGGATAAAGTGGCCTGGACACAGGAACAGAGAGTACACAGCACACAGTGGAGACACTCCTGGAAATGCCAGGCCCTCAGGAACAAGGGAAACTACACAGCAGGGTACTACAGGGCCTCTTCTTCATAAAGCCATTACCCTCAAAACCAGTAGACCTAGCAGACTTTCCTAACACACAGAAATAGGCACAGAGACCTAGACAAAATGAGAAGAGGAAGGAATCTGTCTCTAATTAAAGCACAGAGCAAGGTCTCCATGGCTGGAGACCTAAGTGAAACAGATATCAGTAACATCCCTGATGGAGAAGTTAAAGCACTGGACTTAAGAATGGAGGACATCAGTGAGACCATTAACACAGATATAAGGAATAATAACATAGCAGAGACGAAGGGCTCGATAAATGAAATGAGAAGCAAACCTGATGGAATGGACAGTAGGCTGGAAGAAGCAGAACAATTAATGACCTAGAAGACAGAGTAGTGTAAAGTAAGCAAGCTCAGCAAAAGTGAAAAAAAAAAGTTACGTAAACAAGAATAGATTCAGGCAATTCAGTGACTCCACAAAAGGTATTAACATTCATATGATGGGCATCCCAGAAGAAGAAGAGAAAGGGGACCAGAAAATTTATCTGAAGAAATAATAACTGAAAACTTTCCTAATCTGGGGAAGGAAATAGATATCCAGATCCAGAAGACAATGAGAACCCTCCATAAAACCAGATCCACACCAAGACATACTGTAATTAAAACGGCAAAATATAGGGATAAAGAAAAAACATTAAAGCAGTAAGACCAAAGAAAACAGTTACGTACAAAAGAAACCCCATAAGGCTATCAGTGGATTTTTCAACAGAAACTTTACAAGCCAGAAGGGAGTGCCATGGTATATTCAAAGTGCCGAAAGGGAAAAATCTGCAGCCAGGAATACTCTATCCAGCAAGGCTATCATTCAGGACAGAGGGAGAGATAAAGAGTTTCCCAGACAAACAGAAACTAAAGGAGTATTGAGCACAAAAACAGCCCTGCATGAAATATTAAAGGAGACTCTTTCAGTGGAAAGGAAAGACCCAAAATGTCAGTATGAAGTAGGAAACATAAAAGCAGTAAAAATCAATATTTCTGTGAAAAGTCAGTCAAGGAATCACAAAAGATGTGAAATATGACACCATAGACCTAAAATGGGGGGAGGGGTAAAGAATGGTTCCAACCCAAATGACCGTTGACTTAATAGAGGCAGCTCTATGCAGAAGATGTTATATACAAACCTAACGGTAACCACAAATCAAAACCCACTAACAAATATGCAAAGAATAAAAATAAAGAAATCTAAATACATCACTACAGAAAACCAGCAAACCATGAAAGAGAGAAAGACTAGAAAGGGTCAGAGAAAATCTTCAGAAACCACCACAAAACAAGTAATAAAATGGCAATAAATATATATCAATAACTGCTTTGAATGTAAATGGACTAAATACTCCAATCAAAAGATGTATGGTAACAGAATGGATAAAAAAAAAAGCAGAAAACAAAAAAAACAAGACCCATCTATATGCTTTCTACAAGAGACTCATTTCAGACCTAAAGATACCTGCAGATTGAAAGTGAGAAGATGGAAAAACATTTGTCACATAAGTGAATATCAAAAGAGATCAGAGCAGCAATACTTATATCGGACAAATAGACTTTAAAACAAAGACTTTAACAAGACACAAGGAAGGACAGTACATAATAATAAAGGGGATGATCCTACAAGTTCTAACAATTGTAAATATTTATGTCCCCAACACGGAAGACCCAAATACATAATAGAGTTAATAACAAACATAAAGGAATGAGCCAATAATAGCAACACAATAATAGTAGGGGACTTTAACATTCTACTTACATCAATGGACAAATCATCTAAACAGAAAATCAACAAGGAAATGATGGCTTTGAATGACAGACTGGACCAGATGGATTTAACACATATCTTCAGAACATTCCATCCTAAAACAGAATACACATTCTTTTCAAGGGCACATGGAACATTCTCTAGACTAGACCACACATTAGCCCACAAAAATAGCCTCAACAAATTCAGGAAGCTCAAAGTCATACCATGCACCTTTGCTGACCACAATGCTATGAAACTAGAAGTCAACAACAAGAAAAAATCTGGAAAGACCACAAATACATGGACGATAAATAACATACTACTCAACAATGAATGGGTCAACCAGGACATAAAAGGAGAAATGAAAAAGTACATTGGAAAGAAAAGAAAATGAAAACAATGGTCCAAAACTTTTGGGACACAAAAGTTTCCTAAAACCAGAGCCTTCAAACCAATATCATTTCTGAGATGCGATTCCACAGGATATATCCCCAGGCCTCCCTGGGGAATGTTTGTCTTCACTTTCCCCCACTGTCAGGGGTGTTCCATGAATAAGTTAAAGGAAAATGGGATTAACAGTCACAAAAACATATCTGGGTTGGAAAATAATTTATACACTGGATGGCTGATCAGCAGGCACATTCCCAGCTAGAGCTGTAAGCAGGAGCTTACCGGGGCTGGGTGCAGAGGTAGGGGTGGACATGGAAAGCGCTTGAATCGCCAAGCTTTAACTATATCACACTTTTGCTCAGCCAGGCTTCCACTGGCTCTTGACCCCTTCTGTGGACCCAGGTTTCTCTGTTTCCCACCCCATTGGAGTGGCCCTTGGGGTGCTTCTCAATCTATATCCCAGAATGGAGATTCACGACCACAGGGATTCTCAGGAGGAGAGCAATGTCTCTTTGGGGATACAGACGCTGGGCTCCATTGCCTCACAAAGTCACAATGAACATTCACTGAGGGAGTGGAGTTCTAGAACCTAACGTAGCAGCCTTGGGCTAACTCCTTACTGCTCCTTCAGGGACTTGCTCAGCAGCTGAATACAGTAGTGAAGAATGAGGACTTTGGATTCGGATGAACCTGGGACAGAATTGTGCCTCTATGCTTTAGACCATGACACTTAAATGTGTTAATTAACCTCACCATGCCTCCATTTCCTCCTTGGTAGAACCAAGAGAGCAGCAGCACCTCCCTCCCAAGGCTGTTGTGCCCAGTGTCCAGTTAGCTGTGTTCATACACATTTCATTTCACCAAATCCCCAAGAAGCCAGGGGCTCACCCTTCAGCACTAAGCATGTACTGCTTCCTTCCTTAAACTCTGCCTGCTTCCCCAACCCCCAAACATCTGCACAGTGCCTTGTGCTGATCTTGAAGCAGCTCTGACTGTAAAAGGACTGAGGTGGAGCAAATGAGCTCAGTGGCGGGTGCATGGCACCCGGTCGTCTGAGCCCCCGCCAGCTGGCCTTGGTCCACCCCTCAGCTGGCCTTCTCACAGTGGAACATTCCGGGGACCCCTCGATGAGACATTTTCTCCGATGTTTTCTTTACCTCTGACAACTGCAGCTGAAATTTAGCAGCAGCCTGTGGCTCCCCAGGGATGTCTTCTGCCTATTTCTCTCTCTCTCTCTCTCTCTTTCAGTCATGCTTGCTGTTACTTTTTATTGCTCCCCCATACCAAAGTTCAGATTTCCTTTTTTTAATAGAACAAATATTCTTGCAGGGGGAGAGACTTGCTTTGGTCAAATTTTCATGATAACCAAGAGAGTATTGCACAACACCCAAGTACCAAATTAAGAAATTAATGCTTTCTACTCATTGATTTCTTTCTTTCTTTCACAAGACTAAAAGCTTCACAGCAGCTACCAACTTGCCTCCCTTCCCCGGCAGCATGTGAGCACCCATTCCGTGTCAACCTCTCGGTTAGTCACAAGAGATACAATGGTGAAGGGAGCACACTCCTCCAAGGCTACATCCATAGACATCGACACATTGACAGAACACACAGTATTTGGTTAAACTACTCATTCATCTCTATGTACACGCTGCTGGATGCATGTAAGGATTCACAAGCATACCCTGTAGGAACTCCAAACTCCCAGCAAGGGTATTCCAAGCAATATAAATGTACAGTATTATTCTAATACCAACCCTCACTTCTTCCCAACTCTTCCCTGGCATTTTCCACTTTCCTTAAAGACACCACTGGCCTCAGGCCCAAGTGGGAGGTGGGTCTTTATTTGACCTTCTACTGTCTTCTACGAAAGCTCTCTTGCTGGGTGCTCCCAGGCATATTATTTCTTTTTTTTAAATTTATGTGAGAGAGGAGAGAGAGAGAGAGAGTGAGTGAGCATGAGTAGGGGAGAGGGGGCAGAGGAAGACAGGGAGAGAATCTTAAGCACGTCCACACTAAGCGCAGAGCTCGATGTGGGTTCAATGTCATGGTTGTGATATGACCTGAGCCTAAATCAAGAGTCGGACAGTTAACCAACTGAGGCACCCAAGTGCCCCTCCCACGTATATTATTTCTAAGCCTCACAGAAACACCTGCAAGAGAGAAAGTCACTGTTCCCATTTTACAGATGATACATCCTAGGGCTACGGGTAAGTGACCAAATTCAGGTCCCACACTAAGGATCTGAGTTGGGATTTGAACCCAGGTCTCTCTGACTCTAGGGCCAGAGCCTGCCTGTCCCATGATATGAGAGTCATGTTCTTAACAGACAATGGCTGTGCTGTCTACTTATAACTGACCAGTATTTTATTATGATTTGTTAGCATTTTAGTAACATTCGTTTTAGGAAATTGCAAGCCTTTACGTTTGTATAATCCTGCTTCCATTTTTAGCTTCGAAATCCTAGTCTGACTTTACAATACATAAATTCTTTTGTGACATTTCTGACCCTTATCTTTTTCTATTCTGCTTGAAATGTAACATCTTAAAATGACAAATTTCAATGATTTCAAACAAGTCAGCTATTTCATGGGAACATTGCTTCCCCAGTACAGCGCCGTGGTGCTGAGAAAGCAGTCCTGTATCCTCACTCAATAAAGCAAACTCTGCCGTGGCTTGGTGCTCGGTACCAGACAACATGGTGCATGTCTGTTAATGGACGGCCCATAATCTGCAGGTGCCTGGGGCTCTATCGGTGGGGCGTGCGACTCTTGATCTTGGGGTCATGAGTTCAAGCCCCACAGTGAGCGAGAGTGTGTGAGTGAGTGTGTGTGTGTGTGTGTGTGTGTGTACACTTCAGGGTCCATTGAGATTTTAGGGTCCTTCACTATTCTTCAACAGGGCATATCTAATTAAAGTTGGTACCAACGAAACAAAAATAATATCTTGGCTTTCAAAGCCTCCCAGAGGGCATCTAAAGGTTAGAAAAGAATCATTTTTATAAAGCAGAAATAATTTGAGCGAGGAGAGGACGCCTGTAGTTGACGGCCCGGCAGTTCTCCGGAGATGTCCAGCTTGTCGATGCTGAGACTTAACTATACTGGAGGCCTTATTACTCTGAGGCTCTCTAGAGAGACAGAGTCTCCAGTGCACGGATCATGGAGCATCTCAGATGCTCGCCAGGTTCAAACCCATTTGTCTGGAGGCAAATGCTCAAGTTCCTCTAAGTGTAGCCAGCAGGGTATCAGCAGCCCCAGTCTGCTCAGACCCCGCCCCTCAGATGCAACACCAGAGAGCCCGGACATGAAGAATCCCATAGGACAGTACTAGAAACCTAGCCGTCAAGTATCCTGTGCATCAGTGGGGGAAGGAGGGCTCACCAGTACGTGGTCCTGTTTATGTTGTAAAATATCTGAGTCCACCTGCTTCACACCACAGGCACATGTCACTTCCAAGGTGAAAAGCAAAAATTTTCAGCTTGTAGAAGAAAGTGTGGAAGAATACCTTTACGACCTCAATTAGCAATTTCTAATCAAATTAGAAAATTTGATACGAGGGGCGCCTGGGTGGCTCAGTCGGTTAAGCGTCCAACTTCGGCTCAGGTCATGATCTCACAGCTTATGGGTTCGAGCCCCGTGTCAGGCTCTGTGCTGACAGCTCAGAGCCTGGAGTCTGCTTCAGATTCTGTGTCTCCCTCTCTCTTTGTTCCTCCCCCACTCATGCTTTGTCTCTGTCTCCCAAAAATAAATAAATGTTAAAAAAATAATACGAAATAAAAAATTAAAAGAAAATTTGCTATGAAACAGCAAAAACTATAAAGAAAAGTGATGAATTTGAATGCATTAAAATGGAAAACTTCTGCATTAAAAGCATTGCAAGATTCCCAATGCTCATTCCATTTCTGGTTATATACTCTAGGGAAACTCATAACGTGTCCACAGATACGGACAAGAAAGTTTGTTATAGTACTTTCAGTAATGGCAAAAAAAAAAAAAAAGTAACTTAAATGTTTATCAATAGGAGAATAAATAAGTTTTGGCATATTTATACAACTGCAAACAGCATGAAAATGAATGAAGTACAATTCTATAACTATGGATAAACATCAAAAATGGTTTTGAAAAAACTAACAAACCAAATGCCCAGTGTTAAAGAGAAGGGTATATATGATACAATCTTTATAAAGCTTCAAAACCCTGCAAGAATCAACACTATATATTGTTTATATTTTCTATAGGTTTATATGTACATGAAACATGCGTGAAAATAGTAAACATTAAAGGCACAAGAGTATCTCTATCTCAGAGTGAACGAGATAGGGAGGGCAACCCGGGACACTCAACAGTATGGTTAATATTTTGTTTCTTTTCAAAGAGATAAAACAAGTGGCAGGTTAATATCTGAGTAGGCCAGGTGTTCGATTCCATGTTCTTTATCCCTATGTATGAAAGGTGTCACAACATTGATAAATTCCATTTTGGGACACAACAGCAGCAGCATAGGTCACAGCTGTGTGAGGCCCGGTACAAGGTGCTGGAGGCAGGGTGTCCAGGTCTGAGCTCACAATTCAGTGTGTGTGATGCTGTTGGGCCTGTCCTCCAACAGCCTCTGGTTGGCAGAGGAGAAGACAGATATGTGCAAAGCAAAGAAGTCTTTAAGAGCCGTGCTCATGTGGGGTTCACGGAGATTCCATGTAGTTAAAGTGACGAGAGACCCTCCAGCCAGGAGAGCTGGAGCAAAGACCCAAGGGGGGATTGACGGGAATATTTTCTGCAAGAGAAAAATGTGCTTGGGTTTGGACCGTGTGTAGGGAGGCAGGCCTGGATGTTGGCCGGAAGGGTTTAGATTTAATTCAAGAGACGATAGAAAGCTGCAGGAGGCATGTGGAACAGGGAACATTAATCAAGGCACGAGCCTATAAGAGCCATCGAAGGGAGGGCAGAACCTGGGGGGCCGAGAAAGGGGGCCTCTAAGTAGCCAAGGAGACAGAGGAGAGCCTCGCCGGGTAGGAGGCACAGCAGAGCGGGGGAAGCTGGAGCCGGGAGCTGCAGAGGCCAGCAGTGAAGGGGAAGGTGGGACCAAAGGTGGGAGGCTAACTGGCTCCAACTGGTTTTGGAGGGAGGTTGAGGGGCTCACAAGGTTAGCACGGGGACACTGATGAAAAGGGCCACGAAAACAAGAGAAGAGCTACGTTTACTGCATCCGCCGAGTGCCCCAGCAAGGTTCTCAGCCCCCTCTACGAAGTGGTGCCTTTCATCCTCCCAGTAGCCTCGCCAGGGAGGTGCTATTGTCAGCCCTGTCTTCCAGGTGAGGTACCTCAGGCAAGAAAGGTCACGGGACTCGGCCAGGGTCACACAGCCGGCAGGCGGCAGAGCCAGAGCATACACCCCACCATCTGACCCCAGAGCCCGTGCTCTTTCACAAGACAGGTGGCCAAGCCCTACATAGCTGGGTGTCACCTGTACCACAGTGATAGGTGAGCCCTGGGATTTCTGGGTGGTCATACGAAATGACCTCAATCTCTGTAAGTAGACGGTGCATTCAGAACAAAGCAGTCTGGGGCTATAGAGGAGCAAGAAACCTTAGAAAATGTGGCTTGGAGAATGGGAATTCAGATAAACAGATCTTCCAATACCAGTGAAAGACAACTACTAGCATGAACAGATGAGGATACAGACCATTTGACTTTCTCGACAACCACTGGACACCGGAAGAACACAGAACTAAGCAAGCAGATGGTGGGGAGGGGCAGGTGGAACTTTCAGAACAGAAGATGGCATGGGAATTAAGGACAAGAAGGAACAAACCACTCACATCACTGATTTTGGAGCCCAGCTGAGAATGAGGAAGATGAAGGCTGGGAGAATTGGTGAGAGAACATTCCTAGAATATTTACTGGACACTCAATTACGAGCTTGAGAGATTGATCATGACAGTGAAGTCTATGGCCATATCACCCCGAACGTGCCTGATCTAGTCTGATAATGACAGCGAAGGCAGACAGCAGGGTCGGTGGGAATGGGTGCCCAGAGGCAGTAGAAAATGAGGGCTGGCTGTGAGCCCAGGAGAATTGGATACTAAGACCTTGTAGAAAACACAGATTTCAATGACTAGGTCATGGAGGTATGGCCTGGCCAAGGAAGGTGAAGGTGGCTACAGAGAACATCACAGGCATTGAGGAGGCCAAAGGATTATGAAGATCGGATAAATAGAGGAATTATCTATGTATGTAGAAAACTTCCCAATGATGGAGCCAGTAAGGAGGGAAAAATCAGTGTGTGGCTATGATGAGAAAAAAAAAAAATCCAAAGCAAACAACAACCAGATTGCTAGGTTGGATGCTTTAAAAGGAAAACATTGTATTCTATCTCCTGTAATGAGCCCAGGAAGAGAAGAGGTATATAGAGAAGAAAATTCTATGGTAACTGGGAAAAAAAAAAAATAGGGGTATAGGATAGTTTGCATGAGGCAAGAAAAAGGAAAGGAGAAATTAGAGTGGAGACACATTTAAATCCCATGTGTTGTCTTGAGAATGTACTATAGACTTCCTTCCACGTACCCAGGACACTCATGACCTCTTAGGTCTTAGGTCTTAGGAAATGTGTCTATCTTCCCAGTGTCTTTGGTGAACAACTGGACTTTGAATCAACACCCAACTCCTCCTCTGCTCTATTCCAAGGCACATGACCAGCCTGGGCTCCAGGGCTCCTGGGTGACTTGTGAAAGGAGCAGGCAATCCATTACGTGTCCTGTTTGCACCTTTGTTCCCATTACAACCGTAATTCAGACGAAACACACACACACGCCTGCATGTTTAGGCGTGAAAGTTAACACCATATACAGTCATATGAAATACTACATATGTGCACTGGGGTTAATTTACAGTTACTGCGGGATCCATAACTTTGTAATTTCCTGGCTTTGGTCTGTATAGTTTTTCAGACTCGACATTTTATTAACTTTTTCTTTAAACCAGCTATCTGTCTTTTGGCTGGTATTCCCCAGCGTATTAGCTTGCATATTTCCAAGCTGAATATCATGTTGTAAAAGTCTATTTCTCCCTCATCTCTCTCAGTCCATCTGTATTTTTTTTACATCTAACCTCCTGGGTCTCTGCCTTTTTTGGCTCTGTAAATTTAATTAATGTACTTTTGACTTTCTTTACCAGGTCACTGTTGAAAATTTACATAAAACAGATCCAATTCTTTTTCATCATACCCTAATAGAAGCACTTCAACTACGTTTTCCTTTCCCATATATCTCAATTTATCTTTTCAATACAGCTTCCCTTGTTTAAAAATTCTTAGATGCAATCAAACATAAACACTTCTGACTGTTCTTTCTAGGAGAGCCTGGTGCATTTGTGGTATTCTCCTATGTTCACATTGGGTTACTGTGTAAATAATATGTAATAATGCTCTCCATAAAATCATCCAGACCTTCTTTTTGTCTTTGTTCCCCTTAATGTTGTTGAAGCATCTGAGGGATCCCTTTGCTTTTATAGAATTTTCTTCTTATATTTGTCTAGATTTGGGAGAAATGGAGATGTTTTCAGAGGAGAAACAAAATATAGTAATTAGCCTTCCCCATTTTTTTTTTCAAAAAGAAACCAATGAGGTTACTTTGAGTTGCTATTTAAAAAAACAAACAAGCCCTCCTAACTGATCGAATGTACAAATTCTAATGCATTTGGGATTCTGAATCTTAGAATGTTTATTGCAAGAATCCATTATGCTTTTCCTCATATTTTTACTTGCTTATTCACTATGGTATTTAATGCCAATGATATACAAATTTATGGGTCGTTTGTGTCTTTTTTCTTTAAAAACAGTCACTAGTAAGCCATTGTCAGTTTCTTTGCTCTCCATATTAACAATGTGATTTTTCGCCTGCACAAACATTTTTATGTTTACATGCAGGGAAAGCAACATATATGCTACATTCCTGGGGGGGGGGGCGGGTAGGGATAAGAAATTCAAATAACTCTAAGGCAGTAACAGCTGAGCTTACGTTTTCCCTGTAATTCTGACTACTGAAATCCCTAACAGGCTATAAATAAGTTGGCAATGAAACCAATAAAACAGAAAACCTGATTTCTGCTCTTCTTAGAAACTGTTTAAATACCTCACTTGATTTCTAAATTTTTCTGTGATGATCCTTACTGGCTGAAACAGTTCTAATTCTATCATACCTTTCTTTTTGGCTCTTTAAATGAACTGATTTTTTTTAACCAACAGTATCCTTACTGAAATGTACCAACTAATAGGGGCACCTGAGTGGCTCAGTCGGTAGAGCATCTGCCTTCAGCTCAGGTCATGATCTCGTGGTTCGTGGGTTCGAGCCCCTCGTCGGGCTCTGTGCTGACAGCTAGCTCAGAGCCTGGAGACTGTTTTCAGATTCTGTGTCTCCCCCTGTCTATGACCTTCCCCTGCTCATGCTGTCTCTTCCTCAAAAATAAGTAAAACATTTAAAAAAATTAAAAAAGAAAGAAGTGTACCAACTAATAGGATTGCGATGAGAAGGATTGAACTGAAGTTCATTAACCCTACAGATTGGAAACACTTAAGAAAAAAGGAAGTAACCTTCTGGCTCGTTTTCCACAGAGCACTGCTACAGTAAGAGGTGAGGACCACAGTGCTCTGCTGAGCAGACACAAAAACTGGCACAACCTACAGCCTTCTACAGTCTGGACCTCTAACTCCGAGCGTCTTGGACTGTGGGTTGAGCTTTGGACAGTACCACTGGTGGGCCAGCTAGACAAAGAAACTGCAAGACAACCAGAAATGGCCAGGAAGACAGAGCTTTGTGGAATATGGGAGTAAATGGAGCCCAGCCTTAAAGGACTTTTCCCCAGAAAGTAGGGGTGGGGGGGGGACGGGACAGCCCACCTTCCAGCACACTGCAAATGGTCTTCCAATGCTGTACCAGGGGATCCATTAGAGGATTCTACTCTGACACTTCGGTGTCATGATCCCACCAAGTAATTCATAGATTAGAACTTAAATGAAGTTGGTGGGATTAGGTTCCCTCCCTTCTCCATTTAAAGATGATTTATAATTTTGCTTTTAATTAAAGGACACAGGAAAACATTTGTTTCGAGTCCCGATGCGCGGGCCCACCGAGGGTTATTTTATAGGGCTTCTCACTGAAGGTTCAGCAGGGCTTGTCTGCGTCTCCACAATGAATTACTTCCGCGGACACGCAGGCCCACAGCCTCCCCGAATCCTGCCTCATAATCCCCAACATCTGTTCTATGTCCAGGGCTGACCAACGTGGGAATCGGCAAGTATTGGCTGTCAGCATGGACACAGATGAGCAAACAGGCTCACGGAGCGTCAGCTGGCCCTGTGATTTCAGCTGAACGAGCCGGACGTAAGCTAGGCTCTAGTTTAAACCATTTGTGACACAGAGGAAACACCTGTTTAGAAGTCATCCAAAATAAATGGTGTTGAGTAATTTGAGGGGCTGGGGTTGATATCAGCCGTTCAGACCACAGAGCTCTGGGTGCATTATGTACCCTGAATCCCTAGAGGTGATGCTAACATGAACTTTGATGTTTGGACTGAGGATGGTCCATCTAAAGTTGGCTTGAATCGTATTCTGTTTTGGGCGACACACCACATTTCATGAAACCCATAGCTTCAACTTCCACCAAGTGTACCATATTACCTTAGTTTGGACTCAAGCCTAATACCTATCATAAAAAAATTAAAATATAGTGTGCTATTTTTAATAGAATGCTTGATATATTGGGGGAGAACAATGTGACCCAAAGTAAAAATGGATCTTTGTATACTGGTGATTTATACTAATGAGTCAATTCTCTGTTTCTACCTAATCAACTGCTCAGCTGGGCAAAGTGGCCAGACTCACTTAAGTTGGATTACCAGTAGAGGCATTCTATGTATTTGTGGTATTGCTTTGTTGCAACTGTACCCAAAGTGGAATCACAAAGAATAGGAAACAAAAATAAAAATAAGGCAACAAAATTTGACATGAAATACCCCACGAGACGACATGTCCTTCAGATATGCAGTCTGCCTAACTCACCATAAGCTAATATGGTAGGTTTGAAGTAACAACCTCTTGAATCCCAAGTTTGCCCATCTACAAAATGGGGCTATCTTATCCTTGTTAAGGTGGCTGTTGGGCATGCAGAAACATATATAAATAGCCTGGTACAGTACTTAGCACTAGAATTTTAGTACACTGCAAGCTTGGGCAAAATCTAACTCTCTGGCATGGAATGTGGGGCTATTCATGGCCCGGCCCTATCTGTCATCAAGACCCTGCTCTTGGCCTTTCAGTCCCAGAATTCTGTGCTCCAGCCTTGTTCAACTGTCTCCATTTCTCTGAATCCTCAATATTCTTCTTTATTTGGCCTTTGCCCCTCTTGTTCTTTGCCCAGCTGACAATGCTCCATTCTACCATCGCTCTGACTTTGAGAATTCTTCATCTACCCTCAAGATTCGGTTCAAATACCACTTCCTCAGCTTTTCCAGGCAGGAGTATAGACTTCCTCCCCTGCGTCCTTTCATAACAATAACAATTCTACTACCACCATTTTTTTGCATAGCTACCATTTGTCAGGTACTGTACTAGAAACTTGCCCTCCCCTCCTTTAATACATGGATGGCCCCGTAAAAATCACATTATCCTCCATCTACAGATGTGGAAAGTTGGGTTCAGAGAGGAAAGTTGATATCCTCCATCTACAGATGTGGAAAGTTGGGTTCAGAGAGGTCACACGATCTTCCTAAGGGCATGCTGCTGGCCAGAGGAAAGAACCACTGTTTGCTCCAGGTCCACAGACCTCAGAGTGCCTGCTCTTTCCTCTGCGCCCTGTGATTCTGCATTATGTTCAATGTTATGCTTATTTGCTTATGTATCTCCCTTAGACTGACACGCTCCTAATGGTACAGACGTGTTCTGTCCTTTCCTGTTGTCTGAGCAGCTGGTGAGTCACAGGCAGCCATTTATTAATAGATTTGCTAGAAACAATAAAGGGGAAACTATTTTCAGGACAAGCTATCCATCTATACTATCCATCTTATACTACCTGCTTTGTTGGGGTTTAAACATCTGGAAAGGAAGTTAAGGCCTAGCACAGGAGTACCATCCAGGGAACACCTGTTTGTAACCCCTTAGCAACTGACACAAATAGTTTTGTCTGGATTCTTAAGGACTCTCCGATTGACACCAGGTAAACCTTTCCTCTTGGGTTTCCAATGGTCAGATATGACGATAGGCTCTCTGCACATGGGTCTATTTTACGCTGATTAGCTAGAAGTACACACTCTATGAAGCACAGTGGGCTCATCACCAGGCCAGACCACCTCAGCTGTTTGCCTTTAGTGCCACGGCCATGATGATCCTGGTGATAAATTCCCCTGGAGAACTGACTCTGAATGGTATCTTCAGAGGGAGAGTCCCCTAGTGTAATGACAAAGTGGCTCCAGTCTATCTTGCTGTGGGAGTCCTTGTCATGTCAATGCCTGCTGGGAAAGCCAGTCACACGATTGACGCTCCACTGACCTTAGCTGTGTGTGTGTGTAGTCTCTCATGTGACCTTCGAGGCCTTCAAGTGGGCTTGTTCGTAGCACAGAAGTGGGGTCCGTCCAATCCATGCCTCTGGAGGGCCTACATTCACAACCCTTCCTGTCTTCCCTCGCCCACTGGCTGCAGCTCATGGAGGTATGTCCTGGGATATCTACGTCCTGGGATAACCATGATAATTACCGCCATTTACTGAATACTCTTCCTGAGCCAGCCATGGTCTAAGTACACTTTAGCATGAATTATTTTAGTGAATTAACACGGTAAACCCTGGGATGTTGGCACAGTTTCCACCACCCCGATCTCCCTTTTGCAGATGATATAAAAATACAGGAGGAGATTAGGGGACTTTGTCTAAGGCCAAACAGACAAGAAGGGGTCTAGCGGGGGACCCTGTGCTGCGAGCTGCCATGCCGCGCCACCTCTCCAGCAGTCCTGCGTCTTATTAAAGCAAAGACCATCAGTGAAAAAAGCAGGAAAGGGATCCAAGAACAAGACTGCCAAACCAGGCAGGAAAATGGGGCTGGCCCTGCCGTGTAATCTGGTATCAGGAGAGGAAGCTGAGTAAACAGAAGTCAGAGTAGAAGTTCACGTGCAGCTCACAATAACACACTAGTAATAGGAAACCTAAATAAGATAGGCGAAATTTGGGGGGCATTAAATATGGTCCTTTTTAGGCCTAAACCCCATGACTGACTTCCCCAGCAGGCTTTGAGCAATCAAAACACCCAAGACAAATCCCATAAGCATACCTAATTGAATAATCCAGATTCTGTTTGCTTGGGTTTTTGAAGCATCAAAACAGTTCCTTTATATGCTTACTTTGGCTCTCCTGCAGTTTTAATTAAGCCTCCCTAGGCTCGCAAGCATATTAAAATGAGGCAGAAAGAAAACCTGCGGCCTTTGATGCCAATGACCACAAGGTGCAAGTATTCTGGTTTGATCTTTGCTAGAGCAGCTACAACTGATGCTTGGGAGACAACCCGAAGGGAGAATTTTCTGTTTGTTTTCCTTTGCAGGGAGGGGGCAGGGATTACTCAAGTGATGAAAAGGTTTCTTTCTTGTGGGAAGCGGCAACAGAACAGGCATCAGGGAATCCCCAGGCAGACTGGCATTTCTTCTTTGGCCACTCCCAAGAGACTAAGGGTGGGCACTCTGTTTTTCAGTGGCCACAACAGGGCTTTTCCCTTTTCGTTCTTCTCTGAGATCCATAGTCAGCAAAATATCCACTCCACCAGCGGAGCCAATATACTGTAGGGGAATGAAGTCACGGCATGCCCACACCGTACGGATAAATTTACTGTAGAAACCCAAGCTCTTTGTCGCTACTCTGTCTTGAAGGCCATTCCGTACATCTGGCTCAGCTCACTCTCCCTGCTTCGACTGGATGTGGAGCCCCACTGCTCGCAAGCCCACCTGTTTATCCGGCGCGCCAACCAACCAGGCCCTGTGCTCAGCAGTGTGGTGGGCGCTGAGACTGACAGGACACATTCCTCCCTAGCACCGCACACGCCAGTTCAAGAGGGGAAGAAAATACCCCTTTTCTGTGTAGCACAGGACAGAGCAGAAAGGAGGATATGGCAAGGTACTTGGGAAAACAAGGCTGGCAGAGACCACCTCTGGTTGGGGGCGGATCCAAAAATGCATCATCAAGTGACCCATACTGGACTAGTAACGACGGGGAGGGCTATGATACAAAACACGGCAATAGAGGGGAGCCCAGGGGGAGCCCAGGGGGAGCACCAGGGACAACGAAGAGACCAGGTGCCAGTGAGGAGTTCCATTTGCTCAGTCACACATCACATGCATGGGTGTTGTGAGGGAAGAGGTGGGAAAGGTTGGCAGAAGGCAGACTCCAGGGTCCCTTGAGCAAGAGGTCAAGGAGCCGAGATTCTATTTGACAGTGAGACAACACTGAGCCTTTATTTGTTATTTAAGCAAAAAGTACTTTTGAGCCCATGTTATGGGTAAGGCACTGAGCTGGTTTTGCAGGGCACACAAGGAAGAAAAAAACACGTAAGGGTCCTCATCTCAACGTGCTGACATTCTAAGGGTGGGGAGATTAGAACACTAAACAACTAACAGAATTGACATTCTTATCATTAACGGCAATGAAGGAAAACATTTTGCTGTGATTACAAAGAATATGAGGGGGCCTATGGCTTCTTTTAAGAAGTACCACTTGAGCTGACCCCAAAAGAAGTGGTAGAAATTTGCAAGAGAGTTTGGGCAAGGGGTTTGGAGTACTGTATGGAAAGAACAGCACATGCAAAGGCCCTGAGTGTGAAAGACCTGAGTCAATGTGAACAAACTAAAAGATGAGCAGGAGGGCTGGACAGTGTTTTACGATGAAGCTGGCAAGATGCACGAGGCTAGATCAGGCTGGGCATGGTCTGCCATGGAAAAGATTTTGGTTCTACATAAAATTCTCAATCATTAAGGAGTTTGAAAAAGGGGAGGAATATAATTTGATTCACACTGTGAAAAGAACATTCCAGATGCAGTGCAGAACATCGAGAGGAACAAGACTAGAAACTAAGAGTCAAGCTAAAGGTGGTGGCCTGTGCTAGGGTGATAGAATGGAAACACGGGTAAATGGACAGATTGAGAAGATATTTGGGTGGAAGAATGGACAGACTCAGTGAGGCATGAAGTGTGAGTTAGAATGGGGGAGGTGCCAAGGTGGTGGTCTATACGAGGGTAGACTCACATAGGAAAAGCAATTAGGATATTCCTACACTGCAGGGCCATCAATAGGGGGGCAGCACTAGAAATGTAAATTGCAGGAAAAGTGTGAGAAATTTTTGCTGAGGGAAAAATCAGTGAGATCTGATGTCTGAATAGGAGTTGGCAGGAAACGGATGAGGAAGATTCTAGGGTGACTTGAAGAAACAATCTACAATCTGCAGTTGGAAACAGAGGCTACTTTCAACACTGGGCCAAAGTGGGACAGATTTGAGACACAGTCACAGAAAGGATATTTGAAGCTGGGTTTAGAGTAGATGGGACTGGAGGGAGAAAGCGGAGAGAGGAGAGAAATGTGACAGAAACTTGAGGGACCCTTACATTTCAGGGGACAAAGAAAGAAAAGAAACAGAAGACTGGAGTGTGAGAGGAGAGCTTCAACATGGCGGGAGAAGACAACAATAAGTGTTGTAGAAAGGCTGAGGAAGAGCAAGACTCAGACCCACAGTTCGAGACTAGAAAGACACCCAGGACCTGGGAGACAAAAGGTGAAGCGGTGAGGGCTTAAGTCCAATGCCAGGAGTAAAGGAACATGAGGGGCTCAGGAAGGCAAGTAGAGGTTACTCCTTCACCAAGCTTGGGAGTGAAATAGAGCACAGAGTACTTGAGGGGGGGGGGAGGGAACCAAGGACAAGGAAGGTGTTTGAGGGAGCTCACGTTAGGGAAATAGCCAGTGAAGACAGAGAAATTAAAAATGCACAAAAAGTCCCAAGATCGGGCAAGATTTTTGTATTTTCTTTGTTTTGGGGAGAGGGGAATATCTGCTAGGTTGTACTTGTCCACATGTAACTAAAAATGCAATCAACAGTACTCCCACAACAGATAGTTGTTGTTCTCCCCAATAATTCTGGAGGGAGGTAGGTACTTGCTGCTTATGCTGTCAAGTCCCCAGGCCTTTGCTGTCCTGAAGCACCACCCCCCTCAGTGTTGACTTCCAGTCCTCTTGCTTGTGGCCTCACAGTCCCAAAATAGCTGCCGTGCAAGGCATTCTATCTGCCTTCAAGGAAGGAAGAGAAGGTGGCCCCACCCAGCTCCATTCTCATGAAGGAACCCCCTGCTCAAGTTTCCCTAGTGCTCGCTGGCCATTTCTGGCTCATGTGGCTGTGTAACTCTCGCTGCAAAGGAGGCTGGGGACCCAAATGTTTGTCTCTTCAGCACCCTTAGTGGGAAGTGGTAGGAATGAAAGATTTGTTAATGGCGTCTGAGTCAGCCATGGAGATACAGAATATGATCGGGGGAAGAGGTAGTTAGCCTTGAGCACATAGAGAAATTATGGTTCCTGAGAAGGAGAGAGAAGACAGGTTACAGAGATGTTTTGAGAAAGGGAACCAGGAAACTATAGGTGGGTCATCAGTGTGGGACGTGGGACCATCCTCTCAGCGAGCGTGAGGGAGGGAGGGAGGGAGGGTGGAACTACCCCTTCAGGAGAGAACTGCAGGACTAGGGCAACATGACAGAGAGTCAACAGAATGGGTAACCCCACCAGGGCTGGCTGGCTCCAGCACATGAAACCTAGAACAACACTCTCATACTGAAACACCACTTTTGACGATCACTTTTACTTATTGGGAACAACCATTTTATTTTTCTTACAACGGTTGGCTTTGACATTTGTGGGAAGGTCTTGCCCTATATTCGTTAAGATATTTAAGGGACTGGTTGAGCTACTTCTAAAGAAGGACATATCAGTACAGGCCTAGTGGAAAGTAAGGAGACAAAATAGAGTGAAATGGTTGACAATTTTCACTTGAACAGAGGAAAGGAGATGGAATAGAGGCTCCTTCTTCGTTCTTCAGGGACAAAAATGACGTAATTTTGAATCAGTGGAAAGGATTCTACTGTCTCTTATTCCAAAGGGAATCTTTAAATATGCATGTCTGCGGACTCCTTGCCTCCTGGGTAAAACAGGCCCTCGGCCAAGTGCTCTGGGAAGCCCGGAAGTGTCAGGCAGGTTACCACTTCCGCCAGGCTGAAGCAACTTTCTGACGGACGCAGAGAGAAAATGTGGGCTTGCAGAAAACTTACCAAGTGTTTCCTCAGGGGTTTGAAACCATCACATTCCCATTCGGAGGAAACAGTCTAGGATGTTTATTTTTTCAGACCTCATGAATATTAAAGGCACCGTAACTGAAGCCACAACATAAGAAAAATGAATGCGGGGATACCAAACGTGGGTGTTCTGCCTTCAAAGTAGGCTTCATCCATGGGAGATGTTTGAGGCAGAAGAAGACAGATGGTATACGCATACAGCTAAATCAAACAGAGGTCTGGAGACGAAGCGATCACCATTTTATCTGGGCCTCTGCCACCCTCCGTCATGGCAGGCAGCGTAAGGGAAACGCTGTTATAATGAGGGGGCCACAGAGGAGAAGGACAGACACCTCCTGCAAATGCCGTGTGCGGTTTCTTCCTCCAAGGTTCAGATGGAGTCGGCCCGGATGCACTGCGACCCTCCGAGGATTTACATATCTTTAATTTAATGTGAAGAACTAATAACCAGTGAGTGGCTTAGATAAGAGACCTTATGAATATTCAAACCTTTGAAATCTTCCCCTGCCAAGACACACATTTCTCAACACGAACCCACATACAGCAGCAGGTGGTGTATTCTTTCCTTCCTGATTCTGGGGGTGCAGGTGCAGCCCCACGGTTGGAGAAACACTAACTGGCATTGTGACAGAAACAGCGCAGAATGCTCCCAGCCCTATTGTGGGATCGAAAATGATTCAGGTTCCATAAAAAGTCAAGTTTTTGTTTTTTTTGAAAGAGGAAAACCAAATGCTAACTCACTTCTGAAATGAAGGAGCCATTAAAATTCATTCAATAAAGGTGATAAAATGCAGAATTCTAACCTTTATTTTTAATTAACTGCTTTCCCAAGTGTGTCGAGCAGTACAGGAGGTGTAAATATGATGGCTGTCGGGTTCCCCAGGACCACAACTGGCCACGCAGTTGGGCTGGGGGCGGGAGATACCAAACTAGCGTTTAGGCGCTTGGAGTTGAATGAACTGTGTGGATGACACACGGGAAAGGGAAGGGGGTCAAGGAGCGGAGAGCACACAGGAGGGAAAGAAAATACAAAATAAGTATACTGGGGAGAGAGGGGAGAAGAGGAGAAGGAAGTCCAGGAGACTCTGGGGAATGCACACATCCTGATGTTCCCATGGTCCTCCGTGGCCTTCCGGCCTCGAGCTAAGTTCTGACCATGTCATTTTCCAGCTCCTTGGTTCATTCTTTCAAACATTTCTGAGCGTTAACTAAATCCAAACTATATTCATTTGGCAAGAATCTAAAATGTAACTGTTGTGTATGTGTGACTAGTAGTAAGTACTTTATTTTTACTTTCTAACTTCATATTTTTGAGACATGATCCGTCAATTTTGTGTTTCTCATTCATTCATTTAGCAAAACGTCCACTGGGCACCTGCCCCATGCCAGACACAGTACTGCATGCCAGAGACAGGGTGAGCTGTAAGGGGGACACAGTTTATGCCCTCCAGAGCTTCTGATCTATTGGAAGAGAAAGATAACCGAGCGAGTAACAGAGTGGACAACAGGACGTTGTCCTGGGACAGGATGGCAGCTGGGGCAAGAGGAGGGAGCCGTCGTTTCAGCAGAAACTTGGTGGGGGGGGAAGGGATTGGGTAACAGGAGAAGGCATGCCACTGGAAGGAAAAGAAGGCCCTGTTCCAGGCCTGGGCAGAGGCCCAGAACATTCCAGGAGCTAATATGGCAGAGCCGAGAGGGCAAGGGAGAGCTGACACAAAGAGAAATTAGATTGCGGAGGGTCTCTAAATCTTGTTAAGAATCCTGGACTACATCAAAATGTCAAGATGAAGCTATTACGGGGTTTCAGGCAGCAAAATGACACACTCCAATTTACATTCAAGAAAGATGATTCAACCATGGAAATTTCCTGTAACAATCGAGCACTTTAGCTTCAAATCTTTGACTCTAAACTTTTTTTGAAGACATTACATATACCTACAATCACACCCATATTAATTATTTTGATTTTAATCACAGACACAAGGCATTTCTCTCCTTGTCCAAAACCACCATCTTGTCCTGAACACTCGATTCCACTTTTTTCTCCTGAGTCCATTCATTACTCTTGCCGTGAGCTACTCCCTCCCTCCCTCATCTTCCATCTCTCTCATCCTGGAACAGTTCTTTCTTACTGAAATGCTTTCCCACTTCTTAAATCCTGGGGGCGGGGGGTGGAGGTGGTGTCTCTATTTTCCTTCAGGATCTTGCTGAGGGAAGTCATGGTAATCCGTAAGGAGTCCCCACAGGTTTTTTATTCCACCCCCAAATGGACCATGTCCTTTTGTACTTTGATATCATTTGTTTCATGCACCACTGTCACCCATTACATAGAACATATTTTACTAATTGTACTATGCTTTTGTTTTCTTCTATAACTCTTTGAGGGCAGTGACCACACATTTTTATATTCTCAGCACCAAGCTCAAAGCCTGACAGAAAGGAGACATGCTATGTTTTTTTTTTTTTTACCTGAATTTAGTAAAAACAGTAAGCATTGGAAAGTCCTTGTGACTCCCCTGATCTAAATGACAGAGGATTCTTCTGCGAAAGAGAAAGACTACGCAACTTACAAAACAAGTACAATCCAGTCTTTTCTTGCTTAGTTCTTAGGGAGAATTATATGTGGTAGGCACCCAAAATACTCCAATGAAAAATCAATTTATGAGAGTGTTACAGGTTGAATTACCTCCCTCTCAAATTCTTTTTTTTTTTTTAAAGATTTTAAGTAATCTCTATACCCAGCATGGGTGGGGCTCGAACCCCCAACCTCACCAAGATCAAGAGTTGCATGCTCTACCCCTTCCCTCCCAAGTTCTTAAGTTGAAATCCTAAAACCTAGTACCTCAGAATGTGACTTTATTTGGAAGTAGAGTCATTGGAGATAATTACTTAAGACAAGGTCATTAGGGTGGGCCCTTAAACCAATATGACTGGTGTTATAAAAAGGAGAAATTTGGGGGCTCCTGGTGGCTCAGTGGGCTGAGCGTCCGGCTTCAGGTCAGGTCATGATCTCACAGTTCATGGGTTTAAGCCCCACATCGGGCTCTATGCTGACAGCTCAGAACCTGGAGCCTGCTTCAGATTCTATGTCTTCCCATCTCTCTGCTCCTCCCCTGCTTGTGTTCTCTGTCTCTGTTTCTGTGTCTCTCTCCCTCTCTCAAAAATAAACATATTTTTTTTAAAAAGGAAAAATTTGAACACAGACAGGAACACAGGGAGAATGTGAAGGCAGGAATCAGGATGATGCCTGGATGAGCCAAGGAACGTCAAAGGTTGCCAGATGCCTCTAGGAAACAGAGCCACGGAACAGGGTCCCCTTCATAGCTCTTGGAAGGACCCATCCTGGCTACACCTTGATCTCAGACTTACAGCCTCCATCTCCGACAAATTCTGCTAACAAATTGTGGCACTTTCTCACAGCAGCCCGGGGACATGAGTAAGACAGCAAGAGGTGGCCAACTGTTCACAGTTTAATGGCTCTTATCAAGCCTTCAATTACTGTGCTCTGAACAGGAGAGGCATAGGAGACAACAGGGAAGGGAGGGTAGAAACTGCTTTCTGGGATGTACACATGGGACATTATTAGTCCATTATCCACATTATCACTGGAGTCTCACAAAGACAAGGGAAAGCAAGTCGAGGGGCACCTTCCTGGCCGGTCTTTACATCCCCTGTCCACGTCAGCGATTTGGAAAAGAATCATCCTTTGACAGTGATGCAAATCCACTCATTAAAAAGCCAGACACCTAAACTTATACTAACGTTTTCTGTAGTGTTTTAGGCTGTCAGAGAAGAACTTCACAGTAAATGCTAAAACTACATAATCATATCTAGATGATATTTTTAGAAAAATAAAGCCAGAGGGGCTTTAAAATTGTTCACCCCTCTGTGTACAGAAAGATGAAGATCAAAGCTACCACGAGATACGCTACCCGGGATGTGGGCAGCGCTGTTAAGGAGAAGACAGCACAGGACCTCCATCTCCATTGTTTTGGTAACTTCTAGGAGCGAGGGGACTTAACGGCATCCCTATTTTACAGAAGGACAAGTTCAGGCTCGATGCGGTGTTACTGCCACATCAGTAGGTCAGAGGATGGAATCCGGACCTGACCGAGGGGACTTGAGCCTCAATCGTTTTCCTGAAATCAATGTCATCCGGATGGACGTCAACCTTGAGGGTGATTTTTCTGAACTGAAAAACGGTAACGAGAAAAAGCAGACCAAGATTTCATGCGTCGTGCCTTTCGTGCTCCTTAGTGCTTGGCCTGGCCACTGGTGGCCACAGACTGTGGCTCGCCCCTGCTGTCCGCAGCGCTGGCTTGCAGGAGGCAGGCAGAAGAAATAAATGTTCACTGAAAGCGAAATAAAAGACTTTAATAAAATACCATTTGAGAAGGCTCCAGGAACTGGCAAGAACGCGGCTGCTGCCCTTGGCAGGGCGCCGCTGGTGGATCTGGTTATGGGAAAACTTGACTACACTGTTCAGCCAACTATGATAACTGCCCACCCTTTTCTGATGCGAGCCAGGGCACTCCAGTTCTCCTGTGTGTTCCTCCTGAGACATGTGTTTCTACGCCGTTCCCTGGCTTTCTAAAGTAAACAGGGTGGCTGGGTCTGGATCTGGTTAACCCCACCTGTCCTTGCCCTTCAAGTTGATAATAAAAAGAAGACGCCCCACCTTCAGATCTGGACCAACTGGGCGCAGAGCCTGGTTCCCTGTACAAGAAGGCGTTCTCTGGGTTTCCTAGCAGGCGAGGCTCTGTGCACAATTACAGGAACAAGGTTACAGGGATTACAATTAGTGCATGTCACCGTCGGGAAGTGTGGCTGCCTGACAGTTGCCCGAGATGCGAACAGATGAGCAGCAAATGTGCGTAGCAGACACGACCTCCCCCTTTTCGGGAAGCCACACCCCAGTGAGGGGTATTTGGACACAGGCAGGCATATTAGAGGTGGTGTACTGATTCTAATAGCAGGCCGAAAGCAGGGAGTTACTAACCCTTCTGCTTAATTCTTTCTGAAGGGGCTCCAATAATTGCTTATTTATAACCTCTGAGCACTTGGTGGCCTTCCACGGAGGGAGCGAGCAGCTGCCTACAGGAAACCAACTGCCCTGCCCACTGGCTGGAAACACATGGTCCTTTCTGTCGTCTTTGGGAATAGCTGCAATTCCACAGTATGATAGTTGTCAGCTTATTTCCTTCTACTGGGGGTTCGCTGAAACGTCAGGAACTAAAGACCTCATCATTCTGTCACCAGCCTCCGTGAATGCCGAAAACAATGCTGCGATAATAAAACCAATCCGACTTGTTCTTGTAACATCATCCCTTCATTCTAAACTCCTATAAACTCACGTGGGGCCCCGCTCAGGCTCAGTCGAGGTACCCAGATTCTGAAAGCCAGAATAAAATTCCGAATGTCTAGAATAAAAACTCATAGCCCAATAATCTGACCACAGGGATTTTATTAAAGTGCGTGTTACTGGGGCGCCTGGAGGGCTCAGTCGGTTAAATGTCCTACTTCAGCTCAGGTCATAATCTCATGGTCTGTGAGTTCGAGCCCCGGGTCCAGCTCTGTGCTGACAGCTCAAGGCCTAGGGCCTGCTTCGGATTCTGTGTCTCCCTCTCTCTCTGCCTCTCCCCTACTCACATGTTTTCTCTCTCTCAAAATAAAAAATCAACATTAAAAAATTTAAAAAAAAATTTTAAGGGGCGCCTGGCTGGCTCAGTTGGTTAAGCATCTGACTTCAGTTTAGGTCATGATCTCATGGTCCGTGGGTTCAAGTCCTGCGTTGGGCCCTGTGCTGGCAGCTCGGAGCCTGGAGCCTGGTTCAGATTCTGTGTCTCCTTCCCTCACTCATGATCTGTCTCAAAAATAAATAAACATTAAAAAATATTTTTTTAAATTTCATGTTACTGATTAGGATGATGGACCCATTAGAATGTAAAAGTTGAACTCTTTTTTTTAAAGTATTTTAGTTTTTTTTTTTAAGTTTATTTATTTTGAGAGAGAGAGTTAGGGGAGGGGCAGAGAGAGAGGGAGACAGAGAATCGCAAGCAGGCTCTGTGCTGTCAGCGCAAAGCCGGATGCAGGGCTGGAACTAATGAACGACAAGATCATGACCTCGGTTGAAATCAAGAGTCCAATACTTAACTGAGTCACCCAGGCACCCCTAGAGTTAAACTCTTATTGATCATTCAGCACACTTTTACTTTCATGTATTTATGATACAGGCAATTGCTGAGGTAGATTTTCCTATTCTATTCTATTCTACAACTCGGAAAATGCAGCTAACTCTAACCCTCCAAAATTAAATGCAGTTAATTCTTACTCTCCAAACTTGACAAGGGTGTCACTCTTCTTAAGTTTCAAAAGTCTTAAGAAATTAAATTGTAGAAGACATTCTCTATCTCGATAAATTATTTAGCTTATTTCTAGCTTAGAAACACTGCGATCTATTTTTCGCTTTTACATACACTTGATCAAATAGACACCAAAACTATACATCAAACTATAAATATTGTATTGCTTTATAATATGAAATGTAATCAATCAAAATAGCATATCTCAGCTTAAATGTTAAGCTTTTAGGCCTAATTTAAGCCTTTAGGCTTAAATCTTTCATGCTAGCACAAGATTTTTTTACAGGAAAATAAATTAAATAGAACACATAAATATGAATTCACCTTCAGTTCAGTTTTTCAAATATCTGATAATCTTACACATGTTAAAGGGGAAAAAGGCTCAAAGTATGTTTTCCTTGATACTCACTCATACTAGTTTATTGTTGGAAGCAAAGTCTTTTAGCCTTGTTGTTGAATTTCGTAAGATCTTATCCATTAGACATTGTTTTAATCGGATTGTAGGAGAGGGAAAACAATACAGGGTTACTGGTGGGATACAAGGGAGACAAGAGTTTCTGTCCTCTGGATTCTTACAGTTTTATTCTACAAATAGGTAAAAATAAAATAAAATGTTGGGAATATTCAGGAAAAGGAGTCTGTTAAAAGCCAGAGGAAGGACATGGGAGATCAAGAGGGCTGGGCCCAAGGGCCAAGCTGTAGGACGGGGACTCCTGTGGCCATGTTGGCCAGAGACCATGAGATTCCAATGAGGCCATGCAGAGTAGAATGCAGGGAGACCTGGCAAAGTTTCAGAGGTGGAATTGCCAGGCTTGGTGACGGATGAGTCTGGCAAGAGGGAGGGAGGGCTGTGGCTCCTGGCTACATGAGCTAGTAGAGGGTAGAGCCATTTGCAGAGGCAGAACCGTAGACAGGGGAGGGCATGCGTGGGGGAACATGAAGATGTCTCACACATGCTGAGCTCAGGGTGTGTGTGTGTGTGTGTGTGTGTATCATCCAACATCCAAGCTGGTAAGTCTGGAAGGCTCTGGGTCACTGAGTCTGGCACCCAGACCAGTGATTTAGCCTTTCAGAGATTTAGGCTTGGAGGTCATAAGTCCACAGGTATTAGTGGAAGACAGATGAGTGGACAAGACCACTCAAGAAGAATGAACCAGCGGCGCGGGGTAGAACTTTGGGAAACTTCAGCATGTAAGCTACCAAGGAGGAAAGGGAGTCTAGAAAGGAGAAACAAAGGCTGGCTGGAGTATAGAAAGAGTCCCGGAGAAGATGATTTTAAAGGAAAAGAATGAAAAAAGTGAGTTTTAAAAAGAAAACCCAACACTGCAGAGAGGTCTGTAAGAAAGAGAAAATATTCTTTGGAATTGTAATTAAGAACTGGTTATGGTGAGAATCATTTCACAGGAATGATGAGGGTTCTGACAGCTTAAGGGCTGAATTGAATGTGAGAAAGTGGGTTGAATAAGGATGAATTTCCTCTAAAAGTGTGGATACTCTTAGGACTAGTGGGAGTACGCGGATGCAGAGAATCCGGAAGGGAACCCCACCTCACTGCACTTCCTAATTTAGAGCTTAGAGAATGCACCTTCTTATTGGGCCATTTTCCTCAGCACAGAGATATAATAATTTTTTTATGTCTATGACAAAAATAAAACCCAAACATCTCAAACCTCCTGGGTGTAGTGATTGGAATATAATTAAAAAGGAGGTGGTACACCAGGGCTAAGAATCATGCCAACCTTAAATGTTAAAAGTTGTTATTCCTGGCCAATGGCTTTGGTGTGATTTTTAGAATAGGTAATACACTATTATAACAAGCACACTTAAGTATTTGAAAGAAAAATATTTTTAAACTGACATTCAAAATATAGTAAAAAGTTTGCAGTCAAGATAACAGTCATAATAATAACCAATAGACTGTTATATTTAAAATTAATCGCCGATCACTTAAACTGTAAACACACAGTACAGAGGCCTGCAAAATAGCAGATATGCAATAAATGTTTATTAAAGTGCTTCTAGGACACCACTGTAATCGTGGGCAAAGTCCTGAGCCGCAAACTATTTCTGGTATCATACCAACAGCTTAGGAAGCTAGACTTCCTTGCAAGTACGGGAAGCCAATTTCATGGGGATAGCCACCTTTTCTGAATACCTGTAAAGGCATTTATACTCCCAGGAAATGACTAGCTCTAGTTTCCCTGTGTCTTACTAAAGTGTGTGTGTGTGTCTAATAATATATGTGTATATGTGTGTGTACAGCATTCATCAAATATTACTTTTAGAATATCTAGTAAGAGTTAGATGTCATGATGTGCCTGTAGTCTCAAATCCTATAGTTTACTCTTGAAAAGCAGTCACAAGCGCTTTTTTTTCCCACCCCTTAGCTCAAGGATCAAATGCAAGGAATCAAAAAAAAAAAAAAGGTAAAGAAGGCGGATAAGTCATTTGCCATAATGCCGAATACCTTAGTCAAGTCCTTTTGTGTGTTTTTCCCCAGATGCACACATGTAGTTGCCCCTACATCTAAGTCTTAACAGTGAGCTCACGTGTACATTCCAGGAAAAAGGACAATGTATAACTTAGGAAGAGAATATATTAAAATACCAATGGCTTCATATCTGGAAAAATGCACATTCCTTTAAATGTGAATTGCATTTACTTTTTCAGGCAGCATTTAGTTTAATTTATTTACTTAAAAAAATTTTTTTTAATGTTTTATTTATTATTGAGACAGAAACAGAGCATGAGCAGGGGAAGGTCAGAGAGAGAGGGAGACACAGAATCCGAAGCAGGCTCCAGGCTCTGAGCTGATGCGGGGCTTGAACCCACCAACCATGAGATCATGACCTGAGCTGGAGTTGGTCGCTTAACCGACTGAGCCACCCAGGCGCCCCTAGTTTAGTTTTAAAAAGCAGTTATTATTTCTAATCTTAGACAGCTCTGTCCTCCAATGCAGTGACTGCACAAGGTCTAGAGAAACACAGGTTCCCATACCGACTTTCAGGACTTCCACTTCAGGATTAATAGGCCTGCCTAGGAGGAAGAGTATTTGAAACCAATTTGCTTTCTTAAATAACTTTTTTTTTTTTTTTTTTTTTTTTTTTTTTTTTACGAAGAATATGGCAGCAGTTAATTTAAAATCATCGCAGAAACTAATATAGTACCCCCTAACATTAGGTTACAAGTGGGGTCTGGAGTGAAATGACATGCCCAGAGTCAGGCTGCTGGGAGGCATTGGACACAAGACCCGATTGTGACACTGGAATTCATGTGCTCCTAAATGTGCCCAAATCTTCTGGGTACTGATTCATTAATTTAGGGGAGGGGCTCAAACTTTCACAGATCCGAACAAATCTTTAAAATAAGCCATTGTAAAAATAAAATAAAATAAAATAAAATAAAATAAGCCCTTGTAGTATTTTATCATGTAGACTTCCACTCATCCCCATCTGATTTGACAGTGGGCTCTCTTTCCTAGGTTTCCCTTTAGTGCCCACAGGCAACAGACATAGTTTTCACTCGGTTGAATGCTCTGCATCACGTTGTTCTTTTTCTCCTGTTTAACCACGGATCTGGCTCTTTGGGCAACAACAAAAAGTAACTTTGTGATGGGAACATCACATAGTTGGAGGAAGAAGCCTGCATAGCCCAATCCACAAATATAACATTTTGGCTTCCTCATTTCCCGTTACAAATTTCCCTTCCTCCTATTGTAGTAACTGATGTCCTTCCCAAGAAAACCTCCTATCTATCACTCATGTACCTCTAGCATCTTGAAGTATTTTGCTTTTATCGGAATGTTTTGGGAAACCTATCCTTCAGGCTATAGTAGTGCCTTTTCATTTCTAAAATGCTCCTTATCTGGCAGTGAGTTTAAGTCCATTTATGTGGTTTGGCCAGGATTTCCACTTCATAAAAGATGAATTCACTGAATCTAAAAACATATGTCATTCTACAGATAATTATTCTCTTTAAACATCCGGCTTCTCTTATTTTCTCTCATTTTCTCTCTACACGGTCAACAATTTGGCGGGGAAGGGCTAATACTCAAGGATTAAAAATCTATTCTGTGACATTTAAGACATTTTAGAGTTAAATAACATCTTCTATTATGGCCCATTGCTATGAGATATCAACTAACATTTTAAACTAATACACTCCATTATGAAGAAATTATTTTTATATTTACAAGGAGGGAAGAGATACATGTTTCTTTAAATAGTTACCAGCATAGAAGCCAAGCTATTTTTAAGCTTTACCAAGATATAATTTTCTAGCAAATAATTTATGTCAGTATTAATTAGTGATTGTTCCAGAAATTATAGCTATTTATATGAATTCTGATCGATATGGCTACCAGTTAATCATATACATCATAATATTGTAGAGTGAGCAGGTTTGAAATCAGTCAGACCTAGGACTGAGCTGTAGCTGTGCAGGTAATATCTCTGTGATACTGGGTAAGTTAATCTCTCTCTCTCTCTCTCAATTTCTTCCTAAAGTACAGAAACTAAAACCAGCACCTCAGGGTTACTGTGAGGAACAGATCTAATCAATGTAAAACAATGAGTATTTGGCTTGAATGAGACATCTACTGATCTAACCTGCAGAATTAAAGATAAAATTGGTTCTCTGCAGGTTGAGAGAGTCTTTAAATGGGAAGAAAGGGAAGAAGTGGGAAGGAAGAAAATGAGAATACTGTAATGTCATCCTGCAAAACACGCAGGGTCAGCTTTGATAAACTACATCCATATCGCTCTGGGACAGAGACGACCACAGCTCTGGCCAAGAGTTGAACTGGATGATGATCTCAAAAACGTGGAAATTCTACAGACGTGTAGAGGTTGCTATCAGGTGTGTTGCTTAGCTGCAACCCTTTTCTTTAAAAAAATTTTTTTTAATGTTTACTTATTATTGAGAGACACAGCGCAAGCTGGGGAGAAGCAGAGAGAGAGGGAGACACAGAATCCGAAGCAGGCTCCACGCTCCGAGCTGTCAGCACAGAGCCTGATGCGGGGCTCGAACTCACAAACCGGGAGATCATGACCTGAGCCGAAGTCAGATGCTTAACCCACTGAGCCACCCAGTCACCCGTAGCTGTAGCCCTTTTGAGCTGAGTACAATCTGTTCACGCAGTAAAGAGTCAGAGCAAGTGTGAGAGTTAGGGTGTTGAGGGTGAGAGCAACTAGACTGAAGGGAAGGACATAGGTGCTGGGGGGGTGGGTGGGCGGGAGAGAAAAAACAACAACAGGAAACATGGACCCGGGACATTGTCTGGAGCCCAGAAAGTGTTCAATATATGATCTCGGAGTCCAAACCCAAAATAAGCTAATAAAAGAGGTATACAGAAAAAAATATGACTACAACTCCATTAGAAACAAGAGGAGACACATAGGAAGGAAAAGCAAATTGATCCACTAACAATGACAGTGACAATGACAACATTGCAACTTTCTGTTCAAGGTTAGGGTTTCAGGGGCGCCTGGGTAGCTCAGTCGGTTAAGCGTCCGGCTTCGGCTCAGGTCATGATCTCACAGTTCGTGGGTTCGAGCCCCGCGTCGGGCTCTGTGCTGACTGACAGCTCAGAGCCTGGAGCCTGCTTCCGATTCTGTATCTCCCTCTCTCTCTGACCCTCCCCTGCTCACGCTGTCTCTCTCTGTCTCTCAAAAATAGATAAAAAAAACACACACACACACAAAAAAAAAGAAAAAAAAAAACCCACACAAGGTTAGGGTTTCAAACAACTTCCAGAGCTTGTGTAGCAAAAGAAAAGCAGCTGTGGGCGCGGGACGGCAGGAGCTGCATTCTAGGGTCGGTGTACCACCACCGAGTCACAGGCTGTGAGCACCTGTCACCTTTTTCTGAGCTTCCATTTCCTGGCCGGAAAACGAAAGGCTCGGGATGTTCTCTAAGATTTCATCTGACTCTGCCTGGCCACACACCTCAAACATCAGCTCCCACGACACATCTGAGGTTGTAACCTGGTGTCTAGCCCATTCAATCTATAAGATTGTGCAGCAGGCAGATGTCATCAGAAGTGTAAGGCTGGAATGTGGTTCATAAGCAAGAGATCGGGTGATCTCCAAAAGTGCATGCATCTGAAGGCCAGGGCCCCACATGCTGTTGTGAGGACACTTTCTTCTTTGGAATGGCTCCTCTGAGGGAAGGCAGGACAACTTAAAAAAGCAGGCAGTTAGGGCACCTGGGTGGCTCAGTCCGACTTTGGCTCAGGTCATGATCTCACGGTCAGTGAGTTTGAGCCCCGCGTCAGGCTCTGCGCTGACAGCTCAGAGCTTGGATCCTGCTTCGGATTCTGTGTCTCCTTCTCTCTCTGCTCCTCCTCTGCTCGCGCTCTGTGTCTCTCTGTCTCTCAAAAATGAATAAATGTTAAAAATTAAAAAAAAAAAAAAAAGCAGGCAGGGACTGGCTCCCGAGCCTTCCACCTCAGACCTGCTGTGCTCTGGCCACGATTAGCCCATGACACTCCTCTCCGTCCGTTCTGAGTGGTGCAGGGAGCCTGGCCGCAAACCAGCATAGGCGCCGGTTCAAAGGCACATTTAAGATGAGTTATATGAAAATTGCCCACAACAACATTTTTTTTTCTTTTTCTCTCACACTGTTAGCATTTATTAAATCAAGGTCTCCATTTCCCTTCCTGTGTTTTAATCTGACTCACAGATAGGAGAGAAAGGTTCAAAACCAACCCAGCGCTGATAAATAGCACTGGCTTAGTGGTAATAAAGGAACAGGGTTGAGACTGAGCTGAAGCATGGGTTTAAGTAAATAATTACACAACATCGACAATTTTATAAAGAAAAATTTCATGGAAATGTTTCATGTTTTTGTTTCAACATTATGATAAATGGAGGTAATGCACTGGTAGTGAAAGCATAATTTTAGGCTTGGAAGGGGACTTTCGACTTCATTTCAACTCACTAAATATTTATGAAACCTTCTTGGGGCTGGGCACTATGGTTACAGAAGCACGTCAGATCAAGTCCCTGTGTTTAAGCAACTTGAAGTATGTTCCGGAGACAGACATAACTTGTGCCAGTGCTTGGTCTCTGCTGCTCAGATCCCTTCTGCATGGCCTTGCTCTGCTGTTTCATGGGCCTCACCCCTACAGGCTGCAAGTTCGGGTAGCTCCAATTGGGTTCTGCCAGGAGCACTTCCGGCAGGAGATGAGAAGGTGGGAAGAAGCCAGGATTTCTCCCCTCTGCCTGCAGGTCTCCACATAGGTAGAAATCCCCGTCATGATGAAACACTGACAGATGATAAGGGTTTGGTCCTTGAAATGGGAGCGAAATCTTAACAGTTGGGGGAGGAGGAAGGAGGGCATTCCATAGGGGAAACAGCATAACTAGAAGCTTGGAAATACGCAGCCTGGTTCTGCACAGGGGTAGTGAAAAAAGAGGTAGTGAACAGGGACAGAAAGGCTCCACCGTGAGGCTCCTGAAAGCCCTTCCAAGGAGTTTGAGATCACTCCGTAGGTAACTGGGACCCTTAACAAGTTTCTAAGCAGCCACAAGTTTGCATTCTAGTGTGAAGGCTGGAGTCAAGGTTATGACATGGAGATCATCCACAGTAACTTCTAGAGTTGAACAGAAGGTGATGAGTACCACAACCATCATGATAGCAGTTGAGAATGTGGAGAGAAGTAGTTTTGCAGGACATATTGACAAAGAGAAGGACAGGATTGGGAAAAGATGGATGTGTAGGGCAGGGAGTAGCAAGAGTGTAAGAAAAATCCTATGTTCCATGTTTAAGCACAGAGATGTGTTAAGCACATAGGTTGTAGGCAATGAGTTTGACTTTTGAGTATGTTGACTCTCAGATGACCACATGAACACATGGCGGCAGCAGTGAGGTGGGGAGTGTGAGAGGGTCTTAGAAATATAAGTCTGGTACTCATGAAGAGGTGAGGGTTAGGGATTTATATCTGCAGTGTAAATATTTATATTGGGTTGGGGTGTGGCAATGGAAGAGATGGCCACAGGAAGTGATAAGGAGTCTGTGAAGGACTCAACTGAACTCTGAGGAACACCACACATCATGGCCAGAAAGGAAAAGAAGAACCGGCAATGAGGTGGAGAGACGTGGATAGGAATTTAGGCAAGGGGAATAATTTGGGTGTTAAGAGAGAAGAGTTTTAAGAAGCCGAAGGTGGCCGTGAATAATGGCACAGATATCAAGTGAGATCATGAATGCGACGTCTCTTGGTCAGTGCTGGGATGGTTATTTTGAGGGAACAGACCCTAGGGTGAATGGCCAAACCACCCAAGGACTCAGAACTGGGGGACAGTAAAGCTGGACCAGATCTTTGGCTTTTGCTGACCAATCAGAATGTTCCCCACCCAAGGGTCCACTCTCCATGATAAAAATTGAGGTTTCTCAAGGAGCAGTTCCGAAAGACTTGGTGGTCTACATCAAAGCCCTAACTCAAGTCACTGCAAGAAATGCAGGTGTTGTTTTGTTAGTCATTTTTTATATTTATCCACCTAAGAGAACTTAATTCTTAAAAACTGAACCTACTCACCAGATCAAACATCCAAACAAATACAAAATCAACCTCTAGTTGAGGCATATTAAGTTAAAAGATCCTTTCCGTCAAGTTCAGGTGACAGCACGTGCCTACGCAATCTGTTTAGAAATTGTACCTGTTCTTCGTAAGAAAAACACAGCTGTCTTGAGAACCAGTAGTGAATACTCTGCTTGAATGTTTTCCTTTCCCTGATGGAAACTTGCTAGAAGTAAATGAATTTCTAGTTTTATGAAAGGAAAATAATTTCCTGCCCAGAATCACAATATATTTGTGACACTTTCAGTTGTAGTTGACATTTTTTTTCTCATCACTGTTTTTAAAGATGGAAGTAAGCATTACTGTTTTATTTTTCACCATTTTTGAAGTATATTCATATTTTCTCTTAAACTCTAGGGATGGACTGGCGATAGGGCATCCTGGAAAAGCACAAGCTTTTGGAGTCAAAAAACGGTCAGTACAGATGATATCTCCATCATTTCCTGGCTATGCAGTCTTGGGGCAATAATTAAAACAGATGACACAGTGGGTATTACTATTTACCTGGTGCTATATTGAATAAAATTATAGAGGAGCTCATTTAATCTACCTCTGCAATTACTTTATGAGGCATGCATCTTTTTGACGTTTTGAGGCTGAAACTTAAATGTGGGCATTTTAGTATCTTTTTTAAAGGTCACACTGGTTGACTGCAGCTCAATTAAGATTAGGACTCAGTTCTGACTGACCTCAAAGGTGACAGTGCCCAGCTATAACATTTCAGCAGCCTCACAAACACTACTATCTAAACACAGTGGTTACAATCACCCCATTAAAGCCCCATGTGAAATGCCAAACACAAGGTAATGTCCGTGGATAGGTGGATATTATAATGGGGATCGGGGATTGTAGTTTAAAATCTAACCTTGGGGCTCCTGGGTGGCTCAATCTGACTCTAGATTTCTGCTCAGGTCATGATACCAGGGTCAAGGGACTGAGCCCTGAGCCAGACTCCTCCTCGCTGAGCATGGAGCCTGCTTAAGATACTCTCTCTCTCTCTCTCTGAGCCTGGGTGGCTCAGTCGGTTGAGCATCCGACTTCGGCTCAGGTCATGATCTCAGAGTTTATGAGTTCATGCTCAGAGCCTGAAGCCTGCTTTGGATTCTGTGTCTCCCTCCCTCTTTCTCTCTCAATCTCATTCTCTCTCTGCCCCTCCCCCATTCACGCTCAGTCTCTCAAAAATAAATAAAACATCAAAAGAAATTAAGAGAAAAGATATTCTCTCTCTCTGCTCCCCCTCCCTTGTGTGTGTGTGTGTGTGTGTGTATCTGCACTAGAGCCCTCAAAAAAAAATTAAAAATCTAACCTTGCTTAGAATTAGGACATAAACTGCAAAGTAGGATTCTGCTAGGTACTAGATAGTGTGCCGTTCCAGCCCATCTGGACATAGTTAATTTTTTAAACCCAAATTCTCCAAGAACCTCAGTACGGCCCAAAATCACTCGTAAGATATCTAGTGATTTATGATAATAGAGGAAATGACACCAAGTTTTGGGGTTCATTTGACCCAACATTTGAAATCAAAACATCCCTTTTTTCAAAAAGGGAGGGGGGGACTGCAGCATGGGCTGGACATGAACCTTCCTGCAGACAAGGTTTGGAACATTTCCACCTGGGCTGGGACCCTCTGACCCACGTCCTCTCACTGACCACAGGAGTCCTAAACTGCCAAGCTCCTGACTCCTTCCTTCCCGCGCCCCTTGATGATTCTGAGGGTAAAATTCTAATGGCTCCCAGCACATGTCCTCCTGTGTCAGCCCAAATTAGTCCCCTCTCTGGGGCTCCCACTGGGCTTGTCTTGGAACTTCACAGAATGCTGGCTGAGAAAATCTCTTTTCAGTCCCTCTAAATCACCCTTGTACCTGCTACTATGACGAGGCCTGTGCCATTATTTAGCACCGACTAAGCGCTAGCTGTTGAGGGTCAATTATTCCATTGACCAGGCATTACAATAATTCCTGGTAATTAAACGAGGTACTTAATGTGAATCTGGGTGCATATTGAAAGAAACATTAGTCCTTTTGTTGTCTTGGCAAGGCCATTGTTCTGAACCAGGCCCAACCAATTAACATCTTTTGCCAATCCCTGTCAGCTGGAGTTTAAAAAGGGAGAGAAGGAGGGGAGTCAGTCAGATGCTAATTTAGATACAATTGTGTCAGGGCTGGGGGGCGGGGGTTGCTGGCTCTAAGGAAGCCACCGGGGTTTAATGAAGCAAACAGCTTGGGTCCTGGTGACCCTGCAGGGGTAATTTTAAAAAGACCCCTCTGTGTTCCCGTGCCAAATAGCAGAGGGCCATCCCACGAAGCCCTCCCTTAAAAAAAAAATGAAGAGAGGGATAATCATTCGTTTAATCTGCTCATTAAACAAATCTCTCAGGCGGACTTAACATGAATTAGCACTTCTCTAAAAAGGTAAAATGTGACATACAGCAGACAGTTCAGATCATTTGAAGGGTCACAATTCTGTATTAGAAGCTCAATTGTTGCTAACGTATGAAGATTCCACGATACGGAGCGAAGACCACCACCTTCATCCAACCTTGGGAGCAAACCAGTATGTTTTCCTAACTGGACGACAACAACAGAAAACACACTCATGAGACCCCAGTACGGATCCAAGCACAAGCTGAATACAGAAGACACATTTTGCTTCTGTTTTTCAAACACAGGAATTAAGGGGGGCAGGGAGGGGAATCCGAGTCCGTTGATACCCTCTACTGCTTTCCACCTAATTGGGGCTACGCTCACATGGGTGGCTAGGAATGTGATAGATGGTCGGGCTTCTACTAGTCCTGCATAAATCTCAGAAACCCAGGGCACGCTGTCCCAGGGGGCCACCTGGTCTGGGCCACCACAGCCTGGACGCGGTGATTCAAGGGGCTATGGCCCCTGGAAGATTCATGACTGACAGGGTCTGGGAGGCAAACTTCCTGGAAAAGAGGGGTATCTTTTGTTCACAAGCAAGACACCACACTGACAATAAACACCTCTCTGCACAAATCTCCCAGCCCTATCTAAGGGGGATAATGAGTCTTCTCTTCATAGTTACTTAATCATTCCAGGGTTCTGTGGATGGCCCTGTGATTATGTTAAGATGGTTTTTACAATGAGACATGAAGACTCACACGATTTTCGTTTCTCTAACTAGTCAGCCTAAAGCTTCCAACAGGAAGCTTCTACCCACTGAATGACTGTTTCATTTGAAAAGAACAAAAAAGCCCAGTCCTGGACCACTTTGGGAAGAAATACGTAGTACTTCCTACCACAAAGAGAAGAGTAAGGCACATTTCAAGAGAGATCGACACTGAAACGGAAACCGGCACACCAATGTTCACAGCACTATTGTTCGCAATGGCCAAAAGGTGGGAACACCACAAATGTTCATCCACGGATAAGTCGATAAACGAAATGTGGAATACAGTGGCGGGGTTCAAGACATGTTGCCTGGAAAACATAGCACCCAGGCATATTAAATATTTTAAGCTAAAGGAGTTTGAGAAAATGGCGGGAGAGAGGTTTTTTTCTAACCTCTTCCTCCCTTTCTCCACTAAGGCTCTCCTGTAAGACATGTCCTCCCTCTGCCCACAGTAAGGAATCACGGACCCACTGCAAAGAATCCAAACAGACAGGCCTTGCTAAATGTCCCCCAGTTTATTACACTTAGCTGATACTCTGTGCTCTATCATAACTTTCCATGACTTTTCACTCTTCACCAAACCTGGCGTAGAACCATTCACATTTAAACCATTTCTTTGGGTCTTTACGTCCTTATGACGGTTCCCTTGTGACATAAAACTTACATAAATACATTTGTATGCTTCTCTCCCATTAATCTGTCAGCTTAATTATCGGACCTAGGCAGGGACCCTAGGAGGGTCAAGGGAAAGTTTCTTCTTCTTCTACGAAATATTCAGTGGAGTCACGTTATTCAACCTTAAAAAGGAGTGAAATCCTGACTCGTGCTACAACACGGATGAGCCTTGGAAACATCATGCTAAGTGAAATCAGCTAGACACAAAGGGCCGACATTGTATAATTCTGCTTTACATATGAGGTCCCTAGTCTAGGCAAATTCTTAGGGAAAGTATAATAGGAGCTGGGGACAAAAAGGGAATAAGGATTTATTGTAGAGATTTTGATTGGGATGATTAAGAAATTCTGGAAATGGAGAGTGGTGACAGTTGTACAACATTATGAATATACTTAATGTCACTGCATTGTACACTTAAAAATGGTTGAAACGATTAGAATATAAAATATTACATGGATAGTCATAATTATAAATTGTATTAGTTACATTATTCTGGGAACTCATGTCATGAAGCTTGTGAATCTATTACCTGGGATAATTAGAACTATAATAACATCAATGTATATTCAGACTTTCCTTTTTAAAAAACTAATTAGAAGATAAATAAGTCAACAACTCCAATATATACCTGCAAAGCCTTCATACTCTGCTAAAATGTATCAGATTTATTTTTTTTAATGTTGATTTATTTGGTTTTGAGAGAGAGACAAAGAGAAGACAACAGAGATAAAGCACCCCAAATAGTCTCTAGCTTACAGCACGGGAGCCTGATGCGAGGCTCATACTCACAAACTGTGAGATCATGACCTGAGCCGAAATTGAGAGTCAGACGCTTAACTGTCTGAGCCACCCGGGTGCCCAAAATGAATCGATTTAAATACAGATATTACTGGTAAACAAATACCCTCAAGGTTCAAGGCAAGCCATGAGTGAGACAGTTTTTAAAATAATCCTTAACACTGTTAGCTCCTCTTCTTATCCAAATCATATGTTCTACTTTATTGGGGTGTTATTTAAAAGTATCACACGCAAAAAATCCAAATCGTTGAGTCAAATGTCCCTATTACGAGAGGGCAAGGAAACTAAAGTGCCGTCCAAGTAAATGGAACCAGGATCATGACTGCCCGGAAGAACTGTTCCTCTAAAGTCTGTTTCTTTGGAAGAAAGAGGCAGTTCTTTGGCATCTGAAATGTTTTCTCTCTTTGGAAATTGTTGCCTGAACAGTAAGTCATGTCAGCTTGGAGTCCGTCCCCTTGAGGCCTGAACCAAGTGAAGCCTGAGGCACCATTTAGCAACTGCCGCAGCCATGGGGCGTCTGGAATTTGTTGAGTGCACTGAGCCTTAAAACAGAACAGCTGTTGTGGAATGCTGTTACAAGACACCTACGGGGACTGGAGGCCTCAGGGACACCCTTGTCTATTCTGAATAGGGAGGCCAATCACTGTGTCGTTACTTCCTCACGAGACAAGTTGCAAAGATGAAAGTATCCAAGCACAGGCCTGGACAAGACAACCTGATGAGTGAAGCTTTGTGCAACATGGGGAAACGAAGTCACTGTTACCGCAGCCTAACGTGCTCAAAAGAGAGCTGCACAGGCTGCAAGCACACAGTAATTGGTGGCTTCCAGGAATTACTGAAACCGTTACATTAAAAGATCTGCTGGAATAGACGTGGGAGCAAATGCAGTGTATCTCAGTGGGAAACCGTCAGGCATTAAAGGGTTGTCTCTAAATGAGATTTCTAAGATTGATCTCAAGTCACGGTATGTATACAAATTATTTCAATTCCGAGAGTTTGATAGGCAAGAAAATACTAGACCATAGAGTTAATGTGTTATCACAGAACCTTCATCTGAATAAATCTACCAAGGCTATAGAAATAAGCCAAAGTCTTAGAATAAAAAAACGCAATGCAATAGTACTGTGTAACTCCTGAAAAGAACCTGTAAGATCTTACTTCTGTATTAAGAGCTGGCTCTATCATTTCATGCTTTGGTCCACCACAGAACTCAGACAAAATCTCTATTGAGTCTATATTCTACTGTGCTTATTTAAGAGTGTAGCATGATGGGGGCGCCTGGGTGGCTCAGTCGGTTGAGTGCCCAACTCTTGATTTGGGCTCAGGTCATGATCCCAGGGTCTCGTGATTGAGCCCCACATGGGGCTCCATGCCGAGCATGGAGCTTAAGATTCTCTCTCTCTCCCCCTCTGCCCCCTCTCCTGCTCATGTGTGCATTCCCTCTCTCAAATGGAATTAAAAAAAAAAAAAAGAATATAGATGTATGATAGCTGACAGCACAGGGGCCTGGACATAGGTTAGAAATAAAGTTAGGATTAAAAAAAGGGGGTGGGAGTATAAAGAAAGACTGCAATGGCAAAAAGAAAATTGGAAAAAAAAAATCCCTGAGAGGGCTGATAATCAATAAGGTCTTTGTCTTCAGAAAATGTCATTGGTATTGTACAGCTGAAAGAAATCAATGTGTCCCCATCGTAGGTATCCGCGAAATGATTGTTGAATGGCTGAGTCAATATGCCCTTCTACTATATAAATAACAAAAGCAGGAGAGAGAAATCTAAGACCTCCGTCATGGAGAAGCCCACTGAGGTGGTCAAGATTCCAAGTGATAGTAAATGGTTATTGAACTAGGAGTTTGATTTTAATTTACCTCCTCTTCAGAGTTATCATTTGTCAGAATGCAGGGTGAATGTTTTCTACCCTGCTTTGACTGCTCATCAACAAAAAGGATTTATGAAGGACATTGTGGGAGGAAGAGACCAAGTTCTGAGGCCTGGTCAGGGCAGAGCACGGGACTGTCAGGTCACAGAAGAGAACCTGTCCTAAGGCTCTCATTTTGTCATCCCAATAAGGAAGGAGAAAAAGTAAAAGCCTGTGGAGGAAGTACTCCCAAAGGAACAAGAATGTGAAGTAAGGGCAGCTGCAGGGACGTGAGGAGAAGAAGGGAGAGCATTTTATAAGGGAAGAACAAAAGCATTTGTAAGAATTCAGATGAGAAAAGAGGCAGGAGACCCCAGTGGGGTGCTGGGGAATCTGTAACCTGGGACAGGCTGGGGAGAGCCTAGATCTGGGTAGAGTTACTAGAATCACTGTGGCTGAGTGAAAGTGGGGTCTTAGAAAAGGCACGGTTGCCGTGAGCACCACCGAATTGGAGACTGAAGGCAGGGTATGAAGCAATAGAGAATATGAAGGCTACAGTGGGGGGAGGGAAGGAAAGCCAATGAGGTGCAGAGACTGATCAACTGTGAAGGGCAGAGAGGGGAGGGGCTGTGAGATGATCAGAGGCTTGGGACACAGGTGGGAAGAGGAAGGACAAAAGCAGAGAACTAGGAAAAATCTATTTGCAACGGGGTGAGGGAGACAGAAGATAAGGTTTAGATGTGCAAAGGTGAAGGTTAGGACAGAACACGTCAGGCAGGCAGTTGGAAAAGACAGAGAGCTCAGATCACTGTCACCTTGTGAGAGAGAGGCTTTCCTGAGGAATGGCAATGGAGAACAAAGAGAAAAGGACCAAGACTTGGGAACAAGACACAGGAGTGTGCTGAATGAATGCTTAAGTGACTTCAGGCTTCCTTGCCAATTTTGTCACTCACTGTACAGCAACCCGGCAGGGCTGGGGTGTGTGTGTGTGTGGGGAGAGGGGACAAGATGGAAGAGGCAGAAAGAGGACCCAGGGCAGCACCACCTCACAGGAGCCTCTCAAGTGCTCTTCAGGGAAGGAGAAGGCAAGAGGCCAATGAGGTGTGCCAGCAGGCACAGGAGAACCAGGATGGGGATGCACACAGAGTCCGCGGCAGCTGGTGACCTCCGGATTCAGAATCAGTGCTTACCAGCAGAGGTGGGCAACGTGGAGGAAGGAAGAAACTGCAGGCAGAGGTCAGCAGAGGGAAGGCAGGACTTCTTATTTAACTGTTCTTATTTTTTAAATGATAGGAGAGACCAAAATATTAAAAGAAGGAGAGATGGAGACAGAGACAAGAGAGACAGAGAGATAAGAGAGCATGAATGGGGATTCAAACAGAATCAAGGTCCTCCAAGCAGTGATGGAAGACAGAGTCAGGGAACAGGAAGAAAAGTTAAATCTGGAGAGGAAGGGAAAATCTTGTCTGTTTAGAAATGAGTACATGGGGCGCCTGGGTGCCCAGTCAGTTAAGCGACCGACTTCGCTCAGGTCACGATCTCACGGTTTGTGAGTTTGAGCCCTGCACAGGGCTCTGTGCCGACAGCTCAGAGCCTGGAGGCTCCTTCAGATTCTGTGTCTTCCCCTCTTTCTGCACCTCCTATGCTCATGCTCTGTTTGTCTCTTAATAATAAATAAAAACGTTAAAAAAAATTTAGAAATGAGTACATAAGAGATAACACTGAGAAAATCTTCTTTAAAAAATTTTTTTTAAATTCCTAAGGAGGTCATCTGCTGAAAGAGTAATTAGAGATTAAACTGGGGGCAAGAGAAGGTGAGTGATTGGCAATAACAGAACAGGACCAAGGGCCCAGGACTGGACCTACACATATCTGCTTAGATGCATTCGTGTGTATATATCTGTGCAGGTGTTTAGTACTGAATACTCAAGAAAACCCGAAAAGATATCTCACATTATTGAGATACTTTGTTTGGGTGCATGGGAAGAACTGTGTCTAATAATTTGCTAGATGTTGAGGACAAAGCAAAGGATGTCCCTGTAATCTTTTAGTAGTTTAGAGTCTAATGAGGAGCAGTCCAATTTTTTTTTAAGTTTTATTCATTTACATAATCTCTACACCCAACATGGGGCTCGAACTCACAACCCCAAGATCAAGAGTCTCATGCTCTTCCGACTGAGCCAGTCAGGTGCCCTGAGGAGCAGTCCAATTCTAACAGAGTGGACATGGAGAGGATAGACAATGTGACCCTTAATTATTGGGATGGTTGTGGAGAAATGAGGGTATAAAGAGAAATTATATTTAACCATTGACATTTGAATCAAAACTTTAACCACGAGCAATTCATCAGAGAGTAGGACACTTTAAGCAGAGAAAAGACACGAGAAGCATGTGAATGAAGCAGGCTAGAAAGTCCCCCAGGGGTCTGACTAGCACAGGGTCTTGACTGTCACCTCGAGGAGTTTGGGCACGACTCCATAGGAAAACAGAGAGCACTTGAGGGTTTGATGCTGGGGACATCTGTGGTTTAAGAAATCTCTCTGGCCACGGTGGCTCCCAACCCGGGGACCTTGTAAAAATATCAACTTCTGAACTGCCCACCTGGAGGTTCTGATTCAATAGGTCTGAGGTAGAATTTGCACAACAGTGTTTTTAAACGCTCCCCAGATGATTCTCATTCATTTATTTTGAAACTATCTATTTACTTCCTATTATTTTAAGCTGAGAATTCAACAGGGAATCAAACAAAAACTGCCGACTCACAGACCTTCTTTGTGTGGGAAGACAAATCAAAGACATACGTACGTTGTATGGTGTATCCAAAGGTGGGCAGAGCCAGGAGTAAGAATTAAGCGTGGAAAGAGTGATAAGGTGGGTGTTTTGCACAACGTGCATACTGTGGTTGTTGAGGAGGGCACTGGTGAGAATTTGAGTAATGACCTGGAAGGGGTGACAGTGCCAGGACACTAATTTCTGAGGAATAGCGCTGTTAGCAATGGGACCAGCGAGCTCACAAGCCTGAGGCTTGGGCAGTTGAACGACAAGACCAGTGTGGTAAAGAAGAATGTGCGAGGAGGGCAGTCGCGGAGGATGGTGGGGAATAGCCTTATAGACCATGACAAGGACTCACTCTGAATGAGGTCAGAGGCCACTGGAGGCTTCTGAATAGGGGACCGACATGAGCCATTCAGGTTCTGAAAGGATCATTCAGGTGACTGTGACGAGAACAGATTTTGAGGGGCCAGGACAGAAGTAGGGACACCACGGGGGTAGCAGGGGGGTTGGTGGGAAGCGATAGAGATGGGACACATCTTGCAGGGAGGGCTGAGGTGAAAGGAAGGAAGACAGAAGCAGCAGCCAGACCAGGCATGAGGTCACTGCTATGGGTGGGAAGGAGAATGACAAGGATGGTAGGAAAGGAAGATTAGTGGGAAAGCACGTCAGAGTTAACGCTGCCTTGCTTGAGGACCACTTGCACCAAGGGTGACAGGTCAAGCACAACTGCCGAGGTCCTGGTTTGAGTTACCTGAAACCAAGACAGCATTTATAGCAGGAGAAACAAGTTTCAGTTCTGCTGTGTCCCCCCCTCCCCCACTTCCAGTGCACACACGCAGGTGCGAGTGTGTGTATGTGTGTGTGGAAGGTGTATAAATTTAGTTCATAATTTGATATGTTGATTTTGAGAGGCCTAGAGACCAGGAGACATTTAGGAGGAAATGGCCAGTCGAAAAAGCTGGGCATTCATTCCATCAGTGTGGGCCTGAGGTTTGGGAGGAGGTCTGAACTGGACAAGGAACTGGGGTAACTGTCTAAAAGCAGTGGCTGAAAGCATGGGAACAAAAAGAGGGACAGAAGACATTGAAGACCAGCACTTGGGACATCAACATTCAAGGGCAGATGGAGGAAGAGGAGCTTTTTTAAAAAATTAATTTTGAGAGTGTGTGCGTGTGCGCGTACAGGGGAGGAACAGAGAAAGAGGGGGAGAGAGACTCCCAAGCAGGCTCCATGCTGTCAGCACAGAGCCTGACGTGGGGCTTGAACACACGAACTGTGAGATCATGCCCTGAGCTGAAATCAAGAGTCGGACGCTTAACTGAATGAGCCACCCAGGTGCTCCGAGAGGAGCTTTGTTTTTTAGCATGATGCAAAATGCTTACAGAGAAACATGCACAGACACTTTGGAAAATTCTTCTTTTTTTTATGGATACTATATAGCTATGATGTGACAAAGTATTTCAAATAAATGATTATGAATGATTACTTCAAATAGTCATGATCCATAATAGAAGTATCCTGATGCATAGGATTTATTCTTTGCCCACCAGGTATGGGGATTCCCATGGATAGAAGCTAGATTTCCTATTTTAAACATGCTGGTCATTTGAACAAATAGTCTGCTTGTACAGAGTAATGTCAATGTTCTCCAAAGCTTTGGGGAGGGGAGTAAAATATTACTGAAGCTTCATAGGAAGGAAGGAAAGGAAGAGTCACATAGACTGTTAGCATCTCACTCCACAGTGTGATGGTGTCTTCTGGCTGGAATTGCATCTGCCTTTTGAAATGCGGAGGTGATGGTGGTGACAGACAATGGTTTCCTACAGATCTTGAGCAATCTTCCCCTCCTGTTCAGGGAACTTCTTCTTTTTTAAACCCCATGCTCTTGTTTCATTTGATTGCCAAGAATTTTTTATTTCGTTATCCTTTCCCATAAATACTAGTTACTTAAAAGATGCCTAATTTACATTATTGTAATGAAATTATTGTGAATTATTTTTACTTAGGAACCTTCCAATTTGGTAGATCAGCTGGTATTTCTATGCTTGTACATATGATATTTTCATTCAAACTGTCTTTATAGGCATGTTTAAAAAGAACTGTTCCCCAGAGCACCCAGTGATGGGCTATTGTCACATTGCAATGATCATTTACAAATAATCACTGTATCCTGTTTGAAGATAGTTTCCCCGCTAATAGGCTACGGAGTGACTGCAGCTCAGCTAATAAGCTCTAGAGTGAAATCTAAGCTAATTCTGAAACCTCAGCCCTCCGTGGCAGATTCTCTGGGATCCATGACAATTTAAGGCATGCCTCTTTACTCCTCCCAGAAACTGACCTCTATTCCTACTCTGTTCCTGTTACTAAGATTTGCATAGGAAAGTAATGGAAAAATCATTAAAAATTTAAATGTGTCCTTTCTAGTTGATTTGGTTTCCTCCAGGAATCACATTTTAAATTATGTGGATATATAATACAGCTATGAATTTGTACTCATAGCTATGATAATTTTTACATTAAAATATGCATCTGCTGAGTATAAAATTTAACTCTTTTAAAGGCATACACAGGCATATAGCACTTCTCAACTCCAAGTATGATGGGATTTTTTTTTTCTTTTGCATGCACACAGAAGCTACTGGAGCTCCTTAGGAAAACTTTCCCAATCCCACAAAACTCCCAAGGCCCTTTCGGTTTGGTCCATTTTCCCTTTTTCCTCCTCTTCAAACTAGCCCTTAGCTTCCGTTACCCCAAATTCTACCTACAAAATCCCATGGCCCAATGCCATTCACCAGCCACTTCCTGCAGGACCCTGGCTGGCAGAATCATGCCCAAGAGTGTCTCCTCCCAGGTCTGGTGTTCTGAGGAAAGCTCATCAGCCCACTTCAGATAGTTCCTGTGCAATCCCAGCATTGGCTCTCTTGCCCTGTTGCCCTTGACCCCACTGCTTCTCCCTTCTTCACTGCACCAGTGGGACTCACCGGGTCCACCTCCAAACACAAAGCTAACTGTACTCCCCATCTGACTCCAAGATGGTCAGGCCTTAGACACTGTCCTATACCAAATGGGGAATTAGCCATTGTTCTCACCCAGACCCCGACCCCATGAAGACTCACTGATTCTCCTGCTTCTTCTGTGTACCTCCTACATTAGTAGCTAGCAGGGCCAGAATAGAGGAGTTGATTTCCCCCATCAACCCCCTCCTCTCACAGTGTTTCCTGTTTTGCTGAACGGCACCACACTGTCTCCCCCTCGCTCTGATAAAGTATCTAGGGGGTATCTTGGATCCTTCCCCTTCTCTAAGCCTCTCATGCAATCCCTGTGCAAGCTCTATGTGTCCTGAATACATTTCTCTCACTTCTACCTACCACCCCACTCCAAGTTCTCACTATCAAACCTGAACTGTCAGAGGCCTCCCTGCCTCCATTCTTTCCACTGAGCTATCTACTTCATACATGGCAGCGAGGTGACCTTTTAAAAATGTACATCAGGTCATATACTTTTCCTGCTTAAAACTCTTCAAAGACTTTCTATCCCATCTGGAGTAAGATCCAAGTTTCTTACTCTGTTTTTTATAAAGGCCCCCATGGTCTGGCCAATGCTCACCTCACGCTCTCATTGCCTGTCACTCTCCCCAGTTCCCACTACAACCAAACTGACCTCTGCTCTGTTCTTGGAACACACCACTCTCTGCACCTTCTCACCGGGTCCTTTTCTGCCACCTTGGGCACCATGGGCTTCGGCTTCTCAGTCCGATCCTAGCCAAGATGGCGGCTCCCCTGAGATGCCCCTATTACCACTATCTGAAGGAAGCACACAGTCACTTGTAATTCTCTGCGTAACTGTGACAACGTTTTTCCCTCCTGTTTATATATTATTCATTGGTTCCTGCCTCACATAACCAGAATGGAAGCTCCGGGAGAACAGGGCCCCTTAGTCTTCATCCTGGTTATGTCTCAGGTCCTACAAAGTATCTGGTATATCATAGGCATAAATGAATTTGTGCTGAACGGCTGCATAGAGAGTTTTTGACCAAAAATGCTCCTGAACCATTTCTGACAGGTTGATACTATGAATTGAGAAGAATCCTATAATAAGAGCCATTTACCAAGCAAATACCATAGGGACGTTACCAGACACTGTTACCAGACACTTTTATGAGTGAGCTCACAAGATCCTTAACAAACTGGATTCTAAATCCTCCATCTGTCAGACGTGCTCAGGAGGTTAAGTCGTGGCATGTCACACAGCAAGGGGCAGCTTTCCAAGTGGGCTGCAACGATGGCCCCTCTTCTACAGACAGGCTCGCGCTGGCACGTTGGCGGGCCATCCCAGAGGTGTCTTGGCTCTACAGAGCTCCAGCATTCAGATGAGGAACTGACGAAAGTATGCATCGTGCTCTCCAGTAATAGCCTTTCCCGGATCTACACGAAGGCAATGTCTGATTAAGATGTCCAACCTCTTTGATAGAAATAGTCCCAAACCCAGGCCTGTCTGATATTAACTACCACTTAATACTTAGTGCGGGCATTCAATGCTTTCATCCCTGGGTACTGTTTGAAGACCACTTTCCATTAGGGATCATTTAATGACCTAGCCCTCATTAAAAAAAAAAAAAAAAAATATATATATATATATATATATATATATATGGTTTATTGTCAAGTTGGTTTCCATACAACACCCAGTGCTCATCCCAACAAATGCCCTCTTCAATGCCAATCACCCATTTTCCCCTCCCCCCCATCAACCCTCAGTTTGTTCTCAGTATTTAAGAGTCTCTTATGGTTTGCCTCCCTCTCTCCTTAATTATTTTTTCCCTTTCCCCTCCCCCATGGTCCTCTGTTAAGTTTCTCCTGTTCCACATATGAGTGAAAAGATATGGTATCTGTCTTTCTCTACCTGACTTATTTCACTTAGCATAATACCCTTGAGTTCCATCCACGTCACTACAAATGGCCAGATTTCACTCTTTCTCATTGCCATGTAGTATTCTATTGTATAGATAAACCACATCTTCTTTATCCATTCAGCAGTCAATGGACATTTGGGCTCTTTCCACAATTTGGCTATAGTTGATAACACTGCTATAAACATTGGGGTACATGTGCCCCTATGCATCAGCACTCCTGTATCCCTTGTCTAGCCCTCATTTTTTTTTTAATTTTTTAATTTATTTTTGAGAGAGAGAGAGACAGTGTGAGCAGGGGAGGGTCAGAGAGAGAGGGAGACACAGAATCTGAAGACAAGCTCCAGGCTCTGAGCTAGCTGTCAGCACAGAGCCTGACGTGGGGCTCGAACCCACAAACCGCGAAATCACAACCTGAGCTGAAGCCGGACACTCAACCGACTGAGCCACCCAAGCACCCCTAGCCCTCATTTTTATGCAAAGAAACAACCAGCACACAAAACAACACCTCTGTGCTTCACACAAAGGCAACCTAGCCTGTGACCCTGTACAAGTCACCTGCGGCATTGAACACACCATTGCAGAGGAGAGGGGAGCTTCGAGCCCTCAAGGAGAGAGATCTCTGCACCATGCACACACAGAACTTGCCTGAGTACTCAGCAACACAGGTGGAAGAAAGAAGAAAAGTCACTAAGGGATCCGTGTGTGAAAAAAAGAAAATTTCAGTCATTGTTTCCATTGCCTTTAACTTATTTTCCACAGGCATCAAAAAAATTCCACCCCTAATGCCAAAATGAGTATCTCAGAACCAAAGAGATGCCACACCAGGCCAAGATGGGCTCTCCATGGTAGACCACCCGATCCAACACACCCTACTAACAAAAATAACAGAAAGACTTAAAAAGCCACACACCTCCATTCTTGGAAAAGATGTGAAGCCTCAAAATCAAGCAAACAAAAACAGATCACCAGTTCAAAATCAGCGTTGATCTGCTACCTTGGGATCTTTTTTTCATTATGTCTTTCTGCTCTTTTTTCCTTTTCCCAGCAGGAGACACCTTGAACCGACATGGAGAAACACTCGCACACTTAAGGACAGAGCCAAAGACAGCGTTCCCCTCCACAGTTAGAACCCACCACAGAGAGTCTCAGAGGTCAATTACAGATACGTAGTTTTTAACTCCTAGGGATAACGGTGGGTAGTGGTAGGGATCAGATGGCTCAGATCTAAGAAGCAACCCAAATTCACTCCATTCTGAACTCTGTAGGCTTCTAACATGATCATTTTTGAGTGATGTAACTTGGCCCTGAAGAAACTTCAAATATACTTTGAAGGAAGCCACAGGTTTTCTTGAATGAGAGCCATGCACAGGATCTATTAAGCCACAATTTTTCATGAAATAAAAGTGAATCTCAAAGACAACATAGCTTGTGTTTTCAAGTTTGCTCTTTGGCTTTGCTAAGTCGACTGAGGAAGAGAAGCAGGATACGTCTCAGGCAATGGGAGTCCATTTCCCCTTCCCAGCCTGCCACACGGCGCCAACGCCCTTTATCACTGCACATTTTCCACTGCGGAGCTCTGCTGAGTTGTCAAAATGGGTTCCGGGATGTAACTTGGCAAACATGACTTAACCTGAGAGAAATGCCTTAAAACAAATTTTCATAACATCTGCCATGTCATTTTTAAGCAATACCTTCTGTTTCCACAGAACGTAAACACAGCTTTGTTTTTAAAAGCTAAATTTCATAGGACTTTCTTCAGCTCTATGGGATATTCACTTCTGGCAATGAAAGACTCCCACGAGGGGGGATAAAAAGGGGGTTCCCAAGTGTTTTAACATTTCTGCTCCATGGACTTATGTTCAAAATCAGTCAGCCCCACAAGAGTCAAGGGAAAAAAAGTATTCTGCAAAGTGCCATCTCAATCCCCAAAATGTACTTCTTCTACAAGAAGTCTGATAGGTAGAGCTAAAAATACACCAATTGTGAGGGTGGCCTACGAATCATCCTGACAGAAGTATAAATATGTATCGGGGAGAGGAAATACCTGTATTCGTTCTTCTGGTATGTCCTTGAGGGTTATTTCATTAGAATGAAAATCACAGAACTGAATGCAGAAATTAAGAAATTTTACTGTTGTGAGCATGTTTTTCATCTCTCTAATATATATCATGTACCAGGCAGTCTGTTAGGGATTTAAAGAAATATAGAAGATGAAAAGATACGTCTCTATTTTCAAAGTAAATCAAGTTGTCGGCAACTATAAGGTGTTGGCCTAAAGATATACAGTTGGGAATCAATTGTTTTTAGCTGGAGTTGAAGCTTTTGGCATATATGATGTGACATAGGGAGAAAGTTAAAAAAAAAAAAAAAGGTGAATAAAGAATCCATCAGACCGGTCACATTTAAAGGGATGGACCATGGAGTAGGACAGACCAATGAGATACAGTAAAGTCACAGTCAGAAGAGACAGGAAAGGATTATGTTTCCGAAGCCAAAAGACAGAACTTCTAGAAGCAATGAGTGGTGAGTGTTGCCAGGAGATCAACCACTATGAAGGTGAAGAAAAGGTTACTGAATTAGGGAGGAAGGATGTGAAAGTGGTATTGATCATATCCAACAGGAAAAGAGCTAAGGTTTGCATAAAAAACCCATGCTGAGCCTAAAATAATAGTCCTCCTTAAAGAATATTTTATTAATCTGCCATTGAGCCTCAAGCAAGTGTGAAGAGAGTTATGATCAGACCACATCTCAAAGACGTTTTTTTAAGAGAAGTGAAATTGTTCCCTAAAGAGTTCTGTAGCCAAGACCGAGTGGAGGGTGGGGAGGGTTGGGGAGGGTTGGGCAGGGTGGGAAGGTGATTTAAACAAAACTTATCCGTACAATGCTCTGCCCAGGGGATTTTCAACTTCCTGAAGTCTTAAAACCTTTTAATATTTTTTAAAAAATCATTTAAATTATACATAGGACAAATGACGAAAAATTTAACAGCAATGCATAGACACTGGTCTTTGCTGGGAAATGGGGAAGATCTGAACTGAAGCACCAAGTCAAACAACAACAAAACAGGAAAACAAATTATTGTCTGAAGAGGGTATACTAGTACTTAATTATTTATCAAAAGGAAGGCTCCCTTAGATGGTGGAATTTAAATTGTTTGCTTCCCGACAATAGTCCTTGAGAGGTCACAGAAAAAAATGCCATATTAAAGCAAAGAAAAAGAAAGCTTCAGAAGTAGTGTTTTCACATAAGATTAAACATATGCAAAGAAATGCACCTATTCCAGTACAACGCCCACCTACAAGACCGACCCCATGGACTTGCACACTTTGTAACGCCCTGGTTGAACAGCCCAGCCCCCACCCACACTCAGAGGCCCTGTGTGGGCCAAGCACATCCACCCTCCCAACTAGGTTCTGCACACAATGCTCATATGTTTTTAGCCCTTTCGTTTTTAGTGTTTTCTAAGCTTGATAAAGAAAAAAAAAAGACATTTTCCTAGTCAGTTTTAAAAAAAAGGAAAAAGACATTTTGAGGCACCTGGGTGGCTCAGTCGATTAAGCATCTGACTCTGGCTCAGGTCATGATCTCGCGGTCTGTGGGTTCGAGCCCCGCGTCCGGCTCTGTGCTGATGGCTCAGAGCCTGGAGTCTGCTTTGGATTCCGTGTCTCCCTCTCTACCCCACCCCTGCTTGTGCTCTGTCTCTCAAAAATGAATAAACGTTTAAAAAACTTAAAAAAAAAAGACATTTTCCTCATCCATTTGAGAAAGTTTATACAAAATATCTATGGGCACATTTTAAAAATTCTTGAGTGAGGAAAACTGGGGTGATGCTAAATTCTTAGTCTGGGTACTGTTTTGGTCCTGATATAAAAATCTTAGACCGGGAATTTTACAGCAGCTCAAAGCCATTTCACTTTTTAAAGAGAAAACAAGACTGAATTATTCAGGCAGCCTTCACAGAGTGACCAGTGTACTCTGTCTAGTTAACGTGCGCTACTTTAGGCGAGCAGAAAGCTGTTTACCAACGCAGGAGATGCCAGTTTTCCCCAGGGGCTTGAGGCTCTGTTTTATTATTTTTTTAAATCCCTTTGCTCACTTACCCTGGCAGTAGCATCTACTGCCATGACTCTAACTACCATCCAAACGGTGGTCATTTCCAAGTCAAAATATTAACATAAATGTTTGAGGTTTTTTTTTTTAGACTACTCAATGCATAAGCAGCAATGGAAACATTTATTCAAAAGCATTCTACTGAGGTTCAGATGCATATGGATGTACTTCCTGTTATTCTGTTAAAAAAAAAAAAAGCAAACTAAAAAAGCAAACTAGGAACCTTCAATAGACACAGCAAAACTTAAGAAGAAAAGTTATTAAAAGTGAAGCTTTCCTCACCACCCACCACCCCGGGCTGGTTCGGTAGGTGGAGAGGAGACTCTTGATCTCAGGGTGGTGGGTTCAAGCCCCACCCGGTTGGGTGTAGAGATGACTTAAAAATAAAATCTTAAAAAAAAATAAGTGAAGCCTTCCCAGGGCAGATGGGCAGCGAGTTTGTATCTCAGGGGGCTGCATGGGGAGGCTCTGCTTTGGTTTGTTGATGCCTTCTCTCTCCTCTCGATGGAATTTATTATTAATGAAAGTTGGACTGGGGAAAGACGTTTCTCCTTACACACTTGTCATATCTTTAAATGGAAGCCTTTTATCGAAGTAAAAGATATATCCAACGACAATGTGCACATGTCATAGGTGTACATCTCAAATGATGTTTCATTTTCACAGTGACTACCTGGACACAGCACTCGGATAAAAACCCAAACCCAACCGCCCAGAAGCTTAGCAGAAACCTCCTCATGCCATTACTTTTGTACCCATCCTCCCTCCACTCGGGTGTAACTTCCCTCCAGACCTCTAAACCCCATAAATCAGTTTTGCACGTTTTTGAGCTTTCCACAAATGTCATCACACAGTGTGGTGGTTTAGAGAGACTGCTTGGACATTTTGCATAGCTGGCTCCCATACGCAAAGATGTTCTGAGTCAGCTAGTTGACGAGGTGTCGTCAACGTGCAGAAGTTGATTTCGGTTCTTTTTGTCACTTCGGTTCTGGAACAGACAGCCAGCAATACCTCGTACCCAAAGCCCACGGAACACACATGGGCTAGAATCTAGAAGCCTCATCATATTTTTCTCATTCTCATGCCTTTTTCGTGGTAGTGACACTCTGCTCGTCCCTCTGGAGGAGGCCTTGGGTCTCAGGACGTTTTTCCTCTGTGCCACTCAACAGCTACCAGATGGCACGGAGGCTCTGGGCTGCTGCTTGGCACGGATTTCCCTGGTGGGGCCCAAGGAGGGAGTGTGCCCCACGGGGTTGAGTCCTCAGGCCCTTTCCTCTCATGCTGCTGCCACTGAGCACATGTGGGGCGCGTGAGGCATCAGCTGGATTTCATGCCTCGAGTCTGGAATTAGTGACCTGTTTACAAAAGGCAGACTGCACTTGCAGATGTGACCAAAAAATAGGGAGGCCAAAAGGGTGGACAACATATGATGGGCACTGTATATAAAACAGAGTCACAGAATCCCCTTCTAATTACACAAACACACAAAACGTGTGCAGTCAAATCTGACGAGAGCCAAATGCCACCATTTCCACGCTGAGAGTCTTCCAGAAAAGGATCTAACTTAGGTTTATGAACTAATCCCAGCGACAAATGCTTTATTCCACCATCAGCGCCCCGACGTCCCAACTTCTGTTGTGGGGGTGGGGACCATATTAGGTAATTTGGAAATCTCAAGTGTCGTTATTATTTTTTTATGTGTATTCATTTTTGAGAGGCAGAGAGACACAGAGGGTGAGTAGGGGAGGGGCAGAGAGAGGGAGACACAGAATCCGAAGCAGGCTCCAGGCTCTGAGCTGTCAGCACAGAGCCAGACGTGGGGCCCGAAACCATGAACCGTGAGATCATGGCCTGAGCCTACGTCAGACGAAGTTCAACTGACTGAGCCACCCAGGTGCCCTAGTGTCATTACTGATCAGTTACGGGTTCCAAAAAACATACCTCTTATCTAAGAGATGACAGAACATCGCCAGCCAATGTCATATTCTACTACCTACTGTCATATTCTCAGAGGAAAAAACTTCCTTCAAGCCAAATGCAGCTTTCCAACTACGGCGTGTGAGCAGGGATAGCTAGCGATGTGCTACTCTGGAAGCCTGCTCTTGTCATTCAGTTATTTTCCCACATCCTCTTCTGAGTTTCTCTCAGGAATCTTGAACCTGCAATTCCCTTTGCTTCTCTTTGAAACATCCCTTCCTGCAATAGGCATCCTGCTTATTACAAGTTAATATCGGATTATTAGAGGGCAAGAGAGAACCGTGTGGGTCTAGGTAAATAAACATATCATTAAGGAGTAATGCCTGGAAACAATCCCTGTGACTCAGCAGAGGGCCAATTTTACAAGAGAAAAAAAAATACCTTGACTCTACCAATACCCTGCCCTGATCGATTTCCCCTCCTATCAGGTTGTGACTGCTTTAGTGTAAGACAAACAAGAAGAACAGAACTAACAGGAAGAGAACAGCATCATGGGAAACAGTGGGACACTAGGATTCCTGTCGGTCGGGACGGATCTACTTAGGCTGTCAGTGGCCCTACCACCGGCCACCTTCTTTTCTGTTAATGAGCTGGAAAGGACAAGCGATACTTCTCGGAAATTACCAGACCCAGTATTTAGCCTTTCCGTTCCCTTCTTTAAGGAACGTGCCCCTCCTGCCTGGTGGAAGGATGAAGGATGGCAGGAGAGAAGGGCAGAGCCTGGGACAGAGACGAAGGAGTAAAGAGGCAAATGAAAGGAGGCTGTGCTATAGGTTGGGATGAGGAAGGGAATCTTGGACAAAGCAGGAAGCGGAAGCAAGAGCAGCAGAGGGTGGACCGCTCCCGTGTCCTTGCTGCAAAGACCAGGGCCCAGGAGGGACAGAAAGGCCAAGGCCACAGTGCCCGGCCCCTTTCATCTCCATAGAAAGTTCTCTTGGTCTTGTGGAGTAAACAGTCAGCAGAGCGGGGAGAGGGGTATGAGCAGACATAAGAGGCGATGAAGAAGGGGCCCAGGGATGTGAGAAGGCTCAAGGGCAGAGGTCAACAGGTGAGAGAGAAGCAGAGGCAGTAAGGAAATTGAGTTCGGTTCACCCAGGTGCTCTGACGTGGGTCCCATTCGTCAAACGTCGGACTTTTCAAAGCATGCTCAGGACTTACTCAGGCCAAGGTAAGGAGCGAGAACTTGGAAGTCAAAGTAGCCAGATCACCTGAGATGAAATGCCAACAGAGCAAGGGATCACCCAGCTCAAGACCCCCCTCGCTTCCCAAGGAAGCAGACTGGAAGCATAAGCCAAGACAGACGGACGCTGATTTTAATTTTAGAATTATCTTCTTGCTTCCTTGCTTGCCTGCTTTCTGAGAGTCTGCTAATGAGCAGAAAAGGCTGGAAGAGACAGGCAGGAAAAGAGAGTGGGAGCAAGAAGCAGGGAAACGGCACTTTACAAATAAATCAGTTCCCGAATACTGGGGAGTTGGGAGTGTGGGTGATGAGTGACAGAGCGAAATCCTGAGATGATTTTTTCCCCCTTGCAACACCCTTCAACTGCCATCCTCCACCCCCAAGGATGGATGTGATCTGTGGAGTTCCTTTGGGACATTGCTGTGATGGCCAAGGGAGCAGAGGCTGACCTGACACTGTTTGCTGAAGGCCTCCGACCCTCCCGACCCTCCCGGAGGTCGGCACTCACAGCAGGCAGCAGCGAGATGCCCGAGGTCCTTTGATGAACCATTCTCAGCACGATGTTGTGGAAGTTAGAATACTGAGGGTGGGCTAGAGGGATGGGCCTGGAGAGCTTGATTTCTCATCTTATTTTCTGCCTCCGCCCCCTCCCCTCCCCCAAGGGAAAGGCCAATGTGCCCAAAAGCAAGGAAGTAACCAGGAGTGAAAACTTCCTTTGCTTCCTGTCACTCTCGGCCAGAGCTTAAATCCTGTCCTAAGCTGCAAGCAAGGCTGTCAATCCAGGCCTCAATGACTTGCAAGATTTTTCTATGTGTCCCCATGACTTATGCAGGCTGTGTCCACGTCCACGGGAGTTCCATGGGGGTACCGCAGACCAAGGGGGGGGGGTCTCCCGGTTGACCTTTTAATGAAGAAGGGATAAAGCCAAGAGGCAAGGGCTCTCCACACTTCCTCGGAACGCCACTCAGTGTTGGCAAAGCGCCCCCTGCAGAACCAGGGCAAGGCACATGACTGGAGTCACTGGCCTGTCGACATTCAAGAGGAACTAATTACTGTTCACTGAGGGCCCTGTCTACACCAGTCCCTTCTGGAGGATTTCTTTCTTTTTTTTTTAATGGTTTTTGGATGCTTATTTATTTCTTGAGAGACGCTTAACCGATGGAGCCACCCCGGTGCCTCCCTTCTCTAATTTCTCACAATCCAGTGGGTGAGAGACTTGTGTATACATTCATTTGTAATAATAAAAAATGTTTTTTTTTTTTCATGACAAAACGATGCAGAGGGCTCTAAGAGCTTGGAGAAGGCACATGGCATGCAGGGGACGGTTCATAGAGAAGGTGCTCCTGTGTATTGAGGGGTGAATGGTTGGTGTTGGGGCCCCCAAGGCAGCCTGAGGTCAAATCCTGGGCCCCCTCCTGACCACGTGACCATGGGTAGGTTCCTTAACTTTACCAGGTTTCATGTCTATCAAATAGGAATTGTGCTGAAGATGAGATCCATAAAGCCCTCAATCAAGTGCCCAGCACTTGGTGAGCTATTCTTACCATCATTAGCATCAGCCTAAGCACAGAGGCATTAAGGAAAACATTTCTAGATAACATTAAAGACCAGGACTCTCCTCAGTATAGCCATCCCCTCAGTGAATAGGGACAAGGGACTTGTGGCTAATTTTTAAGCTGGGAAGCAGATGTCTCTTTGGAATAAATAATGTTCAATGAGCTCCTAAAAATGACAGTGTGCAAACCATCTTTTAATGGTTAGGCAAGCATCTTCACCCAGCATGCTACATGCAGCAATTTATTAATATTAATAAATATTAACTAGAGATGACTGCTCAGCCCCCCAAACAGTTACTGAACACGGAGTGCCAAAACTCAAGCCCACAAACGTCTTCCAGGTTTCTGGAACACAGGAGTTGCTCTTAACCGGAGAACTCCATTTTCTCTTCCCCGTTTCTCACGGACTCAGTGTTGTAGGGAAAATGTGGATGTGAAACGCTCACAGCCTGCGTAGGACTGTGGCACTGCCCTTTTCCTCTAACCCCTTTGGGGATCTGATCTGCACTGATTTTAAAAAGGAGGAGGAGGGAACGGTAAAGCAAGCTTAATCGTTTCAAATAATTAAGATTTTATCTAGGCTAGCGCAGCCTCTCCTGTTCCACTTGGTTTGGCACTTCACTCTGCATTTAGAACGTCCCTAACACGATAAAGATAATGCTATCATGCCCGTCACCATCTCATGGTTGCAAGGTGAACAGACTGATCCCCACTGAGGTTTTCATGGCTGCTGGCCCCTGCGTTCCTGCCTGAGCCCTGCAGGAAACACAACCATACAGCCGCCGGCGTATTTATTTACACACATTCCTGCCGCAAATTGAATTAATGAGCATAATTTAACTCAGGCGACGTCCTCCCCGGCTCTCCTTCCTCTGCCCCACTGGCCAGCCTGTTTTCTCCCTCACGCCCTCCCATGGAGATCTTACTGGAAAGGACTCAGGCACTTTGCTCACATGGACATAACTCAGGACGTCTCCACCTTTAATGTCCTACGAACCATGGGGGGCTTGGGTTAAAATGCAGAGTCTGGTCTAGCAGCTCTGTGTTGGGGTCTGAGATGGAGTATGGGAATAAGCCCTCTCTCTCTCTGGTGATCCTGAGGCTACCTGGCTGGGGGCCACACTTGGAGTAGCAGGGTTACTAAAGGACTCACCTGCATTGAATATAAGCCATGTCCTCAATGAGTAATCGAAAAGCGAATGCTAACTTCTGATCATCCCCACAGGGGATCTGTTTACCTTATCTACCCTGCCCGCGGGTGCACAGAGAAAACAGAGTTAAGTCCAACCGCAAGTCCCATTAACTCCTAAACATGGTCCTTACACAAACTCCAAACTGAGGAGCTAAAGAAAGTGTGGAATCGTAATTCTGGGACCCTTAATTTTTACACAAAAAGCCAAAGTAACCCCACCTAACAAACTTCCAGCGTGGATGTGGTGAGATGCAGGAGGTCTGTTTATTGCATTGGGCAGACCAACGAGGAATTTCCTGCACGCTAATGCCAAAGTCGGAGTGCAAGGAACTTTCTCTGAAGTCTGTGCATTGAAACCAGCAGATCTCCTGTGTATTCACACATTGTATACCTTTGCTAGTGATCTCTGGCAAAAATCCTCCCGGATTCTACCAAGGGTGGAAAAGGATTAAAAGGAGAAGGAGAAAAACCTTCCCCCTAAAACAAAAGGAAGTAAATGAATGCTTGAAAACCACTATCGGTGGATTAGAATTTGTTCTTCCTGGACACGACTACATGTAATACCTCCAGCAATAAATATCCTTAACCTTGGACCCAAAACTGTTTGCCCAGGTCCACACAACTCCCTATTTGGCTGCTTCAATAGAAAAAGGCTTTCAGGTCGAATTTTGCACAGAAAAGTAGATTTGGCAAAAAAAAATTTTTTTGAGGAAAGATTGAATTTATCATGAAACATTTTTCACCAAGAACCCAGTAAAATGAACCACCTTTTTACCCAAACCACAAAGACTGCAAATTCCTTTGCTAGAAAAGTTGGCTGTCTCTGCTGAAAAGATTAACTTCTGCTGAATAGCTTTTAGGGGCATGTGGGGATAGATGAGGTTGTGTTTTCCATCTAGGGGTAAATAACTTGTGACGACAAATAGTATCTCCTGGGAGAGGAAAAATGGTAGCTTATCAATACTCTTTCCTTGCTGTAAATGTTCTTCCAGCAGATTTACATGAATTCACATGTGTTCCAGAAAGAGCCTCACAATGCCTAAATTCTGCTGCAAAACCAAAGTTCATTGGAAACTTTCCATTACCACTTAGAGCCTTACTGTTGGGATTATAAACAGGGTAGCAACTTGCCTTGCTTTTGATAACTAATTCGCTCAAGCTGAAACTGCCATGGTGTTCTAATTAATATGAAAAATAATGCTAATCACGTTTTTTCTCTTCTCTTGTTTTGGTCACCCCTGACTTAACGGTATCCTGAGAAAACAAAGAAATTACACTTTTTCCGCTGATGGAATGTTGAGCTATTTCACCCGAAGCCAGTGTGCCAAGAGCCAACCTACCCTCTGTGGATCAGCTATGGGTTTTCTTGACACACAAGGAAGAGGAAAATGGTCACTTGGATTACTATAGACGATGGCAAGTTACAGGTGATTATCTATCTATACATCATTAATTTCTGATTTTAGGATTATCTGAGATCTGATCAGCCATCACAGTCCCTCTGCCCCAAACAGGCCATACCATGGACGGTTCCTCACCCCACAGCTCTGTCATGGAGGCCACCTCCTGCCCCATCTACACATTGAAGCCTACTCAGTTCAAGTCTGCCTTTCCCCAAGTTCTAGTCTTCTTTAAGTTTTCTTATGGGGAAGACCCTTGCTTTGTCTCTGCTTATTGCTGAGCAGAATATGGTGTGATTGGACTTCTCAAACAGACTCCAATGATCCATTAAGTTAGGCAAATTTGTCTTCTCATCAAGAGAATCTGTTCCAGAAAAGGTCTAGGATCCTCACTCCTTCCCATAATGGAAGCCTAATGGAAAAGATGGTTTTTTGTTTTTTTTTTTATTCCTGTTGCTTGTAGGAGAATGTGGGCACTGCCAGGACAGTTATAAAACATATTTGGGTCAGTTAATAAACCTGCTAGAAAACCCATCGCAGAAAGGCAAAGGCTGGTACAAGACAGGAGACGGTCAGATGATCCTGCCTGTGCTACCTCAGGATTATCTGCAGAAGTGGAGTCCAAAGTCCATCACCAGCAGAGGCACACAGCTCATGGTCACAGTGCCGGGTCCTGTCCCAACCACAAGGTCCCACGGCAGCCTCCATGGTTTCTACCAGCTGTCTGAGCCTGGTTCTTAAGCCTTTCCATACATTCTGTGGCTGTACCATTTCCTTCCACGTATTCCTTTTCTGTTTCTTAAGTCAAAGCCAGTTTTCTTTCTCTTTGTTCACTGCAACTGAGGACCCTGACAGGTATAATTAATAATAAAAAAAAAAGTTTACACTGTTTGGGGTATAGCCCCAAAAGGGGAAAGTCAAGGCCAATGGCTGATAGAGAAGCCTGCTCTCCATCAGAATGAAGATTTTCAAAGAATTCACTGAAGAACTTCTAAGAAAGAGACACTAGCAGGGAATAAGAGTCAAAGTTCTAAGATTTTTTTTCATGGAAATAAGCCACAACAAAAGACAACATCCAGAGTCCTGATTCTTTGAATTTAAAATTGTGTCAAAGTCAAATGGTCTCTCCCCTCTCCTGCCACTTCAGCATGTCCTGTAGACCAAGTATGTGTGCAGACCGTGTGAGCCCTCTTGGGACAAATAACATAGACTCTCTGCTATGAGATGGGAGGCATGATGCTCTGCAACACAAGCCCAGTGGCACAGGTGAAAATTAGTGGTGGTGGGTGCTACTCCGGTGATGAGGGGGAGCAAGGGGAAGTAGCTTAAAGGTTTAAGCCTGTGTGACTATGGAGGCTGGAGACACCCTGGACAGGGGGAGCACGAGGGAGCGCACAAGAGCCAGAGGAAGACAAGGAGGATTCCAGAGGCCAAGCGTGTGGATGACACAGACCTAGTCGATATAATTTAGATGCACCATATGGTTAGTACCATAATCTTATGACATTATTAATTCTGATACAAATTGAACAACAAATAACAAGTAACCCAGCATGTCTGAGGTAGCCTGATTGGCGATGACTGGGGGGGTAGGGGTGGGGGTGGGAGGCTCATTTGCGTTATATTCTAGCCCTTCCCTCCTACCTCAGTCCTCGGTTCTTTCCACACTTACTGAAGTGTCCTCTACCTCCCAGTGAGTGGGCTGTCTTCAGGAAGCTTTCCAACCCAAGGGAAGAACCGAAAACCTGTTTTTTCCCCAATGTGGGGTGGAAGTGAGTGGTTCAGCTCTCAACCTTTTGCTTATAATCTATTCGCTGAATATTTTCTTAGTCCATCTTCTAAGACTGACATGTATTTTAGGTCTCGAGCATTGTCTTTTTGGATACAGAACAAGCCCTGTTAGGAAGCCATAAGGAATGGGGCATTCTTCCCTTGGTAAGCAATTGCATGTAATGAGTTATGGCCTCATGAGCCTTTAATGAATAAAATGATTTCCCAAGCCATGTCTGAAGGGATGACCAGCTTGTAAAATGGCTTCAGAATTCACAGATACAGCAATTTTGGGAGTGAACACTGCAGGAGAGCTCTCTTGACAAGCTGTGATCAATAAACTACAATGTAAACTCAAGCCCTTATAGCAGTGGGCAAGACTTTGCAAAGACAGTTGCTCTAGGAACAAACTGCCTATCGACAGAGAACTCAAGTTAGGAGAAAGGGAAGAGCAGGGGGTGGAAATGAAAGAACATCGGGAGGGAAAAAACAGTCAAGAACTAGCTTTAAGGAAGGCAAAATACATATAGAATGAATGAAGACATCTCTATGAAACCGAAAGCAAAATGACGTGGAGTGTTCAGAAATATAGATTCAAACACATCACTCTATTAGTCAGATGTTCAATGTTTAGAGTTTTGAGTTTTGAAAGCTCTCTTCACCCTCCCAGGAGTTCAGAGGGTGAAGAGGCAGGCTCTGGAGACCGCCTGGACCCAAAGTCCAATTTTCTAGAATGACTATCACCCAATATTGCAGATACATAAATTATATTGAGGAATAAAGGACTAATTCCATTACTTTGAAAGAAAAAGGTTGTTTTTGAGAGAAAATGGTCCTAAAATGGCATCTATCACTAAGACCTGTGTCAGAAGAACTTCAAAAAGGCTTGAACAGAATTCACATTCATGCCACGTATGAGAATACTATCTTCACTAAATTATTCCACTATGTTTGAACCATCAAAAACATAGGATTAGTTTTTCTTTGAAAATGAACAAATCCCCAAGGAGACAACTTTGCTAGTTATCTAAAAATGGCTTGATTTTATATTTCCTATAAACTATTCTGACATCCTAAGCTGTTTTCTAAAATCACAGTCATCTCAAATTTTAAAATTTTCATTTAGAAACAAGTTATTACAGAAAACTACTGTAATACCCTAATGCAATTCTCTTTGAATGGTGAGAAAATTCAGTGTGTGTGTGTGTGTGTGTGTGTGTGTGTGTGTGTGTGTGTTACAACACTGACCAAGGGCTTTTTTTTTTCTTCATTTTAAATGATTCAGTAGTCAGGTTAACACAAAAATACCTCTCATATGTCCTCTATTTCCTTTTGTTTCTAAGAATTACTTTTCCCACATTAATCATAAAAAGGTAAAACTCTGACTTACTGTGTTAAAGAACCTTATTCATGGTCAATTTTTTTCTTTCTTGATGCCATATCTAGGAAAATTTCTCAACAGCCTTGCAATTTCCTTCGGTGAAATGTTAAAACCCTCTCCTCCCAGGTTCCCTTACCCACCTGGCCTTCCCCATCACATGAAGACTTCTGGTGCTCCCCATTACCAATCACTTTCCCCTCCCTCATTCTCTTTTCACCCTCTGCCTCTTCTGGTTTTACTGGATGTAGATCACTTTCGTTACTGGTTTTCTTTCCTTTAATTATGATGCTGTGTTGAAGATAGACAAGTTTCAAATCATAAACTTTTTCTTTTCTTGTAGTTATCACTTTACTTGACACAAAAATTCTATGCCCCAGTTCGGCTCTTGGTTCCAGATGCACCCATGCTTTAAATCTTTCTTCTAAGGCAATCGGTAAGCCTGGAATGCTCCACCATCTGACGGAGGACCAGTGCTCCCCAGAGAAGGTCAGTTTCTTCCATGAAATCATCCCAGATTTATCAGAGCCCAGCTGCTACCTAAACTCTACCTAACCTTGACTTCTTTTTTTTAAAATCAAAACCTCTTCTCCAACTATTGCTTTTATTTATTACTCCAAATATATCAGTCCCTTCAATATAATAATGAGAATGCCATCCGAGGATGTAGTGGATTAGAGAGCTTACATTTCTGCTAGATGCACTCACTCACTGTCTTCATCTGTTTCATCTCCCATAATATGACCACTGGATAATGATTAGCTTAGCACTTCCTCAAATTTTGTACTCAAGAATCCATTTTTATTCCATTTTTGCCCTTCCTTTACTGTCAGTTCCAAAACAGACACTTCTCCTGAATCTTTTTCCTTTTTTAGAGAGAAAGAGAGAGGGAGAGTGTGTGTGCGTGGGTGAGAGGGGCAGAGAAAAAGAGAAAGAGAATCTTAAGCAGGCTCCAGGCTCAGCGCAGAGCCTGATACCAGGCTTGATCCCATGACCCTGGGATCATGAGCTGAGCCGAAATCAAGAGTCAGATGCTCAACCGACTGAGCCACCCCGGGCCCCTTCCCATGAAGTAATTTAACCTTATAAATACCAAATATTTACAAATACCAGTGTCAACAAATATTATATCCCAGATAGCACCCATGTAGCTAAAATGGTTCAACTATAATTTTAACTGGAAATGTTCTGAAAATCTTTTAACTGGAAATCATTCTTTGGGTGGGAAAAATGCATGGTCTGTGTTACTGGTTTTTAGCACACCTGAGAACAATGCAAAATTCATTAACCTATCAATCACTTATTATGTGCAGACTATTTCCAAATGTTTGAAAATTTGGCATCTGCTTTGGTTACTGGTTATCCTTTCAGCTAAGAGATACAAAGAACCTATCACACCAAGCCAAATCCATTCCTCAATGCTACCTGAGAGGTATTTAATTGTATTAATTCACTCATTTAAATATTTACTGAATGCTACCAAAGAGGGGAGGTAAGTACCAAGGACACATTGAAGAGCATCACTTTCCTCTTATAGCTTACAGTTTAGAGGAACAAACTGACATAAACTATGAAATTACATAAATGTATTTCAAATACATTTGTTTTGTTTTTTAAATGTTTTTTAATGTTTATTTTTGAGGGAGGGAGAGACAGAGTGTGAGCGGGGGAGGGACAGAGAAGAGGGAGACACAGAATCTGAAGCAGGCTCCAGGCTCTGAGCTGTCAGCACAGAGCCTGACACAGGGCTCGAACTCATGGACCTGAGCCCAAGTCGGACGCTTAACCGACTGAGTCACCCAGGCGCCCCTCAAATACATTTTTAAAAATTGCGGTAAAAAACACACAACAAAACTTACCACCTTAGCCATGTTTTAGGATGTAGTTGAGCAGGTGTTAACTGTGTTCACACTGTTGTGAAAGACATTTCACACTGTGTCATCTTGCAAAGCTGATACGCTATTATACCCATTAGATACTCAGTCCTCATTCCCTTCTTCCCCCAGCCCCCGGCAACCACCATTCTACCTTCTGTCTCTATCAGTTTGACTTCTTTAGGTATTTCATATAAATGGAATCAATGTATTAGTCCTTTAGGGTCTGATTTATTTCCCTCAGCATAATGTCAAGGCTCATATCTGTCTATCTATCTATCTATAGATATTACAGCACATGACAGGATTTCTTTCTTTCTAAAGGCCGCATAATATTCCTTAGTATGTATAGATCATCTTTTGGTTATCCATCCACCTGTCAGCAGATATTTGGTTGTTTCTCTTTCTTGGCTATTGTGAATACTGCTGCTGTGAACAAGGTGGTGCAAATATCTCTTCAAGATCCTGCTTTTGGGGTTCCTGGGTGGCTCAGTTGGTTGAGCGTCTGACTCTTGATTTCGGCTCAGGTCATAATCCCAGGGTTGTGGAATCGAGCTCTGCATCAGGCTCTACACTAAGTGTGGAGCCTGCTTAGGTTTCTCTCTCTCTCTCTCTCTCTCTCTCTCTCTCTCCCCCTTCCTCTGCCCCTCTCATGCTTGTGCACTCTTTATCTCAAATTAAAAAAAAAAAAAGATCCTGCTTTCAATTCTTTTGGGCATATACCCTAAAGTGGAATCACTGGATCATACGGTAATTCTGTGTTTACATTTTTGAGGTTTCCATACCACTTTCCATAGTGATACACCATTTTACATTCCTACCAACAGTGCGCAAGGATTTCATTTTTATATAGTTTCATAATACTGGTTATTTTTTTTTAAAAGAGTGGTCATCCTAATTGGTGTAAGGTGTTATCTTGTATACAAATGTAAATTTTTAATTGCGGTAACTACAACAGAGAAGAGTCATGTTAAGGGCACATGTATTAGGAGGATGTACCTTGGTCAGGTATGTAAGGGAAGGCACCCTCAGGAAGTAATGACTCATGTGAGGTCAGAAAACTAGATAAGCATTAGCTTGGCGGAAGGCAGAGACCAGGCCATTCAGGAAGTGAGAGGAGTTGGTGCAAATGCACTGTGAGAGCACAAGCAGGGCACTTCAGAAAGCAAGAGAAGACCCGTGTGGGTGGGGTGAGGAGTGAGGGACAATATGACAGGAGTCGGGGGTGAGGGCTTCCTGGTGCCTAAGGGACCAGGTCAATGACCTGGAGCTTTATCCTGAACAACTGTATCACGGGAACGACTACATCAGATTTGTGTTCTGAAAGACTATTTTGACTACAGTAGAGCAACGGATCCAGACAGACTGGGTGCTCATTAGCTAGTCAGAAGGCTACTGCAATAGTCCAGGCAAAAAATGCTACAGCATCCACTAACTGGACAGGACCAGAGCTGGATGGAGGAAGATATATATAAAAGATACTTAGCAGGTAAAATGGATAGAAGGCTTGGATCAAGCATCGTGATGGAGAAAGGGGCCTGGGACTCTAGACGGAAAAAAGGACAAAGGGTTCCCATAATATCAGAAATGCCATAATAATCCTACTTATTGAACAAATTAACCATTTGTTACGAATGGATCTAATTGATTTTTGGTGGCATAGGTTATTATTGTTCAGCTGGTTGTAGCACGACATAAAAGTGACCCACATCCTGGATCCTGACCTCCTCCCTCCCACATTCAGGAGGAAATGTCTGGGGTATTAGCCAACTACTTAAAATCAGACCCACACTTTGTAAATCGTGCTTTAAAAACTCTGCTTAAGGCAATTAATAAGCATAGATTAACAGCTCGGTTGTTCCAGATTTTATTTTTTAGGGAAAGCCTTGTGTAAGAGCCAAGACCTTTTTAAGTACAAGGTACTGAAATTAAAGTCAAGGAGCCCACACCCTGGATGCAGGGCAGGGACCTGGAGAGGACCAAGCTTATCTGAGGCTGAGTTTCCTTATCTCTTAACCTTGCTTGCACTATATTTAGCCGTGGAGGAGTGAACCTGTGTTTCCAAATCTCTGTTGGTTAAGAGCTGTGCTGTCTAGTACAGTGGCCACTGGCCAGAGGCGGCTACTGAATGCTTAGTCAGTCTGGTCTAAGATATACTGTGAGTTTAATACACACACGGGATTTCAAAGATTTAGTACAAACAGAACATAAATTATCTCATTAATAACTTTTTTTAATGTTGATCACAAGTCAGACTAAATATAGTAATAAAACTAATTTGTTTTTTTTTTTACCTTTTTAATGGGCCACTAGAAAACTGAACTTTATACATGTGTCTCCCATTATATTTCTATTGGACAGTGTTGCTCAGGACCGTTGGACTCTAAGACATTTTGAATTGCTGGTTTCCAAGGGAAAGAGGCCTCTCTCAGAAAATGTTCCATTTCCTTCCATCTCTGTGGCTGACGTTTAGTTCCACCCAAGCCTGTCTTCTCATTCTTGGGTGAGGAAGGAGGGGAGGGAGGCTACAAAAAGTAGGCAGTGTACCCCTGGCACTCAATTTGGAGACATAGTGGGAAAAGTTCGCCAGCTGCTTTTCTAAAATATAACAATGCCTGCCAATTTTCCACAAGGAGAGGAGAGCCCTATCTTAACTTGTCTCAGTCACTTTTCCCTTTTGTGTCTGCAACGTAGTAATTTCTTCATTAAGTAGGACCCTTCTCAGAAGTAACAGAAATCCAACTTGAACGGTCTTAAGCAAAAATGGGAATATATTGGGTTATGTGTATCTGAAAGTTCAGAGGGAGCCCCAACTTCAGGAAGGGCTGGATCCGGGAGTACACTCCAAGCTGTCCTCTCCTGCTTCGGCTTTTCCTCTGCACTCCATTCACTCCCAGTCAGGCTGTCTCTCTGCGGTGGCCACAGGCAGCTCCAGGCAGACATCATCTCTGTGTGACAAACCCAGCAACAAGAGTGCCTTCTTCTTCCCCTATTAGTTGCAATTAAAAACAAAACCTTGAACTGTTTCTAAGTGGCCTGGTGCGGGTCCCCACGCCCATTCCTGCATCAGTCACCATTGTCCATGGTATGGACATCCAGGCTGACTAGTTCTGGATGCCAGGGCTGGGTCCAGACCCAGACATGGAGCAGAGGCAGAACCAGAACTGTCTAAATACATGTTCTGGAAGAGGGGAAGGGATTTAGGGGCTGTGACCAGAAAGGGGAGACATGGATGTAGGGCAGGTGATTGATGACAACATGGCCCTCCACCCAGGATGCAAAAGGCTTGTTTGCTGCTGGTGAGAAGAGTGGGCGGGGCCTGCCTTCACCGGCACTCCCCGAAATCTCCACATTTAAATATGTCCTTCTTTCAGGCTCTGTCCTTTATTACAATCAGGTTGTAGCAATTAAAAAACTGAAACAAAACCAGGGGCGCCTGGGGGGCTCAGTCGGTTGAGCATCTGACTTCAGCTCAGGTCATGATCTCATGGTTTGTGGGTTCAAGCCCCACATCGGGCTTTGTGCTGAAGGCTTGGAGCCTGCTTTGGATTCTGTGTCTCCCTCTCTCTCTGCCCCTCCCTTTCTTGTGTTCTTTCTCTCTCAAAAATAAACATTAAAAAAAATTTTTTTTAAACCAAAACCAAAACCCATGAATGAATGAGCACTATAGGTACAGATACAGGTAACCCTAGATTTTTCTTTTCCTGTCTTCCGCCAAAGGAATGCCAAACACGTATGACAACTTAATCTCGGTTTCAAAAGCATACAATTTCCTCGATGGGTGCTGATATTTTATGACACCACAAGAGTAAATGAAGATCTCGCCTTCTTTAAATCCTTTGACTATTTTGGTTTTCTTGGATTCTGTCAACAGCAGCTTTGCATCATTGTTTATACAAATTATGAAAGCCTGGCATAGGGCTAATAGCACGCTGTGATTCTATTTAGTCTAACCCAACTTTTCTTGCAAGGTTTAGCTTTCCTTGCACAAACCCTTCAGCTGCTGGCCTTTCCCAGGCGGCTCTCCACCTCTTAGACAGAATAAGCCTCAAGAGCGCAGATGTCTCTGGGCGGGAAGACCACAGTCCCGCACCGTGGTCACCAGTCAAGGCCATTTTCCTCTGCAGATGTCGGAGAAGTAAACTCCCGCATACAGTCTCAACTCCAGCGCCCCCACATACACATTTCCACATGTTTGGAGAAAGGAAAAGTTCAAAACCACATCAAACATGCTCAGTGACCGCGGAGCATAAATATTACAAACAAACAAAATCAGCATGTAATGTGTACTTTAATTTGCTGACAGATATTTAAAAAAAATTAACATCCGAATGAATGGCAAATGCCAACACCACAACAAAACCTTTCACTGAGGAGAAAAATAACTCACAATCAAAGCAGCCTGGCCTCTAATTAGCACACAGCATCCTTGAAACGAGAGGCCAAAATAAAATAAACTGCCAAAAGAAAGAGGAAAGTGGTGGGGGCGGGGGGGGGCAAGGGAGCAGGAACTAAATAAAGGGCTTTGCACGACGCACCTAAAAAAAGAAAAAGACCCTGTCTGAAACCTACTTTCCTGGGGTTCAAGGGCAGAAGCATGCTGCTCAAACACAAAGTGCATGTACTGCTTCTGACTCTACAATTATCTTTTCGAAATTTGACTACACTGCAGGGTAAGTGCCTTCCGATGCAATATAATGAAAGCATACTTTCAAGGAGATTCGCCTGACACTTTTTTGACACCTGGCTTGTACCAAGCATCAGCCTGGTGCTCTCCATAGCGATCAAGTGTGGGCATCCACGCCTGGGAGTCCAGCAGACATGGAGCATCCCAGCTTCTCCCCTCCCCAGCCTGACCAGGTTGCCGCTGCTTTCTTTCTAAGCCTTTGTGCCCTCCTACGGCCGCGAGATCCAGCATGTGTAGAGCGTATACTTCTATGAATGTACATTTGTCTGAGACATAGTAAATTCTCAATAAACATAACCTACTTTTTTTTTTTTTTGCGCCGAGTGTGCAAACGTTTATTAGCATGCTGGTACAGTTGTACAACCTGTTCACTGAACCTATTTTGTAGTGCTCTGACAAAGACCTGGCTCAGAAGGTTTGCTCAAAGGTTCAGGGGATGCCTTCCGGTAGGTTTGCAGAGAATCAGAGGAACTGAGGACCAGCTGAGATGCCTTTTGGCCTTAAATTGCTGGATTTGCCCACTTTTAACCCTCATTTATGCAATGGCACTAGAGACTGTACCATATCTCTAACCAATGATATACTTTATTTTTTAATTGTCAGGTTAGCTAACATACAGTGTGCTCCTGGCTTCAGGAGTAGATTCCCTTAATTCATCACTTACAACCAACACCCACAGTGTCCTCCTTAGGGCCCATCCCCCATAACATTACCTACTATTGTTTACATGCCTCCTTTTCTTCAATCTATTAACTGCGAAGGTAGATATTATCCACTCCGTATACCTGACGAAACTGAGGCTCAGAAATAACTAACTACAGCTGTTATGAACAATGGACTCAACTTCCTGTATTTCTTAGGCATTAGGTTAACTGAGTTCAAATCCCACTTTCAGCGTTAGGATGTGCACTGAATAGGAGAGGGGTTTGATCTTGGTCACTCTAACCCTGACTTTCTGTGGATCCCGCCAGGCCTTGCAGAGAAGCAATCAGGGCAAAGTGGTGCTGGCCCCGTTACTGCCCCTGGAAAGAATCTTAAATTACTTGAAGGAGCTAACGCATTTTGAAAAATATACTTTCCCCCTTGTTTGAAAAATCAGGAAAAGACAGACAAAAACAACTTGATATGACATGTGACAGCTATGAAGGCCATCCGTGTTCTGGCAGAACTATCTGATGCCTGAATTTTCTGATCTTAGAGACCAAATATTTATAGGCCTGGGAGAAGTCATCTTGATAGCTCTGATCAAGCAAATGTGTCTGTTTTTCTTTTCATTATCAATGAAGAATTTTTGGTTATAGTTTGGTTAATGTTTTTCAGTTCTAGTGACTGCCTTCAATAGGGATTAGTGGGAGGAGGGGGCTGTAAGGAAGGCAAACTCATTCTGGACATGGATGACGAGAGTTACAGACACTGGAGAGACCCCAGAGTCCTTAATTCTGTTCACACTGTTAGGTATTCAGAGAATGTCATCCAGAAACCGAGCAAGTCAGTCTTATTATTACCCAAAATGTACAAGCTTATTTTTATTTTTTTAAATGATCTTTTTTTTGAAAAGTTTATTTATGTATGTATGTATTTATTTATTTATTGAGAGAGAGAGAGAGAGAGAGAGAGAGAGAGAGAGAGAGAGAGAGAGAGAGGATGAACACACAAGGCAGGGGCAGAGAGACAGGAAGAGAGAGAGAATCCCAAGCAGGCTCCACACTGTCAGCACAGACAGAGCCTGACACAGGGCTCCATCTCATGAACTGGGAAATCATGACCTGAGCCGAAATCAAGAATTGGATGCTTAACCAACTCAGCCACCCAGGCGCCCCCAAAATGTACCAGTTTAAAAGCCAAAATATAAAGCAGACTTCAACAAATAATTTGGCCAACCTCAATAAACAAGAAAACTGTGCAAAGAAGATACCAGAAAGTTATTCTAAGCCAAGAGACAAGTCCCTATGGATGGAACTTTCTACCTCATCAGGCTGACCACATCTCATACCAGCTGGGCCACAGGCTTTCGAAATAAACGCTATTTGAGGAAAACAGAACCTATTCTATTCAATGTTGCTATATTAAAGAGAATTCCAAGACGCTTTACAGTATTCATGTCAGATGTCTCTGGGATGTTATTACCTAAAACACCAACGACCGTGGCATTAAAGTAATTCTTTACCAAATCTTTAAATAAAGCTGCAAGCGCCCAACTTTGAATATGGTGCAATATGAATGCTAAACCTGTTTTTTTTTTCAAGCAAATATTTCACTGATTGACTACGTAGAGATGACTATAAAAGAAACATCCTAACACCTACAGGAGGGTCAAGTGCTTTTCCTATGCACCTGCTACTGACAGAGTACAGCTGGCCCACACAGCGGTGCCTAGAGAGTGGGCATGGGTGCAGTGTGGGGGTCTTCAAGGCTGGCTTCACTTGGTGGCTCAACACTCACACAAGAGACTCTGGTTCTCATTCGTCTTTATATCACATCTTTCATGGAAGCAGCAGGATTCTGGGGGGACTTCCCTCCTGATGGTTGAACAGCTCTGGCTGGCACGGTAGCAACCACATCACGTGCAGGAGAAGGCCATCTCTGGATGGACTTCTTTTGGGAGCAAACATGCTTCTGTCGCAGAATCCCCCAGCGACCATCTCCTGTGTCTCCTGCAGGGTTTCTGAGTCACTAACTACAACAAGGGCTGGGATCAAGCTGTCCCCTGGAGTCAGCGGGGGAAAATGAATCCCCAAAGGTGCTTGGGTCTCTTGCCCAAGGGCAGTATGTGCCCACGAACTGGGCACCCCTGGCAAAGTGTAGAGGAGGATGGATACTGGGGGTAAAAAACATCATCACACACCAAGAAAGTTAATCGGGGCACAAGCCCCCCCTCGTGGCCCTTGGGTGGGTCTTTGTTCTGCAGAGATGTTCTAGAACCCCAGCTGAGCAAAGATGGTGGCCCATTGGGTTGTTACTCTTCTCTCTCGCTTACCTCTCTGAGCACATGCCACTTGGAAACAAAAACCCCTCTTTTTACATTTTGTGTGGAAAATATCTGGGCCTGAGAGCTTACTAGGTTGCAAAGTCCAGGAGAAAACAGTCAGTTAGGGAAGATGAGTAGTGGATCGCTGTGACCAACGATGGTCAAGCAGCCACGGTCCCTCCTTCTGTAGACTGTTAGTCCATTGGGATTTGCACTGTGTATACATAAGTGTGGGTATAAAACTCAAACGTAAACCCATTCCTGTATTTAGGATTAAAAAAAAAAAAAAGCCTGCCATACGCCAGAAACTGGCTGGAGCCTGGAGCTTGGCACTACAGACAGAGTTAGCAGTTTGTAGGCTTTGAAGTGAAAGGATTTTTTCCCTCCTCACTTTTACTAGCAATGAAAAGAACGTTAAAGGAAAAGCACCAAAGTTGATGAGGAATATTTTTCCATGGTGAACGATGTAATGTCTTTTGGTATAATTCTCTATTTGGAAAGCCACATCTTACATAAGCACTGCCTATGAGACATAAATCACTTGTGAATATTTTAAACATACCATCTTCTCCTAAAACACCCTGCATGACTCAAACACGGATGGAGTAACAGTTTAGGTGTTTTAGAGCAGTGGTTCCCAACCATTAAAGGGAGGAATAGCTTGGAGGTCTATTAAAATTCAAAGGTTGGGGCTACATACCCAGGGACTGTGGTTGTGTGTGTGTGTGTGTGTGTGTGTGTGTGTGTGTGTGTGTGTGTGTAGTCCTGAAAGGACATATTTTCTGGGTGGGGGGGGGGAGGGTGTTTTTTAACAAGCAACCCAGATGGTTCAGATGCAGGTGGTCACTTGACCTTATGGAGAAATATCACATCTAGAGCCTATAAAATGTTAAAATCCTTTGGCCCAAAGAATTGGGAGCTGAGGTTACAATACTTCTATTTATAAAAGTTCAAAAATAATTGGTCACTCCAGGAATAAGAGCAGGTATGTCTTCCATCTCACTCAGGTTTTCTTATTAAGTCTGTACCACATTCCTCTGAGGTGATTAGCATGAGTCATATTATACTGACTTTGCCGATAAGGAGATTAATGCAGACTAAGTGATCTACCAAAGGTTACTGAGCTGGTTGGGGCAGGTCTCTTAACTTTTACACAGAGGTCAAATGAGATGGTATCCCCTCAGATAATCCTCAAATCAAAAGCCTTGAGAAATACACGAAGAAAATGTAAATACATTTCCCAATCTAGTTTGAGATAAAATTTTCCTCATCTCTTGCATTGAACGCTCTCCTTCAACAGGCAACTCTGGGCTAAGCCACCTTCAAGCACTAGTTTTGGGGACCCATTATAGAGACGCCTGTGACCCATGGTTATGCTACTGGGAAAAAGAAAAACATATGGTCCCCTATGGAAAAACATCAGCACACATTTTCCCTGCTAGGGGACTTTGGCATTAATCAGGATAGATGAAACTTGAGTTTTTAATTCACTTTAGACCTAGTTTGGGTCTAGAAAAATAGAAAAACAGGGTGCCTCTTAAAAAATCCCATAAATGTATATTTTCAGGAGAGGGAAGTACACAGATGACTTCTCTGAGTTCAGAAACTGCCCCTGAGACTTCCTGGCTCATTGGTTGGGTTTCGTGTACCACATCATGAGGTACTGGAAGGAAGATAAAGACCCTTTGATGGTGGAAAATCACTCTCATCTAGAGCCTTCTCCTCCTTTGCCCTTGAGGGAAAACCTGCCTTCTCCCTCGTGAGAAAAACTCCAAATATAAAGGATGAGACAAAGAAAGAAATATTTAACCAAATCCGTTAGGAAACCCCAGCAGAAACAATGCATCTTTTCAACAGTTTAGGATGTTATGAATAGACAGAATGTTTTGTGTGGGGTGTCTGTCTCGGGCTCCGCAGTGCGAAATGCTGTTTGCCGCCAGACACTAGTTTAATTCCCAAGCTCAAAAGAACCGTGTTCATTTGCCAAAATCCCACCGCTCTGGGAACTAAAAAAAAAAAATGGTTTCTATAAAACACTAAAAACATCTAAATATAACAATAAGAATAATAACACCACCAACAACAGTCTTCTCCCACAGTACGTCCCACTCCTAAGCACTCACCGGCTGTTTGAGCCCAGGCTACTATAACCAAATACCATAGACAGACTGGCTTATCAGTCACAGACATTTATTTCTCCTGGATCTGGAGGCTGGACATCTGAGACCACAGTGCTGGCAGGGTCTCTCCGGTGCAGACCTCTAACTTTTCATCACATCCTCAACAGGGCAGAAACCAAGTAAGCTAGCTCTCTGCCCCTTCTTATAAGGGCACTAATCCCGCTGATGACCTGGGAACTTCCCAAAAGCCCTACCTCCAAGTACCATCACACTGGGGATTAGGCCTTCAACACATGAATCTGAGGCTAGGGACACAAACACTGAGTCCACAATACCAACTTAGAGCCAAAGGGATGACCACGGCTTGGTCACACTCTCAACAGTAACCCCGAGGAGCCCTGTTTCTACCTGTACCCGAGCCCGGCTCATGTCTTTCTTTACGACAGCCTATAATGCCTTCAGAGTCAGCAGGAGGTCTTTGGGAGACCTCAGGCTAGTTTTTGCCACTCTCCATGCAAGGGATTCTTCAAAAGTGTTCAAAAAATGAACAAACTACTGGGCAGCAGACACTGGGTGAAAGAGTGGTGGGTTGGCTCTGACACTGTTCTCTGATACCCTGTCTCCACTGAGAGGTCTCCCCCAGATGAAGACTAGTGATAATAAACAGCTCTTTAAACACAGACAGCAGAATACCGACTCGGAAATCCTGTGACATGAAAACTAGATTAATCATCTCATTCAATGACTAGGGAGAACCTCAGTCCCAGTCAGCCATGTTTGATTTCAAGACATCATTTTCCGCACACAAACCAACCAACAAAAAAGTTAGAATGACAGAGAGAACGTAAAAAAGTAAAACAATGTGTATGCCACAGTGAAATGTGGTTTGATATTACAGTTTCTTTGCTTTGGGGTGGTAGGACTGTCTGGGTTAAATGTGTTCGAAAAGTCACTGGTGACAGAAATTTCAGTTGAGCTTTTGCACCACACAGAAGAGCAACCAACTTGGATAGAAAAAATGTGGTGTGTTAGTGTCTGCCCGGCAAACGTGGCCTCTCTGCACGTGGAAAGTAACCTCGTGATCGGAGTGGGAGTTGGAAACCAGCCTAGTTCGTGCACATTTGAACTGGAGTTGCCACTACAAATGCACACATAAGGGGCCCACTAGTGTCCTGTAGTCCTCTGTTGAGGACGCCTGGAGGGACTTCCAAACTGAGAGGTTTTGCTGACTGGCCACACATGGACTGATTTCATTCTGCCAGCTGTCACTCTCCTCTGACATAAGAAAGTCTCTTCAGCAATCAGCTGTTACCTACACTGTAAAATTCCCCGAAAGAAACTCATGAGACCACGCCTGCCCTTACCCAGAAGTTAGAGAACATGAGGCAGATATTCTAGGCACCTGTCTTTGGTTTGTTTTGAGGATGGATCCCACTGCTTTAAAATAGAACTGATTTCTTTAGATGTACAAAGTATTTCTGCTGGGAGATGCCTGTTGTGCGACACAATCTTCTTGATTCACTCAATGCACTGAAATTTCCTGTTACTTGGATTTGGAAAAGAACTGAAGAATGTGTTATGTGTTGGTCCTCATGCCGTACAGATGGCAAGGATGCATTAGGAGACATACAAGCCTCCTCATACAGAACGTGCCTGTCCTGCTCAGCACCCACACTCACAGGAGGTCCGGGACATCCTGGGATGTCAACTACTAATTCTCCAAGTAAAAGACAAGCCGTGCCACATCTGGATTATCTCACTTGACATGGCCGCTGCACATGTATTTCATGTTGGGTAGACCCAGGAGTTATGGCCTTTTTCTGCAGAGTACGTGAGGCTAAGACGGTAGCCAGATGTGCCATGCACGGGCCTGCCCCTAAAATATGTACTCCTGGTGCAAGAACACGAGTGGAAACCCCTGACCCACAGCCTTTCTCTTCTCATTGCTTGCCTCATGCACATGGGGGTGGGTATAAGGATGCAAACGCCCAACTAGGCCAGTGCATGTACCTTGCAATCAGCTGCCCCTTGGGGCCAGGGGTGTTCACACAGGCCCAGATCTGGGAAGAGGACCAGGCAGGCCTGGGAAGCAGGCTTTTTTGGTTGTTTGGGAAGGAAACTCAGGACCCTAGGAACACAGAGAAGGGACTAGAAGTAGGGGTTCTGGCTCTGTGTACCATGGACTCCTCACCTTGGGAAGAGGAACATACCACCCAAGGGACACCCAGCGCAGAGGCCTCCAAAGCACAGGGCCTGGGGGAAGCCACTTGCCAGGGGTCTCCGGGCAGTGCTGGCTATGGGCAGACCCCAAAATGGGGGTAAGGTTGGCCTGGAATATCTGGGCCTTAATATTTGTATATTGTAAATTGGGGTGATTTGGAATCCAGGACTGTCAAACTCCTCTCCAAACCCAACACTGTGGGACTCTAAGATCTATCACTGCTGATGGCTCAGTCTCAAACACTGGATAAATACAGAAGAAAATAAAATATTAAAAAGAAATTCAAACAAGTGTATAGGTCTTCAACCTCAGCCTCTCTAGTTCAAGAAATGAACAATGAGATATTCTGGTTAATTAATAATCTGGTTCATAGAGTTGTTAGATTTATTTTTCATAGGAGACTAATTATCAGTCAGAGGATAACAATTCACTTAACCTCACAACTACCATCAACATAATCATTGGACTGTGAATGACTCAAAACAACACCAGTTTTCCAAGGGCCCAAAACTATCTGTATGCATCACAACTGTGCAGTCAACACACAATCTATTATGGAAATGAGGACACGCCAGGTAGGTCCAAGGATTTAAGCTGACTACTTACAGTAAGTAGTTAAAATTTCAAATGCCAGTCGTGTGGATGAGACCACATTTCCCAGGTGCTCTGATCTGGCTTATTTCCTTCCTGATGAAATTTGATAGAAGCAGGCAATACCAACCTCTCCTGAAGTTCATGGGTGTCACGAGACATGAGAAGCCTGCATATGGAAAGCACCATCGCCATTGGACATGGAGAGCCCATTCCCAATTAGTAGCACTGACCTGTCCTTTCATATCTGGAGCAATGGGAATGGTGGGCCAGATGGTAGAGTAGACACCAAAAAATACGAGCCAGATCAGCATACTTCCCCAGACGGCCAGATGACTGAACTGCAAAAGGAAACACACGCTCAGGCAGGGCTTGTCTGCCCACACTGGGGAGCCACCAGAACCCCACCTGCAGCAGGGTCCCTGTGTCCAAGCCACCTTTCCTTATGGGAACATTTTGACCTGTCACTAGTCATTGGAAGGTTCTATCTTCTAATGATCTGGTCTCAGAACGTTTAACAGTGAATTCAAGTAACTGGTGGACCCAAACTACCCTGAAGATCAAGGTGCTTTTGCTGCCTCAGCTGACCTCCTAGACCCATCCGGTACTTCGAGCAGGCCCCTCGCTGGGCCTCACCAGCGTTTGCTCCAACTTGGAGCTATATAAAAGGCAGGCCTCCTTAATCCAGTAAGAAAGCAATGAACGGACATAAGATGTTCTTACTTATTGAGACTTCAGTTGTTCCTTCCATTTTCCAAAGAAATTTTTACAAATCTGGGATGGAAAGGACACCTTAACAATCCTTTAAGCACCTACTGAGTTGTGAGCTTTTTTCTCCTTTATTCTCTTAATATGATGATTCTTGACGTCTTCCTTTCTTCCACACTCCATGATAGAACCTATCCATCATCAAGGTCTGCTAGCTTTTTTAAAAAATATATCTGGAATCTGACCATTTCTCACTACCTCCTCCTGTAACATCCCAGGCCAAGCCACCATCACCTCTCATCTGGATTAATTGCCATTGTCTCTTAATGGATTCCCTACTTCCACATTCATTTTCAACCTCCTCCCTCAAAACGTCTAAAGTTGAGGAATGATTAAACGTTAGATATTGATAAAACTTAATACTCTTTAATCATGAACAAAGGTTTTACAGAAGTATACCTTCAGGTATGGAAAATGTTCATGATATATTTTTAACTGAAAAAAGATCACAAAAATATCTATGTGTTCCGTAATGTGTTCTCTTACTAAAAATACACACAGAACAAAGTCTGTAATGTTATCCAGAAAAGTGTTAACAGTAACTGTCTCTTGGTGATAGAGTTAAGGAAATTAAACATTCTCCTTTTCGTCCTTTTGTATTTTCTGTGTGTATTTGTTTTGTTTTAACAACATGCATATACATTTGAAACGAGAAAACTGTTTAAGAACTTAGAGTTGTTAGTAAGTGCCAAGCAAATGAATCATCAGAAAACTTTGGATTGCAAATTTGTCCTGATAAAGATCAAACGACAGTTTTTATATGCAAAATTTTAATGAGATAGTTAGACACTGCTGATTGTTTTCCCAAGGCTTAAAAAGATCCCATGCCATCAAAATACCTATAAAGATAGAGAAACAGTTCCAGAGAAAACTTACTTTGGTCCAAGCTGTGGTCTCCAAACCAGCTTTCAGACACACAGTGACAACAACATACTGTGAAAACAAAGGGATTGGGGAAAATGTATTACCCTTGGTGACTTATTTTTATTTTCCAGGAGAATCATAAGTCTCCCCTCCAGAGGCAGCTAGAGTTACTTTTGTGCTTTTCTTAGCTAGGGAAGATTTGGGGAAAATCACCTTTCTGTGTTGCTTTTTCACAGGTAGATGTGAAACTGTCATTTGAAGAATGGGGTGATCTGTTAATCACCTGGCCAGAAATCTCGTCTCTGTCAAATCTCCACCAAAAAAGTGAGGTAAGCATTTCACAACCATTTTGAACTTTAAGTAATCTATACTATATGGTTTAAAGATTTGAAACAAATAGTATGAAGGGTTTTTAGGGGCAGAGCCCACACATACGCCCCTTAAGAACAGTTCTATAAACAGAGATAAACTTACCGTGTAAACAATATTTCCAACAAATAAATAGTCTGTGGCCTGGCCACTGGCCAACGGAGTATCTGAAAAACAAAGAAGTTATTACTAACTTCTGGGGAAGAGCACTGCAATCTGTTTTGTTCAGAACATAAAAATAGAACTTTGGAAATATCTATTAAATTGTAAGGGAATTTCAAAAATTGCATCATCTGTGATTCTAATGCCTCCTATTTCTGTGAGTTTTTTCATCTTGTATCTTCTTCAAATGGAGCAAACAAAGAAAATCAGGGTTCCAACATACTGAACCAAATACCTGAAACTGCACTGAAATTTACATTTTTGTAAAGATTAAGATCTTCCTTTGTTGGGTTACACAAAGGAAAGAGTAAGGACGTAATAGTCTATCTTGTTTAATGCCAGTCTTAGATTCTTTCTGAGTGTTCTCTTACTGTTCACTTTTAATTTTTGCTAAGTTGCTATTATAGGCCAATAAAAGAAGATAACTACATGAATACAAATCAATTCATGATTACTGACCTCATAGAATTCTCTACTCATGTTCTCATATGCAAACCGCGTGATGTCTATAAATTGGAGGAATGTGAACAATCCAACAAGAGACATTTAGAATATACGAGGGTTTTGAGGCTTCAAGTTTTTTAAATCTTTTCCACTTTTTTTCTTTTCAGGGATGACTATTACAATGGATGAAACAATCACTGAGGCTGAACTCTAACAGAATTGTCTACCTTGCCAGCTGTGAAAAGTCTGGTTATTATCCTGAGCAGTTGAAGCCTGTTTCAACATCGGGAATGGTTTCTCTGGATGACACTGCCAATCTCCTCTTATACTCAAATTTAGATCTTGGGCCTACAGGCCGAGTATATAGGGATTTTTGTGTTCAAATTTCCAACCCAGTAGCTGCTATACACACATATTTGGGCTTGCTGATTTACACATCTTCTTTGAGGACTCTGACTCTCATGAAAGATTCAAGATCCATTCAGTTTTCTAAAACACTAAAATGATCAAGTAGCATCAGAGGCAGAATCTGGGGCTCGTGGGGCCCTAGATCAAGCTCCAGGGCACAGCCTTTCTCCTGATTCTAGATAGGTAAATTTGTGGATATAAGGAAAGATGAACTGCAAAGTGACATTATGGGTTGCATTAGCTATACACCTAAACTAAGGGACGGCTGTTGGGGAACGTTAAGAGTTATCCACAGGGAGCATAAAGAGATAGCCACTGACTTACAAGGCAATGATCTTAAAGCTTAGGGGAAAGACTTGACTTTTAGGCAGAATTTCATTAAAAGGGAAGGAAGAGAAAAAGTTCAAAACACCTACTATTCCATTATTGGTCAATAAATAGGAATAAAATACTGAAATGTGCTATAACATTGGTGAACCTTGAAAATCTTGCACTAACTGAAAGAAGCCAGTCACAAAAGGCCATCTATTGTAGGATTCCACTTCCTGAGCTGTTCAGAACAGGCCCGTCTACAGGGACAGAGAGTAGATTACTGATTGACAGGAGGTGAGTTTTTGGGGGAAGGGTAAATGAGGAGTAACTGCTCATAGGTATGGGGTTTCTTTTGGGAGGGGTTAAGCTCAAACGTTGCTTAAGGTGACAGCTGCACAACTATTTGAATATATTAAACAGTGTAGAATTTGGGTAAATTGTAGGGCATGTAAATTATGTATCGATAAAGCTATTATTAACAACAATTCAGTTCTTCGGACACAGCTACATTTCAAATGCTCAATGGCCGCAGGTGGCTAGTGACTATTGGACAGAAGGGAATATAGAATGTCACTACTGTCCAGAAAGTTCTGTTGGACATTGAAGGCCAAGGTGGTTGTCTTGGGGATGGAAAGAAATGATAGGATTGGCACATATTTTGAAAGTATACATGACAGGATTTAGGATTTCATTGTGGGGTGGAAAAGAATATGAAGAATCAAGGGTGATTTCAGGTTTTTGCCTGAGTACCTAGGCACACGGTGATATCATTTACTTGGGATGGAGAAAGAACACTGGCTCTGGTCATATTAATACAGGAATACTGATAAAAAGTGTGACATTAAAATTTGGTACCAAGTGGTCAGTATTTTATTTATGTATGTATGTATTTATTTTTAATGCTTATTTATTTTGAGAGAGCATGTGAGATTGCAAGCAGGAAAGGGGAGAGACAGAGACAGAGACAGAGAGACAGAGAGACAGAGAGACAGAGAGAGAGAGAATCCCAAGCAGGCTCCCCACTGTCAGCACAGAGCCTGACTCAGGGCTCAATCCCACGAACTACTAGATCATGACCCGAGCTGAAATCAAGAGTTGGATCCTCAACCAAATGAGCCACCCAGACGCCCTCCCCCACCCCCTGCCCAAGTGGTCACTATTTTAAATTCACAACAGGAAGAACAGATAACAAAGACACATAATGCTATTAAGAGAGAAACAAAAGCATACTGAGAAAAAATGAGGTGGTGAGAAGGGAGTTGGGTTACTGGGGGAAAAAAATCCCAGCAATGAGTATTAGAAGACCATATAGCCCTGCTCTCTTGTTCTAGCTCTGCCGTTCTTTAGTTCTTTAAAATGTTAGCTTCTAAGTCTCAATCTCAGTTCCCACTTCTATAAACTGGGGATTTTATACCAGATACAGATGACGATGATTGAATTATCACCCAGATTCCTCTACGATAGAAATTCTAAGAATATAAGGTCTGCATTCTCAGCTGGTACATCAGCCCCCAGTGTGTAATGGTGGTAACTTGAGAGTTTCAGGTCTTATTCCTGTTCAGTTTAGCTCAAGGTGGATTTCCTTGTCTCGGTCTATGTGTAAATGAATGCAGAACAAATACCTGAGTACCCTGAAGTTCAACCTACACTAAGTCCTAACGGGGTCCAGAGTCCATGCCAACCAGATGGAAAAGTGAGAAGAGGTGTGAGACCAAACTGAAAATCAAAGTTCACAATTATGGTTTGACAACTTTTTAAATTTCCTTTTAGTACTAGTATTTCAAATGTTGGCAGATTCATGTACTAAATGAAATTAAATATACAAAGCATTGGTCTAACATGAAGGGCTTAGAATGCGTTTCATATTTTATAGACATAGAGAGAAAACTGTTAAGCATGGTAAGAAATTCTACAATGAAGAGAGAACATGTTACCCACTCTATGGCACTGTTTTGAGCACTTTATGTATATTCATATGCTTACCAATATATGTATTTCTAATATATAATTATTAGTGTTACTAATATGTATTACTCCTTTGATATTCTAACAACTATATGAAATAGTATTATTACCCGCATGTTGCAGATGAGAAAACTAGGGCAGCAAAGAGAAGTCAAATGACATGAAAAAGATCATCCACTTTGTAATAAACTGCAAATAACGGTTTGTTTTCATTACTGAACTAGAAAAATGGATCCCAGAGAATAAAAGGTAACAATTTCAAGAGGGAAAAACATTATATTAAAAAGTGCGCCTTTGAACTACCATCGCCTAATGGGAAAGAACTTTCAGGAGAGAATTAAGGAGGACAGAAAATGAGATTCCTATGATAGAAATTCTGGGCCACATACGGAAGCAAATGCAGTGCGCAACCTGGGAGCAGCAGTAAACCCCTGAAACCTGAATTAGGGTGGGCACTGCGTCAGTCTGAGTTTTTCAACCCTGCCACTACTGACATTTTTCCAGGTAATTCTTTGTTGCGCGGGACTGTCCTGTGCATTGCAGGATATTTGGTGGCTGCCCTGCCTCCACCCACTAGATGCTAGGAGCGCTCAGTCATTAACTGACAATGGAAACTTTCTCCAGACATTGCCAAATGTCCCAGACTGAGAACCACAGCATTTGGAGTCCGATAAAAGAGGAACTGGAAATATACCAAAGCCTATAGAATGGACTCTGAAACAGTGTCTAATGTAGGATGGGAACCCTGTTCTCTCTAGTCAGGCTGTGGAGAGAATGCAGTGACACCCAACTGTTCCCACGATTGATCGGCACAAACAGTGGGGGCCTTCAGTACAAAGCATGCAATTCACAATGCCTGATGGCCTTTAAACGGGGCAAACTCTGTCATGACCTGTAAGACTGAGAACTCACTTAAGAGGACAACACCTCCACGGAGACCCTTAAGACTACTGAACCCTCTGCTGGCACGGAGAGAAAATAGGGACAAATAAAGACATTTTCCAACTGTAGCTTCTAGAGTCTAGCGATGTATTAATTTCCACTGTCAAGAAAGTAAAATGCTCCCTGGTATTAAATAAAATGTTTATACATGAGGTAATGTGAATCCACTTAAAATAACTTTTAGAGAAGACAGGATAAACCTTTTATTTGTGTTATTTTGGAAGGGTAAGTCAGCGCTCCATCTTCGTTTTCTGCTGAGGAAAGAGTATCTCCTGCCTCAGTCAAAATGGATGACCATCTGTTAATAATTTAGTGCTTGAAGGAGAAACTCCTAAACCGACTTGAGATTCTGGGACATGCCAAAAGCGTCAAAGAAGACAGCATCCTTTAGACAAGTCACAAGTTATCGCATCCCCTGTCGGGGAAATTCCCGTGCAATGGATTGTTCTCGTACGGGTTATATTTCAATTGCTTTAGGGGCAAATACCTGTGGGCATCGTTCTTTGTTAAATCTTGCCAATAACATACTACTGAAGAAAAGATCAGAAGTCCTAAGAAATCATTTGTGAATGAACTCGGCAATAAGCTATAGCTCGCCGATAATTCAAGAGTGGAAAAGCCCACTGAGACCGTCCGGTTTATTCGTGAAGCACGCTGCTGACTAACGATTTCTTCCCACTTTGCTTAAACTGAATAGCACTTTTATGATTCCAACAGTCCACTCAGGACAACATCTTTCCTGTCATTTGACTGTTTTTATTTTAGTCAGATATTTAAACTCTCAAGTGCTTTTTTTTTTTAAAGGGAAAAAGCAACCCCCCAACCCAGGTGAGTGGTTCAGTTCCCCAAGACAGCCCTCAGAACATTATGTGACCACCATCTGTGTAAATGATGGTGAGAACACTACTTCACACAAAGCAGCATGGGGTGGTGTAGGTGGCTACTTGGGAGGAAGGGGGCAGTGAGAAGGGAAAGGGCAATTCAGGCAAAAAGGAAATGAGCTTGCGTAGAGGTATGGAGGCAGACTCCCACCCAGGGGGGTGGAGGGGTGAGCTGTGCAGGGTGGGGGTGGGGGTGGGGGTGATGTGCACCGGAATGGTGAGGTGGGCGGGGGGCCAAACCATGCCAGGCTCTCAAAAGGTCCCTAACAAGAGAGATCCATCAATAGTACACATGGAGAGATGTAATCTCACCAAGGCTCTGTTTTCCCATCTTAACAAGCAGGATCTCCCAACAGAAACCTGTCATTAGCACACAAAGGCTTGACTGAGCAATGGGGGTTGTAAAGAAGGATTAAGCTCCCCATTGCACCAGAACCAGCTGGCATTTAACGAAACTGGGACCAGTCAGCCTTTTGCAAATCGAGGATCAAATTCCCCCAGGTGAGAGATGAAAATGAGAGAGGAGGGCACCGCCTCTCCCAGCAAACCCATCAGAACACTTCCACAGAGGGGAGAACCTCAAAGAATAGGAAAAATTTAGAATGATTTTACCGTGGCTACATGTGACATAAAACCTAATAGAATGATGGTGTTTACTATATACATCAAAAGTGTTAAACGTTAAGTGACAGAGTTGGAGACACTGTCCTGGTGAGTTAGTACATTCTCTTAGAGGCCAATATAACACTGGGGCTTCAGGATCCATTGATCCACAGCAGCAGGGGACACTGTTCTTCCAGACTTCTATGACTTGCAAAATCTGGTTGGCTCCAGAGGCCCACATGATGTAGGATTAACCAAGTGTGGTTTAGAAATAGTCACTAAAACAGACCACGGTCAACAACTGGGACAAAACCACACCGACCCTCCACATTAGTAGCGATAGCCCAAAGATGCTGCATGCAAGAACCTCTTTGAAAATATTTGTGGGAAAACCCACGATTTGCAAGGAAAGTATGTCTCATTTTTCTAACCAGACAGAATGATCAAGGAACTTACTTCAGAATATTCCAAAGGGCTAGGCTGGTGACATTTTATAAAGATGCCATTTCAATTAAATGCTCATTAAAAGCATTACATCATGACCCAGCTAAACCACAAAAACATATCCAGAAGTGGCTGGATATTTTAGTCAGAAGATAAAATATCCGAAGACAAAGTTATAGCATGGTCCTGGACAGTCAGAGAAGACAGGATTTAATAATCAAGAAAACAGATGGGGTGGATTTCGATGTGCATTTTTAATGTAGTAAGAATCTGCACAACACCTGAATTACAAACTCCAGGCACCCCACTCACAGATGACTCGGTAGGGACAACGGACATGGGGGGCACCATTCCCTTGACATCAAGCACCTGCCAAGAATTCTGGCTGAAGAGCCAATGCCAAGTTTCTCCTGCCTCCCCTCTCCTACCCTTTGGCTTCAGAACTTCCAGGATCCCTTATTCCAGACCAGTAACAGGGTGTCTTTTCCCCGTCTTGCTCTTTGGGCCTCCTAAGACTGCAGACGTTTGGAGGGGGTACTACCCCAAGCAGGTACTATTAGATTAATGTAATACCGAAAGTGAAGATGCGTTTCAAGTTTCAACTCCCTAACTTACAAACTTTGAGAACTCACCCTGCTCAAATACCTGGACTGCCTGCACTGTAACTGAAACAATTCCTTCTGCTTCCAGGGCTATGTATTCATGAAGAGAAAATTTATTTTTTCCTTTCTCGGTAGAGTGGTATAAAATATTGGAAAGAGTTTATAGAAGGTAGAGTTTACACAAGTGTTAGTGATTATAATTATGTTCATAACCAGTGCTGGGTTGAGGTCCTGCTTATATAAGCCTTTTGCTGGACTTTCTCCTCTCTCCTGCCTTTACTGCCATTACAGATGGGTGAAGTTAAGGATGAAACACATTTCAATGTTTCTTTTATGCACTTTTGTTTACTAAAAATGGACTTTAAAAAGGTAGTTTTAAAGAAAAGGTGGTAAAAACAGTGGGAAGTAAACTTGAATGTCAGTGTCAAATGGCCAACTGTGTAGCCACAGGCTTGTGCCTTATTCTCGGGCGCACAGCTGAATAGCATTCCCTAGCCCCTTGTACCTAGCTGGGGCCGTGTGATGAGTCCTTGCCAATCACACATGAACAGAAGGGATGGGTCGCTTCCTGCCTGAGATGGTCAGGAGCAGCCATTCCTTCCCCTGCCAATATTAAAGCTGAGGGTGAACTCCAGGGTCATGAGATGGAGCCCCATTATTTTGTAATGGATCCAGAATTTGTTTTAATGAGGTATGGTAAGATATGCAGACATGGAAATGACTGTCATGAAGGAAGCTCATACTTACAGATCCCCAGAGACAGGAGAAATGGACACCTTGTAGGGAGGGCCACACGGGGAGGCACCAGGGTCAGTAAGGGGGAAGAGGAGGAAAGGGGAGAGCATGGTCCAGAGCCTTTACTGGGGTTTTCAGGGGATGGAATGGGCAAGGCTGGGCAGGTATGCTGTGTAAGCTTAGGACTGGATGGTGCAAATAATTTCAGCAGGCTCTGGGCTAGAGAGGTGATCCCTAGTTGTATCTGGCCCCGGGGTGATTTAGGGCAGGGAGAATATTACACTGGTATGTGAAAGTTAACAGAGGAGATGGTTGGGGGTGTGGGTTCTGGACTGGTTAAGTATCAGAGACATTCTTGGAGGGGAGTCCTTTGCTCTCTCTCGGAATTAGGTAACCCTGAGAAGGGCAGTCTCCCCACGATCAGGGCTCCGGTAATCAGAGCACCAAAAACATGGAAAATAAGAAAATATGCTCAGGGCATCTGGGTGGCTCAGCCAATTAAACACCTGGCTTACACTCATATCATGATCTCACAGTTCATACGTTCTCGGGCCCCACACTGGGCTCTCTGCTGTCAGCACAGAGCCCGCTTCGGAACCTCTCTCTCTCTTTCCCTCCCCTGCTTGTGTGCTCACTTGCTCGCACTCTGTCTCTCAAAAATAAACATAAAAAAAATCAAAAGAATATATGCTCAATGCACCCCTCCATTTGATGGTGACATGATTAAGAAATAAGCTTTTAATGGGCTACATCCCTAAGATTTGGGGGTTGTTGCAGTCTATTCCCCCCCTTGCTAATGCACTTTGATTCAACTTCCCGATAAAGTTAAAAGGGTTCCTGAAATCTGGGACTCTAGCTCACGCTTATGAGCATTACATCAAACCCAACTGTTTCAAATACAGGTAACACGGGGTTTATTAAAAGGGACACCACGGGGTGTCTGGGTGGCTCAGTTAGTTAAGTGTCCAACTCTAGGTTTCAGCTCAGGTCATGATCTAGCAGTTCGTGGGTTCAAGCCCCACGTGGGGCTCTAAGCTGTCAGCACGGAGCCTGCTTGGGATCCTCTCTCTTTTCTCTCTTCCCCTCCCCCAGTTGTGCTCTCTCTCTCTTTCTCTCTCTCAAAATAAATAAAACTTTAAAAATATGTTTAAAAAAAAGAGACAGAGAATATTTAAAGAAAATATCTGAGAACTATTTAACTGAATGACAACAATGAGCCTACAGCCCAATTCTGTGTTTCGGGGTGATAGATGAAGTGAGGCAGGACATCGTGTGAGCTTTCCCTCAATAGGTCATTGACTTGACAACAAACCCAGACAGAAAAAAAAAATGTTCTGAATATGAATTTGGAGACTTGGTTTTATTTTAAATATATTATGATTGGATTGGTAATGAGTTATTTAGATTCATAAGCTGTAGTTTCATTTGTACAGAAAACTAAAAAGCTTCCAAAAGATTCCGCCTTTCTAGATTTCAGTGAGCAAGGCCCACACACTTCACTTATATGTGCTTTGGGGTCTCATCCTCCACTACACCGGCCACCCAGAGGTCTTCCAGACGGCAGACGCCACAATGGAGTTACCCGTCCTCTCTCTGTCCCATTTACCATCTGATGTTCATCCCTCGATCTTTTTCACGAAGTGTAGATCTTTCAAAACCTGTGCATAGCACCGTAGTGACCCTTCAAGGGGAATAACACGGTGGCTTACTGTCTCACATGTCTTACTTGAAAATACAGCATTTTGAGGGCACCTAGGTGGCTCAGTTGGTTGAGTGTCTGACTCTTGGTTTTGGCTCAGGTACGTGAGTTTGAGCCCCGCATTGGGGCTGGCAGTGTGGAGCCAGCTTGGGATTCTCTCTCTCCCTCTCTCTCTGCCGCTCCCACTCCCTCCCTCCCTCTCTCTCTCTCATAAATAAACTTTAAAAATTAAAAAAAAAAGAAAATATAGCATTTTGTGGATAAACTTTGTGGCTGTGATCGCACGTCCTCCTGGCTGGTTCCGGAGGTAGTGCCATCAGGTAGGTTAGGGAAGCATTAGAGCCATGTGGGTTCCCAACTGGACACCCAGAAACCAGTGTTGGCCTGGCACAGGGAACAGACTCATTTAGCTTTTGTTTTTCAATGAATGAGTAACTGAGTTTAAGAAGTCGCAATCTCAGAGAACGAAGTCAGTCCTGCCCAAACTCAGCTTGATGTGAAGCACGGCAAGTCACCAGGATTTACGTGAGATAGCTAAATTTGCAGCACCAGGCAGAGATCATAAATCGTTCGAGAGAAAATGACACAGTAATGCCACAGGCAGAGACAAGTATGCCACGTTTCATTTTATACATGTGCACAGTTTATAAACCTAATCTTAGAGCAGCACGTTGATTAAAAAGTATAAAATAGCCTTTTCCAGAAATCTTAAAAGACCTCGCTGCTTAATTTTGCCAATGGAGTAAGTATCCATATGGTACTTTTCCTTCTGAAAAGGGGAGGGAGTGATTTCCAGGGTGTGGACTGTGAAGAATTGAGACACAAATGTTTTAGGAATTTTTCTCGGCTGGTAAGTATATTCTCTTTCTCGTCACCCCCCACCCTTAAGTTTCATCAAGAAAAATCTGAAAATTCCCTTTTTGTAAGTCAAACCTGATTTTACTTTATTTTGCCAACAACCACATTCCACTTCAAGGAGGACTGCTCAGATCTGCACACTGGATTCACCAATGGAAAACCTGAGTGTGGCCTGACACCAAGGGTCCTGATGAATTTCAGTCCCTGCAAAGGTGACATCTCTGGTGTTAGCCTAGAATCACTTTTCACATCAAAGCGCCGGAGCAGCAGACGGGCCTTGGGACTGAGCGTCAGGCTGTGATGGTTGGAGGAAATCTGATTTTGCTGAATTGCTTGAGTGGAAAAATTTATTTTGAAACTTGAAATGAATCATCACAAACTCCATCAGCAAAGGAGTGCTTTGAAAGGTCTATCCAAAACCACGCAAAAATAAGCAAAGCAAAATTCTTGGAACCTTTCGAAGGAATGAACGTTGGGCTCACACCTTCTCAAAAGTATTCCTCCCCAACAACTGTGTGCCCGAAGTGAACAATGCTGGTGTGTACCCACGCCTCTGTTCGTGGATAGTGGAGACAGAACTCCCTAGTACAACTCACCATCTTTGTGACATAATCACAAAGCGTGTATCTCAGTGAAATGCATGAAATACTCTAGGGACCTTAGCCTGTCAGGCAAAACTCCTTTAAGGCTCTGGGTGTGGGGAGGAGTCTCAGGAACAGCTTCAGGCAGGACTTGGGGGTGAAGGAGGCATTTCTCTGTTATATCGGGGTCCTCCATGCCTTGAAAGTGCCTCAATTTGTCTCTGATCAGGTGCCTTTAGGGGTGGGGTGATACATCCGTTCTACGTGGTAATTCAGTGTCACAAGAACTCATTTACAGCACATATAAACAAGCAATCCCATCAGCTGCCACATCCCTGCCTTCTCAAACTGGCAATCTTTCTGGATTTCCACCACTGACCTTCCTCCTCCGACCCACACCCACCCCCGCCCCCACCCCCCAAAGAAAAACTACATCTTCTTGCCAATCCTTACATGTCTTTCTACACCGCAGTCTTACCTCCAACCCCTCACCAAGAAAAGTCCCCACCTGAGTTTTCATGATGTGACCCCCACCCCTGTCCTCCTTTCTAGCCAATCCTGCTGTCTCTATGTTGCAGCCGTCTTGACTACGGGTGCTGTTGCCGACCATGGAGCGGACACTGGAAATATGTGAAGATGTGATTTGATTTATTATAGTTGCAGTAGGATAGGGATAGAAGGAGGGGAGGTTGCCGACATTTACTGTCGGGCATCCTGAAATGCTCATCAGAGGCCGAACAAAGTCTGCAATCCAGCCCCCCACACCCACCCTGGGAAATACTGTCCATGGCCGGGGCAGGTTCCTTCCTTGTGTGCTTGCCTGGTTGGGCCAGCAAGGCTCTTTCTCCCCACCTTTTCCCCGTACCTCCCCCTGCCCCACTTGATCACTCCCCCTCTTCGTCTTTCAAAAACACACATACCATTTCCTTACAGAAGCCCCTTCCTTGACCCACTAGACTAGGCTGTGTCCCAGTAGCACACAGCACACTGGCCATTCAGCAGTCACATACGTACTTCCTGATCATCGGCCCTGACCTTCTGCAAGCTGCCAGAGGGCAAGAGAGGCAGAATTTATATCCGTGCCCTCTCAGGGTCAGGGCACATCACAGATACGACATGATTCTGCTGAATACAGAAGTTCTCGAAACATGCTCCCTCCTCTTTAAACGCATTCCCATTTCCTGGGTTTCGCTCTTCTCAAACACTCGCTGCAGTCCCTGGAGACACAAGTGGTTTTTTTCCTTCTCTCATTCATCTTGCCTGACGTCACACATTCATCCCCCCTGATTGCTCTGGTCATAATCCTCTCCTCGATCTAAATTCTATGGTGACGCTTCACCTAACATCTTCAGTCCCAACTTCTTAACCTTGCATTCAAGGCCCTGTGCCATCCACCTTTCACCCACCTTCTCAAACCTTTTCCTGCCTTCCACCCATGAAGGGATCGATTCCTCAAAGCTTTCCACATCAGCCCTGAAATTCCCCACTTTATTATTCAGCTCTTCCTTCCATTTCTATATATCTCGACCCTACCTGGGATTTCAGGCTAAGTCTAAATATTATTGTCTCTAACAGGTCACTAATCATTCCAAATGAAAGGCATTTCTCTCTCAGCCCTCTAAAATCCAATAGCACGTCATCTGTATTTTACTGGAGGCAATTATATTCTACTTTTACTAGAAGGTTCCAGGTGCAAATCCAGTCTCCCTTATCAGACTACAAACTCTTTGATGGTAAGACCCACATTGATTCATTTACCTGTCACCCTTAACATCCGCCACAGTGCGTTGGACATAAATATCTCCTGAATGAGGTTAATCAGCAAGGATACAACCCTTTTTGCTATCCATTAATCGTGAACAATTAAGAAGTTAATTCTAAAATATTCATTTGTTAGAGGAAGTCAACTAATGAACAAGAACACCAATGGCCTCCTACAATTCTCTGCCAAATATACTCAGTATTTGCAATTTATTTTATGTTACACAGATTCACTCATGTTCATGTTTACAGCACAATTAAAAGAAAACCCCCATGCTGCAGGCTTACTAAATACAATGAAATAATGGCATTGCCAATGATGGTGATGATGATAATACAAACTGGAAAAACCCATCCTATTGGCTGGCTGCTAGGAAAATGGCCATATTTGAGGGAAACAGATAAGGGCGGCAGAAATGGACTTGAAATTCACTTGGTGTTATCTCTCAGTTGAAGTAGTAATTTTTGGGAGTCTGTCTGCTTTTAAACACAGGCTACATGACATGAATGAATAGATCTATGTAATGGACTCTAGGCTGACTCTAACAATTCCTCCATAAACCACAAGCCACAATCTTAAAGCACAAAATCATAACTCTAGGATTGGAAAACCACTGCCTCTACCGCAGAATGGGCCACATTAGTTCCTTAGGAAGCAGGCAGGTAAATGGCCATCTTATAAATCTTCTGAGAGTCCCAAGGCAAGCACTTTGGAGTTAGGCCCAGAGCGCAACGTCTAGATAAGAAGGGGAAGGGGCCTGGAGATAGTACTTGTTCTCAGTCCACGCCATTCCCTGTGTCTCTCTGCATATGGGTCAAGAGGACAACTGCCAAAAGTGTTCTTTTTTAAAAAAAATATTTCTTTTTTTTGTGAGAGAGAGAGAGAGGGAGGGACCGAGGGAGAAAGGGAGAGAGAGAATCCCAAGTAGGCCCCACGCTGTCAGTTGAGAGCCTGATGTGGGGCTCGATCTCACAAACCGCAAGATCATGACCTGAGCCAAAACCAAGTGTCGAATGCTTGACCAACTGAGCCGCCCAGGTGCCCCCCAAAATTGTTCTTAGGCTCAACACACAAACTGCTTCCCACTGCCCATCCATCGTGATACAGTGATGGCTGCTTCTACCACCCAATTGGCAGGGTTCTAAAACAAACCACAGTCAGCACTCTGTAACCCCCGCTCATTCAAAATATGTAAAACTCCACACTGAGTAAAAATGAATCACAGGAAAGCTGGAGAGTTAAAAGGACAGGATTCTGCTAGAGTGTCCCTTGTGGGGATGAGTCTAGAAGCAGAAGATTTTGCTTTCTGATCTAGAGACTTAGGGACCCTTCAAGGACAAGGAGGTCTGATGAGACTCAAATGATAGGTCAGAGGGTATAATATACTGGCTGGGCATGCGTTTTCTCTGACTGTCAGGATTTAATAGGTTAACGACCATCAGGGAGGATGAATCATTTCTGTTTGAAGCACAAAACACATTGACACAGACACAAAGAGGCTTGGAGGCTTTATAGTTTTTGGTTCTCTGAACAATAAAAGGCCTTGTCTAGTCAACATTTGGAGTAATTTTTCCCAGGGGGATTATTACTATTTGAGAGGGATGAAAGAGTAGCATTCTCATGATACGTTTTCCTTTTCTGGGACTAAAAGATGTGTCTCTTTAGGAGGCAAACTTTTGGATGCATTAAGTCAGCTGCCTTTCTCACATGCCCTCTTCCAGCTGGAGGAAGGACTAAACAACCAGTCGAGAGAATCAGTCCTCGAACTTTTAACAGTTTGCTTGAAACGTGTATGTCAAGGACAGGCGACTCTTTCAAGAAATGAGGTGTGAGGTGAGGCTCTCACCAGATTTGAGTTATTCTGCGTATAGGTCCGTGAGGGTGGAAAATGAAAGCCCAAGTAATTAACCGATGATGTCAAAGCCGCGGACGGGAGGCATCGATGTTTCGTTACAGTACCATGCTTTGCTTCAAGAGCCTCACCTCAAACAGTTATTAAAAATAAAGTTTAGAATTCCTAGCATTTAAACTCTCCAGGCAACTGGAAAGAAAATGGGCTCTCAGAGCCAGAATGGATGAAACTTACAAGCTATAAACCTGAGCCCTAGCTCTCATTAGACTTTAGGTATGTTTTTCTTCGAGAATGTGTTCTTGTGATCTCTCAGTCTGCAGAACTGGGGGTGGGGGTAGGGAGGAGGAATTGTGAACGACCGGCACCAGAGGGACCGCAGGGCTACTTGCTGACAGTTGAGATCATGAAGCCGTTACCATGTTCCAGTGCCTTCATGGGAAACCAGAAGAGGATGAGGGAGTGGACCAAGGCGTTGATGCAGTGACCCCAGAAAACCTAAGGGAAAACAAACCAAGGGAGTCAGGAGTTGCCCACAACTCTTGACCTCTGTGCAACTCAACAGACGGCTCATTGTGAAGGATCCTGGCAGTGTGCTGCGACGCTCCAGGAGTATTATTCTTGAAGTTAAAAAAAATACCCATTTCCTCATTTTTATGTACAAATGACTGGACAATCTCCAAATAATATCACCTTACTACAAAGACCTGAATGTCTCTGGACATATACACAGAGCAGTGTACAGTCTGTCCACATTCAAAAAATGAATTCTAATCCTTTTTTTATAATCATAAAAATGACAAAATTTTACAATCATCTAGAAAGAGAAGGGTATTAGGTCAAAATTGTTAACAAGAGACAGAAACTGTGTACTTAGCATTAAAAACACTCTAAATGTAGATTTCTACACAGCATTCTCACTTCTTTGTTTTGCTTTTTAAAATTCCTCCCTTACAACTTGTTAATTTCCAGCAGTTTGGTTAATATCATGCACATTTAAAAATGCTCTTTAACACTTGAAAGGTCAAAGAACACAAAGTTTAGTTTCTTCCAAACAATAGTTTCATAAATGTATTTCGATGATCTCTTTAACTACTGAGATGACCAAACTACTATACAGACACCAGTTTGAGTTTATTCAAACATATACAGATTATTCTGGGGATTGTCCTATAGTTTGATCCTAAGTCGTGGTGGGGAGACAGAAACTAGTGAAAAAAAAAGGATAAAACAATGGGATTTCCCCATTTTAAATGTTCATTTTTTTTTCCTACCTTTCCCCTGACCTCCTCACCCACCCCCTCAAAAAAAAAAAAATCTTCAAGGTGTCTGCAAAGAAATCTTAGAGCATTCTCAGCTTTACTACTCTTTAAATGGGGTCCAGTCCCTACGTAACTTCCCATTGTACACGGCCTTTGGATTCAAACTCTGTTAACAGATTTATGTAAATAAGGCAGAACCAGCAGGCCGTATTTCCCACTGATAAAATCATAGTGAACAAGGACTAACAACTCATCCAAGTCTCCTCGTGTATGGAAGATACTAGAAGCACTTGGATCCCTTTTGTTTTTTACAGTCTTGGACGTGGTTATGCTTCCCCCAAAAGAAGGCAACTCTGAGTTGAGACTAATAGCTGGCTCACAACAAAGGCTTCAGGGACTGTCCTCTTGCCGGGGACGCCCCCTCTGTCATCCTTACTAAGGCCCCGGTGGCTACCCGAACAAATCACACACACAAAACCAGCGCCCCGTATTTTAATTGACCTGTTAAAATGTTAAAATGAACCTCTGCTTCAACTTCCAAATCCCCTCCTGCACAAAAATCTAAGCCAGAAACATGGCAATGCAGACATCCTGCACCAAGCCAGGCACAGGTCTCCCTTCTGGCCTGTGACACTCAGCTACTTAGCTCTGACTGGCAAACCCTGGGAGTCCTTTGCCGGTCTTGACTGTAGGTTCCTGGCAATACCTAACCTAACCCAGCTTCCACTCGGCCCTTTGCAGGACTCCCTATACCTTTTAGGTCTCGCTGCTTTCTCTCTTCTGGTTGATTCTCCAGGTTGGAAAAAAAAGATAAACTTGATTCCCGCATTGACATCTGACCAGTTTTAGTCACTGACTAAAGAAACATTTTCTTTTAACTGAAAAACCAAGCCATAGGTGGCAAGAAGGCTCTGTTAGGGAAGTCCCTGCCCACCTCATGAAGGGTAAGGGGAGTCTCTGATGGCTGATCCTAAAAGACCTGGGGCCATGGGTGCCGCTGGCCAGACCGATGTCAGAGGCACATGTGGACGAGAAGAAAGGGGCTGACAAACAGAAAGGGGACGTGCAACATGGAAGCTTCCTTTCCGACTTGGCATCTTGAATTCACTGGCTCACTATACTTTGGAGAGGGCTGGGGCCTCAGCTCTTCTCACGTGTTCTCTCTAAGGCATGAGCTATCTCTCAGGCAGGTAGCTAGAACCGGGAGACAAAGAGTGGTGCTTACACCCTTGTGAGGTGACAAATGTGGGCGTTTACCTTTGTGTTGAAGCCTTCTGCATTCTGGGTGATTTTGTAGAGCTGTGGGAACCTGAGCATGCTCTCCTGGGTGCAAGACCTCTCGAAGATTCCCAGAGTAAAGGGCGGCAATGCTGTGAAAATCTGTATGGAGAACAACGAGCCATTAAAAGAGGCCCCCTTCCCAAGTCACACGGCTAAAGGGTTTCAGTTCCACGGAATGATGACTTAATTTTCAGTCAAGTCCAGACCTGAGCTTCAGTGATTCACAACTCCCCTCCAAACAAAGAAAATACACAGGAGACTGTTTTTACTTGTTACTTAATCAGCATAAAATGAATCCACTGAACATTAAAAAACGATACCATAAATATCCAGTTAGCTAAGAAACCACGTTAAATGAAGAACTACCTTCCTTTGTCAAACAAGCGCTGACTTAGGTGGCTGTGTCAACGGCTGCCCTTCCCGTCAGTGTCGCCAAGGCACAACTTTACAACTTCCCATCCTGATTTTATACTCAAATTTCAGGAAGCATGAGGTACTTCACCCATTTATTCATTTGACAGACATTTATTGGGAATGAGTTATGGGCCAGACACTGTGATAAGCACCAAGACTATGTACAGAGGTTTAAAGACAGGAGGAGGAGGAAAAGAAGCAGGTCCCTGACCCGCAGGCGCTCCGTCTACTGCAGAGGTGGAGATGGGCAGCCGGCAACAGGCGTATAAACAAACACATACAACACGGTGCTCTGCAAAACTATTCACGGTGAGACGATGGAGAAGGAGAAGGGAGAGTCAAGAAAGGATTCTGGGACCAAAGAGTGCCTGACCTATAAGGTACTGGACCTACAGGATTTGGTGGGATGGAAAGGGATTGTCGGGGAGAGGGGCACAGAAGGAAACACTCCCATAAAACAAGCACCCTCACAAAGCTTCAGGTAGGACACAGGTGGTAATTTTGGGGGTGGGGTGAGGACTCCTAAGACATCCAGCATGGTGGCCGGCTGAGGACGCTACACAAGATAAGGCGGGGAAGAAGACAGAGCAACCTCTCATGACAATGAGTATCCGGGTGCCTTCTGAGACCACAACCTTTACCTGGGATCTACAGGGGACTGGCACACTCGTATCTGTGTTTTGGAAAGAGAAAGCCAGATCCTGAAGAGGAAATCTGAAATAAGCATGTCGTTTCAGCCCAGAACGTAAGGTCATTCTCTTACTTCTGGGAGAAGGTCTGGGACTTCTGGGAAGAGGTCACAGACTGGGTCACTCACTGCTTCCTATCAGCATCGAGCAAATCCCTATCTACAAACCCAGCAAGCGCTCAAGCCCGTGGGAACGGGATGTGTGTCTTTGAGAACTCTGTGTACACCAGTTACTGGGAGCCTGAGTCCAGATAAATAAGCCTTTTCCAAATCTATTAGGATAAAACAATCGGAGATGTGGTGGAATCAGGCCAACAAAACTTGCAGGCTCCTCTTTCACCCTGGAGCGGAGAGGAAACTGGCCCTGGGGGGATTTCAACGTTCTCCAGATTTCAAGGTTAAAAGGATCAAGAGTGGTTGTACTCGTCTCTCTCACAATACAACAAGTTATCTGTTTAAGGGAGGTGCTCCTACCCCACATCTCAGAAGCTGTGCACATCTGTACATCAACTCACCCTTGTTGTTTTGCTTCTACGTTCTGTCACGCACACTTTATATTGTCATCCTTATCCCCCACCCTTTAACTTGACTTTCCACCCACTGCGAATCGTCCTACCCTTTACCAACGGCCAGCCACCCAGTAGGATCTATCATATTCTCACCCTGCTTCCGACACACCACACACACACACAGACATCATTCTTTGTTTTATAGAAACATGTTTTTCTTCATCATATTTTTCTCATAAAACAGTACATCATTGAATGCCTCACATGTCCCCTGGGTTTGACACTAATGCACTATTTTTCATGCCCACACAGTAATTCATAATATGGATGCACTGTATTTTTTCAGCCATTCAACTACAGATAGGTATTCATTTGTTTCCACACACAGTATGCAATAAATATCTATATCATTAAAAATATACCTTTATCTTTTATTTCTGTGGGAAGGAGTCCCAGAAATAGGGTTGCAGGATAAAAAGATACAGGTTAAATTTTATAAGATGTTGCTCAGTGGTTTTCAAAAAAGGTTCCAATCACTTACCTTTCCCTTCATGAAGGACAAGAAGTAATCTCGTCCCTGCTTCCCCAGCACTGGGTGCTACCTTTAACATTCTCCAGACTAAAAAATTAAAGATATTAACTCTTGCTTTAAAAAAATTGTACGTTTCCCTGACTACCAGGGCATTTGAGCGTGTTTTTATATATGTGTTGGACATTTGGATTTGCAATTCTGTGAACAGTCTAGTCAGGTCCTTTGTCCATTTTCTATTCATGGTTTATCCACTTTTTAGGAGTACTTGGAGTATAACAGATACCAATTCTGTTGTTATGTTATAAAGTTTCGTCCAAATGCACTCTTTGTCTCCTGGTTTTCTTTACGGTTTCTCTTGTCATATAAAAGCGCTTAATTTTTATATGGTTAAGAATAGCTTTGAGGGTCCAATTATGGTTATTAAAGTTTTTAGGAGTTTCTTGCAGGAATCTTACAGTTTACTTTCCACATGTTAGTCTTAACATATTTGGAATTTATTTATCTATGTAGTATAAGATAGGCGTCCAATTTTATTTTTTTTTCTAACTATAGAGCCAGGGGCACCTGGGTGGCTCAGTCGGCTAAGCAGCTGACTTCATCTCAGGTCATGATTTCATGGCTCATGAGTTCAAGCCCCGCATCGGGCTCTGTGCTGACAGCTTGGAGCCTGGAGCCTGCTTCAGATTCTGTGTCTCCTTCTCTCTCTGCTCCTCCCCTGCTCATGCTCTCTCTCTCAAAAATAAATGTTAAAAAATTTTTAAAAAAATAAAGAGAGTTGTTAGAATACAATTAACCCAACTCTTCCTAAAATAGCACTATTGACATTTACTGAATTCTCACATATTGTAGATCTGGAATCCCAGCAATCTGGCAATTGCTGAAGTAAATTCCAAACTGGAATTTACTTCTAGATTCTCTAACTTATTTGTGCGGTTTCATGTCAGTATCATATTGATTTGGTTACAACAGGTTTATAGTATTGTCTGATGTTTGTGATGAGAAGTTGACCCTTATGATTGTCCTTTTTTGTACTCTGTGTTATTTGTTCTCAAGTACTTGTTAATTCCACTTATACTTCGATATCATTTTATGCAATCCCTCTCCCACCACACAATCACTGGGATTCTATTTGGAATGCATATATTTATATAACAATTTAGAGGAGTATTTTTTGTAATGATACTGTCTTCTCGTACAAGAGAAAAATATGCCTTTCTACCTGTTCTACTCTATTTTGTATACTTCAGTAAGCGTTTGGACTTTTTTTTTTATTTGGTACTATAAAAGTTATTCCTATGCAATGTATATGAAAGGAATTACTACTCCTTTGCATTTCTAAGTCTCCTTGCTGGAGTTAAAAAAGTTATTAATTGCTAGGATAGAAAAAAGGTATTGGTTTTTAATATTTATTATAGATCTAGTCACCTTATCAATTCTCTTATAATTCTAGTTTTTATTGATATCTTTGGGGTTTTATAGATATACAGTCATATATGAACACATCTAAAAGGCCATTTTTGTGTATATATTTGTATAAGCACAGAAATCATTTTTTTCTAGTAACAGTTTTTAAATTTTCTTGGTAATTGCTGAAAATTCCAAAACCCAGCTGAATTATATAGTGATTTCAGGCATCCCTGACTAATTTCTTATTTATAACGAGATAGTTTAAGAATTTTACCATTTATGGTAATATGCTACTGTTGGGATTTTTTAAACATATATAAATAGTCTGGATTATAGTTAATTGGCTTCTTTCTTTCCTATTTAAGAGTTCTTATTTGGGGAATGGCAGCTGACTGCCTCAAATACTTTCTCAGCCTCCACTGATGGGATCATGTTTGTCTTTTTTCTTTTGTGGATATGATATTTAGCAAGATTTAACAATTCTGAACCTCCTGTATTCCTGAAATAAATCCTACTTGGTCAAATATTTTACTCTTTTGATACACTCTTGAACTTGATGTGCTGATTATTTAGAATTTTTTATTTCTGTTTACAAGTGAGGCTTGGCTCATAGTTTTGTCCTTCAAATTATGCTGGCTTGGTAAGATTAAATAAGATAATTTTTGAAACAGTTTAAAACATATTAAGAGTTATCTCAATAAAATAAGAGATGAAATCTAGCTGAAATCCATCTGATCATAGTGGTTCTTGTCACCATAAAATAAAATGATGTAGAAATTTGACTACAGAGAGAATCCAATGGATGGCGTTCACTAATTATTTTGAGAGATTTAAGAGTTACAAATCATGATTCGCTACTTTAGCTGGCCTGGGGAATCAAATATAAAGAGTAAATACAGAAGAAGAAAAAGCAAGACAGAAATACTGTTTGTTGAAAATGGCAAGGGGAAATCCAGCCCAGAAGAGGGGTGGCTAGCGAACATCTCAAATGTCCCCAACTGCCTCTTGTACTGGGTCTCTGTGCAGTGAGGCAGGAGTGGGAAAACAACTGCTAAATGAGACATTATTGGAACAACAATGGTAAAATTGGAATATGGACTAATACAGATCAGGTAATAGTACCATGTCCATGCTAAATTTTAGATTTTGATCATTATACTGTGGTTATGAGAGAATGGTCTTAGCAACTATGTTCCAAAGTAGTAGGCAGTGAGGAGCCTGAGGTCTTATTTCCAACTGGTTCAGAAATAATTGTGTCAGTGTGTGTGCACACAGGAAGGCCTGTGGGGGTGTATACGCACCTGTGCCTATGGTGGGGTGCACACATAGGCACACGTAAGGAGAGAGAATGCAAATGAGGGCAAAATGGTAATGATTGATGAATCTGAATACAGGAGCTCTTTGCACTCTTTTTGTAATATTTCTCTTAGTTTCTCAATTTATTTCAAACAAAAGTTACCAAAACAATTTCTATGGGGACAGACTTCCATGTTCTCAAAAGGTCTGCCCCTTCCGGCATGAGTGACTTCTGGAGGCCAAAACTCCTCTGATGCCACTTCACAGACACCTGACTCTCCCAGCTCTGCGTGGCGGCTCCCTCCAGCACCTGTACTGTGGCCTGACGTGACAGACCTGTAGAGCCACTGCACCTTGAAATTCACTTCTCTAGTGCAATATTCTCTTTCCTATAGTCTGGGGGACACAAAGAGCATACAACACACCCCCAGCCCTAGGGATCAAAGGTCACCGTGGGTCCTAAACTTTTGTATATGCAGCCATCCCTAAAAAAGTGGGTTTAAAATTTTGTTTTCTCACTATCTCTGAGAAACACTGATGGGGCTCAGGTATCTGCATGTTCACACACATCCTGGTTAAGCGGCGTGTGGACCATATTTTGACCAACACTATCCAAGTCTATCAGCATCGTATGCATAGCAGGCCCTCAATCCAAGTCTGTTGGATTAATTTGAATTGTCCAAGACTGCACACAGCTAAGAAGAGAATCTGGTTCTCATGCCTGAGCATAAAGGTAGGGCTCATCTCCATGCACTATCTAACTAGGTGACATATACTCCAGTCCTTAGCTCTCAAGTAGAGTCTCACAGTCTCACTTCCTATTTATATATCTGTATGTGGGCATGGATTTGGCCCTTTCCAGCACTAAATCATGGAGCAGAGACTAATTTTCATCTACTCAAAACAGTCTTAGGGCCTGAAAAGTTAACAATCTGTCCGAGGGGAGGTCCTGAGCCGCTATCCATGTGGTAGGTGAGTTAGAGGAGCTGTTCCAGCACAGGTGAGAAAGGGGCATTGACCCAGCCCTGCTCTCACTACCTGCCACCTTTGCCTTTCAAGCCTACATATTAGCAATAAATGTGCCAGCGTACTTGGTAGTAGCACACTGACTAACTCACCAACGCTGTTTAAATCCAAGATAAGATCTGAACTCAGGCTCAGTGGCAGCTTAGTCTACCCTTTGACCTTCTCAACCAGTCAAGGTGGGGCCACATTGTATACAGCATTTTAGACCTAGTGCCTAGCATGGGAGCTACTAAAAGAGAAAAAAAAGATCGAGTGGGCAGATGACTTGAACACCCAGCCACAAACATATATACAAGCTATAAATATTTACAGCCCCACAATGTATGCTGTATTGTATGTCTGATAACTTCCATCAATTGCTTCCTGTGACAGCTGTTTCTGACTGTAAACTCCCACAGGGCAGGCAATGCCAGAGTTAGCGTCCAAAAGAAACGGGAAAGTGCAACTCGAAACGTTGCATACCAGGGTCTCTAAAGCACCAGGCTACGAGCCCCTTAGTTCTCCCTGCCAGAAAAACAAAGAGCTAAGTAGCTACCCCTCACCATTTTGGCTTACAGTTTCTATTTATTTCTAGTTTTTGAATCCACTATAGAGAAGTAATGAAAAAAGAACTCTAAAATCATGAAAAATACCAAACAAGCTGATTACCATTCACCATGGGACCTGGAAGTCAGCATTCATCATTGTAGCACTAGCTGTGGAAGAAAACCTTCTTCCTCAAGGACAGACACTCTTCTAAGAAGGACAAAGTGGACACGGGGTTACGTACTATATGTGCGCATCTATGCTTAAGAATTCAGAAATAAAATTGCGAAGTGGAATAGGTTTAGATGTAGTTCAGAAATTTCTTACTTGAGCTAAAAACATGGAAATGTTGTGCAGGCATTTAGTCAGGAGGTAACAAGGGTCTATTATCAAGATATATGGGTTAATAATTTCATGGGGTTATTCAAGAATGATCTGCTATGATTGAAACCATGTGTGGAGAGCCTGGGCTTCTGCAGGATGTGTCGCCGCAACAAAGGCTGTAAAGATGTATTTGTGCTGCCTGTTCTGTACACAGATGATTGACTCAGATACACCCCCAGACATAAACAGTAAAGGAATGTCACTGAAGTTCTGCCTGCTGTCAGATAGAGACGGAGAATGCTTACCACATTGTACAAGCCGATGCACCAACGTTCAAATAAAATCTGCCCAGAAAATCCATTAACAAAGGCGAACCAAAGCTGAAAGAGAAGAAAGTTCAAGAAGTTTTATATCAATATTGACCTAAATGTTTCCATTCACTGAAGAAGGGTGGGGGGGGGATGTGGACCACCAGCTGCACACAGCTGCTGAGGGATAAAGAGCCACAGGACGTGGCCGTCATTCTTTCATAAAAACTAAGTTCCCAATATCATGGGCCCTGATATTTCAAGGAAAATTTATATTTAAGGCATACATCAATTTTAAGAGGTAATATGTACATATTTACAAAAAAGCAACTTATATTTAATTTATATCGAGTATGTTTCATGGCAATGCTTTTTCGTTGACTGGAAGAGTCTCAAAATTCATGCTCCTTTTTCCCCATAGAGTTGATTTGATAAAGGTGATTTATCTTTGTAGGACTTTCAAACAGATAAAAACCATAAATACAAGACAAAAAAAAAACTCCTCTGTTGGTCATTTATGTTCTTAGCTCATAAAATATCGACACTCCTTAATTGAATGGCCACCACCTGAGCAAAGGTCAAAACACAGTATTACGAAAGGAACATGCCCAAATCATCTTCTAGAGTAACATGGGATGTATAAATAAATAAAATGTAGACGATTATTTATGTCTTCAAGTAGACTATAATTCTAATTGATTAAGCAAGACTGACATAAAAACAACTGCAGAGCAAAATACCAGGGAATAAAAATATGTTCAAGAAAACGAGCCATCCAACGGGCATAATTAGGAGAAGATGTGGAGCAGTAAGAGTGCAACATAAGAGGGGAGAGCCATTGCGAGGATGGATGAAAACCTGACTTAGAAGTGAGCGAATGTGGAAAAATGGAATACAACATACTGCTGTTTAAAAAGTCATCAAAATTTATGGGATACAACAAGATTCCAGTGACTTGGGGGTAGATTTTAAAGCATCCCATGGGAATCACAGAATTAACCTTAGTGGTATAAAATCATGATGGACCGAATCCATTACTATGGTGGAACTACGCTGGCAACACAGAACAGCTACCCCATGATAATGAGAGTGGAGATCAACTCTGCTACGAACATTTTACAGAGTCCGATTTTTCAAAATCAGTTTCTTGAACCCACTAGAGTAAGCTTCTTGAGAAAGGAATTGTTCCCTATGTTGTACAACCTTATGGAGTGCGATAGCAAGTACAAAGGATTTACCAAGTCTAAGTAGGGTCAAATGAAATACACCTCAATTCAATTGCCAGATGAAGCGTTCTTACACGTAGCTTTGATTATCTCATCCCGTAGTTCAGAAACCTACTAGGGATCCCTCCTAAATCTAAGATAAGCTTGCTGACCTCGAGGACCTTCAAAAGTCCTTCCACACGCTTATTCACTCTTAAATCCAACTGTCTCCCAAGAGGTCCCCGTGAGGCCTGGCTGTTCTCTGTCAAGAAATACTGACAGGGAACTAAGAACCAGAAGTTTGTGCTGTGTTCTGCACTCAGAATATTTTTACAACACCTGTTCAAATATTAGCTGTCCCTAAAACAACAATTCCGATCACACTGCTTTCCAACCACTCGAGGCCTTGGCAATCGATAGTTCCACCAAGCTTTTAGTGCAACGAGAGCCTGGATCCAGAGCTGACTGAAGCATATTTGTAAACTGTTTCAAGACCTTTAACATTATTTTCCCAAGATTGTGTTATACATCTATATTCTCCTATTCAAACAAGTGAGCCGACACTGATGAATATCTAGTGAACACTTAACCTGTAATTGCTTAATTCTGTTAATGTATATTCTTTTGCCAAAGGTAGTGATATTTCTACTGCTCTCCCCTCTCCCCTAATATCAACTGAAAACAGCAAAAATAATTAAAAATAGAAAATATCTGTTTTTTTTTAATGTTTATTTATTTATTTGGGGGGTGGGCAGAGAGAGAGGGAGAGAGAAAATCCCAAGCAGTCTCCACACTGTCAGCAGAGCCTGACGTGGGCCTTGATCTCATGAACCATGAGATCATGACCTCAGCTCAAACGTCAAGAGTCAGACGTTTAACCCGCTGAACCACTCAGGTGCCCCCCAAATCAACTATTTTCAATGAAACTGTAGGATAGCCTTGATTAAAACTACAGATGACACAGAATAGAAATAATAAATACAAGATAGGCTCAAACAAGGGGGGGGGGCTGCCAAGAGCAGAGTAAAAAAACCTGCAGAGTAAAAAAAAAATTTTTTTCCAGGAAACAGGTGCAACAATCCAAGAAACAGCTGACCAATGCTTATTTGAAGGGAGAAATCTAGAGGCAGGGACAAGTCATGGCTGAGGTCCCTTGTCCTGTTCACCGCAGCAAGAAAATTGAGGTTGAAGGACAACGTACACACATATGCCATTTCCCCCCAAGAAGCAAGTGAGGAGGATGGCAGGGTGAAGTCGGGGCATAAGCAGCTATCAACTGGGCAGACACTGATTGAGGGAACCTGAAAAGAAATACATGCAAAAGCATCCAGTAAAAAAACCCGTAACATGCAGACATTCCCTGTGAGACACATTGCCCTCCAACTTGCCCAAGAAGAAGAAATGGGGGTGAGGGGGGTGCTTACTGATGCAAAATGACAGCTGACCAGTGTAGACGAGGTGGAACCTTTGATGCGCAAGTGCTTGGAGACAATAATTATGTATAATTATATACATATAAAATATATAATTTCATACATTATATATGATGTTAATATGAAATAATCTCTACCGAAAGAACCAGGTCACCAGGGAAGAATATCTTGAATGCTCTTGACAGGCATAAAAGAGCTAAAGACAATGTGGCTTTTCATTGAAACAAGAGCCAAAGTAAGATGCAGAAGATATCAAAGGAGGAAACAAGAAAAAGTCAATGCTGCAGATTAAAGACATTTTATAAAGGGGGCTGGCACCCAGAACCGACAGTGCTGATGGCACACTTAGGGACAGGGTGGGAGGGCTTGGGAAAACAAATGTCAAAGAGAGCACAAAAGGTTAACATTCATTTTTTAAGAGCTGACAGTTTCCCAAAAATAAGCAGAGAATTCCAAAAGGGTGTACCTTATAAAAACATAAACGAACAAACTGGACAGAAAAAAAAATGTTCAAAGATATGATCAAAGAAAAATTCTGAAATATTCTAATACCTTGCTCAGCCAATAGGGAGAGCACCATTTGTCTCCAGGAAACAAGACCACAGACAGAGAAAGATCAACAGCTACCCATGTTCTGAGATGTCAATTAACGAGTTAAAATTTTATAAGATCGATTCTTTAATATATTTTGGCAGAAAAAGCAGTTAACCTACAAGGGGAAAGATCATTTGACCTCACACTTCTCTCCAGGAGCAGACAGGACCAGAGGCCAGTAGGAATGCTAACATGTCCTTAGGGACATGACAAGACTTTCAGGCAAAGACACAAACCAAGGAAACATTAAGAGTTAAAAACATGATGAAAATGCAATGATGGAAGTAATACTGTACCTGTTGTATTATCAATACAAAAAGTTTTTAATGCTAGGTGGATTAAAAAAATATGTGTTATGTACAGAGTAACATGTAAGTAAATAATATTTGAATGATATTCACAAATTCACAACCCTGACTTTAAAGGCCCTACAGACCAGGTAGGTCCTTACCTGCTGTCCGTACAGCACTGCTTCTTCTTGGTTCTCTGCAAGCACCAAGTATGAATCTAACTTTAGTGTTTTGCATCCAAATATGAAGTAACTTTGTTAACAGCATGATATACTATTTAGAAAAGATTATGCGGTATTTTGCTCTCACTGTGTATACTCAAGTTAATTAAGGATAGCTTGAATATTTAGACACAAAAACAACAAATTCAAAGCATTAAGAGAAAACGGGGGGGTGGGGGGGAGAAGTGCTTTTGTATGTGAAACTCTCTGTAGACTTAAACTCAGAAATCATACAAAAGGAGGGCTAAATCTGAAACAATTTCTATAGAAAAAAATATTAACAAACTTGAAAGACAACGAATAACTAGTTCAGACATTTTTGTAACATCTGTGAAGACAAAGGACTAATTTCCTAAATATATAAAGAGTTCCTACAAAAGTGAAAGAAAATGCCCAAGAAGCTGTTAGAAAAATAGGCAAAGAATGGATGCAATGTGATCACAGTGGACAAAAAGCAACTTATAAATACAGGAAATCTCACTTTCTATGATATACACACAGGGATATCATGTACAAAGATTTAAAAGTTTGATAACGTGGGGAAATAGCTACCCTCGTTCCCAGATGCTAATATAAAGAGCACTGTCTACAAATACACTTAATATACTTTTCCTCTGATCTAGTGGTTCCATTTTTGGGGATATACTCTGAATTACATCTGATATCTGTAATCACATAGTATTCAACATGAAAATATAAGGATGTTGACTGTGGTATTTGGAAGGATAAAAAAATTAGAACATACATTGTACACTGAGAGGTAAATGAATTATGGTTCATCTGTAACAACACAACACTGTGCAGACATTAAAAAGAGTAATACAGGGGCGTCTGGGCGGCTCAGTTGGTTAAGTGTCCGACTTCAGCTCAGGTCATGATCTCACAGTTCATGAGTTAGAGCCCCACATTGGGTTCACAGCTGTCAGCGGACAGCCCACTTTGGATCCTCTGTCCCCATCTCTCTCTGCCCCTCCTCAACACGTGGCCTGTCTCTCTCAAAAATAAAAAATAAAACATTAAAAAAAGTAATACAGAACTGTAAGTACTTAAATACAAAAGTCTCACAGGTATATTAAAATGAAAAATATCAAGGTATATACTGGAAGGTCATAACAGTACAGAATAGAGTTTACATGGTAACTTTCTGGAAAACATATAAGAAACTTAATAGCCATTATCTTTTGATAGTAGAAGTGTTCTTCAACAGGTAGTATGGAGTCTCATACCTCTTGTATGATCCCCAACTTTTAAAAACATGTTCATGTTTTATTTACATAACTATTTCAAACAATAATTCTCAGCTAGGGTTGATTTTGCCTCTGAGGACACTAGCAATGTATTGAGACCTCTGTAAAGGGTTCTTTGGCTTCTCGTGGGTAGAGGCGAAAGATTCAGCTAAATACCCTACAATGCCAAGGACAGTTCCCTATAGCAAAGAATTATCTGGTCCAAAATGTCAATAGTGTCACTACTGGATGAAAAATAAATTTATTAGATCAAACTGATAAAACTTAGAAATCTTGGTGTGACAGATGTTTATCAGAAGCAAAACAATGATACATGACAGGTTGGGTGAAGTCATGCTTATATTTGTGTTCACGGGGTGTGGATTAAGAAAGCTTCATGTCTTTTTGAGTAACTCTCTGCTGACCTTGAACCACAGGCACTGTTCTCTGGAGGCCATGGCAGCACCCGATATGAATCCAGAACTTCACAAATTCAGATCCTTATGCCAGAGACACACCTTTATAAATCATTAATGAGGAATTACCCTAAAGACTGAGAGTGAATTTCGAATAACTAAGACACTCATGTTGTGGAAAATAGACAATAAGGGTGGAAAAATCCTAAGAAATCGACCATCTCTTCCCCAGCATTAACCTTTGCTCCAAGCAATCCTGAACCATGTGAAAAATTTTAATCTTTACTTCAGATTAACATCCTTGATTAGTTGAATGTTGGGATGGTTCCTCTAAGCAGCCAGGGCTCCAATTCTGTCCAAGTTGTCACTGGCTTGGCCACATGTCTCTAAGATTTTTGCTATGTTTGTACTAATTTTTATCAGTTGCAGGTGGTGATGTAGCTTTTTGAAATGTATAAACAAGCTCATTCTCAACATTTCCAATTCAATTTCAACCTTCATTCAAATAATCCATCATTAGATGATCAGACCTGCTGATTTCATTGGAAATATTTGGTAGAGGGGAAAAAAAATGAAACCAAAATAAATGAAACAAACAAAAATCCATCTCCTAATTTCAAAACCCACAAGCTGGTGTTCTTTTACATGGTAAATGCTCAAACCTGATTTCGTTTTGGCAGGAGTTCCATAGGTGAAATGGAAAAAGGATGAGAACATACGGTCTTTTTAAATAATTTATACAAGCATACTTGGTTTTTTGTTTTATTTATTCATGAGACAGGTACACTGCAGCTCCCCGACACAACACAAAATCGGACTTTCACACCAGGCACTCGTACACAGATATGAATTCATATACAAAAAAGAAAGCACTGCCCAATTCCTAAAGATGAATCTCATTTTTGGTGGCCCACGAGCTCCAAGCTGCCCTCAACACACAGCCCTCAGCGCAAACAGACGGCTTGGTTCCACCTGCGACATACAGCTCTTCGGACCATGGCTCGCTTGTAGCCACTACACTTCACTCTTCTGGATTCATGGGGGGAAAGATTCCTCTGCCTTTACTTTCTTGTTAACTAGGAATGTTATTAAATGAACACAGGCAAAGCGGAGGGAGCCAAGTTCTGCCTGGCCGGCCTCAGACTTGGTGAGTTGGTGGGAAGACCGGCCAAGCACTGATGACTTGCCAAGCTCCTGGGGTTTTGGGTCCTCAAATGTAGTGCTGTTATGAGCAAACTGACTCAAACTTATTAAATGGCTTTTCCTTCTTGGAAAAAGATCCTTCTTTGCTTTAACTGCTGCTTCGCTGCCAAAAACGCAGTAACCGTCTTGGCTAATTGCACAGACTCCCGTCCCGTCTAGAGGTCCTGGCCGCATTGCACGATCTCAGCGGGCCAGACCTGCTGCCACTCAGGTTCTCAACTCACAGCCGACATACTTAGATGATTGCCTCATTTGGGAAAGGGGGGACCTGTTCCTCGATTTACTCTGTTCTTCCAAGACCCCTGGTAGAGGACTGAGGTGGGAAAAGTACCCGATAGGGAATAATTAAATAATTAGCCATATGGTTTCTTGCTAAAGTGGCAATAACATCATGATCTACTGGTTTGCACATCAGGTCTGAGCTGATTAACTGGCATTAAAGATACCTGTTTAAAAGTCAGAGCTCCACAGTCTTTCTGAAATTTCATCTGGCAATGTGTATTAAAATGAAAAACAAGCATATACTTCATCTAAAAATTCTATTTATTCTCATAAATAAAAGCACCTGTATGTAAAAACAATGCTTGTTTTTCAGGATTGTTAATAGTGGCAAACAAAAAGAAAACAAAGCAAAATGCATAGGAAAAAAAAAGCCCCTAACGTTCTTTATTAGGCTGTAAATGTAGCCAGTCTATAAAAGCATTTATCATTTGAAATGTTACATCTATTGGTATATAAACGAAGGAATGTATGCCAAAGAAATAGATTAGATTGACAAAAGAAAAGGCAAAATAAATAGATGGGTCGGTAAGATAGGTAGGTAGGTAGACAGGAAATCAAGGCAAAAAAATCAGGGATGCTATTGTAGAGCAAGTTATCAGAAATAGTAATAATAATAACAGCAGTAACAGGGGGTGCTGGGGTGGCTCAGTCAGTTAAAAGTCCTTAATCGACTTAACTCGTTAGGTTAAGCGACTCTTGATTTTGGCTCAGGTCATGATCTCACAGTACATGAGTTCGAGCCCTGCATCAAGCTCCACGCACTGACAGTGTAGAGACAGCTTAAGATTCTCTCTTTCCCCTTCTCTCTCTGCCCCTCCCTCACTTGCGCTCTCTCAAAATAAACTTTAAAAAAAAATAACAGTAGTAACATCAAGATACTCCAAAAACTCACCCCCCTAAGTGTCTTCAGTCCAATAAATTATGGGATCGAGTGGTCAGCCTTAAATAATGACTACTGTAATACATGGGCAGGGCTTCAGCTCTAAAATCTTTGGAGAGTTTTCTCTGAGTAGGTACAAGGCTAGCAGCAAACACCACACACTTATACAACTTCTAAGGGCTTTTTAAGGCAAATAAATGGAAAGAAAGTTATGAAGTAATGGGTATAGGATCCAGTTTTAAAAATTATTATTTTTTTAAGTAGTCTCCACACCCAACACAGGGCTTGAACTCACAACAGTGAGATCAAGAGTCACATGCTCTACTAAGCCTGTGAATAAAATCCATTCTTTGTAAAACCACGAGAAAAATGCCGTACAATTACATATGTTTGTATGAGTGCAAAGAAAGGTAGCCTAGTTAAATGGTTCCTATTGAATGCCTGGGCAGAAATGAGGCAGAGGAGGGGAAATTATTTTTCTTTATACATCTCTATTATTATTCCAACAAATCAGTGTTACATTAAAGAATTACATGGGAGAAAAGACCTTGTAATCCTCTATCACTGTCCCATGCTCATTTCTCGGTTGGCTTGTCACGTCCTATAACTTTTGTTGCCCTGTTGGCTGTCTAGCGCACTATTTGTCAGATGTATGAAGCCAGAGATTGTAAAGATACTCCTGGCTCTTAAAAACTCAGAATCTAGCATGGTGCAGGTACTCAATAAATGAATACATGCAGAGTATTAACATTTAACATTAAAGAGGAAAGGTCACTAAGAGGGACTACAGGACAGATCATGGAATTGACCAAACAGATTTCATCCTTATTTGAGCACTTAACTGTTACGGGAGCACATGTAAGTTTCTGAATCCCCTAGCTTCATTTTTTTTTAAATGAACAAATGGACAGAAAATCACATACTGCAGAATGGTAGTTTTGGTATTTTTGATGATAAAAGCTAACATGCATTCTGTGCCAAGAATGTTCACAACATTCTAAATGGATATCTCATTTAAACCTCACAGCAAGCTTAACAAGTAGGCATTGTGCCTGTTTTCACTAATGAGGAAATCAGGACACAGGGAGAATTAGGGAGGATTTCCACAATGAGGAAATTAGAACACATGGCTGATATCAAATAGGTAGTTGTTAACACTAGGCCCTATATAGCAAGGTGTTTTTCTTTTTAATAGAGACAGAGTGAGAAAACATAAACTGGGGAGACACAGAGAGAGAGGAAGAATCTTAAGCAGACTCTCTGTTCAGCATGAAGCCCAGTATGGGGCTCGATCCCATAGTCCTGGGATCATGACCTAAGCTTACATCAAGAGTCAGATGTTCAACCCACTGAGCCATCCAGGTGATTCACAAGTGATTTTTTTTTTTTTTAACATCGAAGTTAAGGCAATTCAGAATCGAATCAATGTTTATGGCTGCTAATTTACAATGCTGATGTTTTAAGATTATAACATGAACAAAATAATTCACAACTATAAGCACATAAGCAGATCAAAAACTTAAGAAAATGACCCAAATCTTAAGCCTCTAATGCCATTTAAGGAAGCTAAAGGATGCTTTTTACACTATGGTGTGAAGTGGTTTTGAAAAACAGGTGGCAACAATCTTCCCCATTTTGCATAACAAAATGCAATCACTCCAGTTTGAAACATTTTCCTGCAATATTGTGAGCTAAAATATTACAATCTTTCGCTAATATAGTTGAAACCAAGTTAGTAGACAACCATACTCCTCACTGTTCATTACCCAAATTCTTTGAATAAAAAGACAGCAGAAATACTGATGTGACGACCTATGTTTAAAGGAACTCGAGTTTCAAAAATATAAAAATTATTCATGCAAATAAATGTAGCATATGATGTGCACATACACATTTCCTACTTTAACATTTTCTTTTCCATTAAAATCCTAAATGATAGAAAATATTAAATCTTATAGCTCAAACGTCACAAAAGTCTAGTAAACACCTTTAAATTTTCAGTGCTACAAAATTCTCCCTTTTTACAAAATTACATGCTTATCCCACAGAACATCAGGTAAATACAAAATCATGGTTCCTTCCCATAAAAGACCGTAATACCGACCAGATGGTATATGCACAATTAAATTGATTTTTAATAAGGAATTCTTGGCACAATAGAATTTAATCACTCCAAATTATGTCAAGGATTACTTACATTTTTTTATAGTTCAAGGCTTAAACTCTTCAGTCGAAATTCTGGACTACAGTGTTAGGGAACAAAAGAGCTCTGGAGACCAGTAATGAAATAATGAGCCTTTCATCTGGAGGTCATTGGTTAGGATCTGGTATCGTTCATTAATGACACAGTTGTTTCCAAACTGTGGTGTTGGAACAGCGGCAGGGGGTTTATTATGGAAGGGGTAGCAGAAATATGTATAAGATCAGTTCATTTATGGATAAAACCTATGGCAAATATTCAAAAACATGTGTTTTATAACTAATAAAGTAATGCTCTTAACATATTGACGATAAGATTTAGTGCCTGGCTCCATCAACCTGGGCCGTAAGAAGGCAGATTTCTGGGGCTTTCTCCACCCCCATCAGCCACCTGATGCCTGTATCTGAGCAAGGTGTGACGTTTGCTTATTTTCTTCTGGAAAGTGGGGGAAAGGTCTGCCTTCTCTCTCAGAGGAGAATGAGAAGGAAAGAATCATGTGTATTTTTAGAAATTCAGTTACTGAACTATTTACTAAGATTCTGCTCCAAATTATGTTCAGTGCTGTGTGCAGGAGTCACAAAGCCAAAACATATAACATCCTGGCCCTTAAAGAATTCAGTCCGGTTGAGGACAGGTTTGGGACAAATCAAAGATATGGAGAAGTTCTTTGGGAACACAATAGAGGGAGAAACGGGGTTGTCTCTATGGGAGCCACCTTTTTGGAAGGTGGTGGGTACTTGGGAGTATCAGATTCCATTAATCAAATCAGTGCGGGGGAGAACAGGTCTTACAGGTACAGGCAGATGTAGCAGATGTGAATTTGCAGGTGGCTAGAACAAAGAAAATGAAGTGAGAGGAGAGGGCTGGGTTCAGACTTGAAGGACACTAGACAGGTGTAATTAAAATATGTGAACATCTATGCATATATTACCTAAATGTAGCTCTCAATCTGAAAAACTTGATATATTTTTATTTATTGTGCTAAAATATACATACCTTCATATTTACCACTTTAACCATTTTTAACTCTAAAATTCAGCAGTATAAAGTACTTTCACGCTGTTGTAACACCATCACCACGATCTGTCTCTAGAATTTTTTCATCATCCCAAACTAAAACTGTTCCCATAAACAATAACAGCCCATTTTCCCTCCCTCTTGCCTCTGGTAACCGTTCTTCTACTTTCTGTTTCTATGAGTTTAACTATTTGAGTTACACTTCCTGTAAATGAAGTCATGCAGTATTTGTCCTTTTGTGTCTGCCTTGTATCTCTCAACATAATGTTTTCAAGACTCGTGTTGTAGCAATGATCAGAACTGCATTCCTTTTTAAGGCCACATAATATTTCATTGCACGTATACACAGAATTTGGCTTAGCTATTCATCCATTTGATGGATACTTAGGTTGCTTCTACCTTTTCGCTACTGTAAATAATGTACCTATGAACCCCAGTGTTCAAATATTTGTTTTAGTCCCTGTTTTCAATTCTTTTGGGTATATATCCAGAGGTAGAATTGCTAGATTGTAAGGCCTTTCTATGTTTACCTTTCTGAGGTTCCTCCATACCGTCTCCCACAATGGCTGTACCCTTTTACTTTCTCACCTGCAAGGCACAAATGCTCAATTTCTCTATGTCCTCACCAGCACTTGTTATCTTGTGTTTCTGTTTTTGTTTTTTTTTAAATAGTAGACATCCTCCTAATGGATGTGAATTGGCATCTCATTGTGATTCTGATTTGCATTTCCTTATGTTGAGCATCGTTTCATGTGCTCCTTGGCCATCTATATGCCTTCTCTAGAAAAATGTCTATTCATGTCCTTTAATGATTTTTGAATTAGGTTTTCTTCTTGTTGTTGAGTTGTATGAGTTCTTTATATATACTAGATATTGATCCTTTACCAGATATATGATTTACAAATATTTTCTCCCATTCTGTGGGTTGCCTTTTCACTCTATTGATAGTATCTTTTGATGCACAAAAATGTTGATTTTGAAGAAGCCCAATTTATCTGTATTGTCTTTAGTTGTCTGTGCTTTTGGTGCCATATCTGAGCAATCATTGCCAAATCCAATGTCATGTTTTCCTTCTATGTTTTCGTCTCTGAGTTTTATAGCTTTAGTTCTCATATTTAGGTCTTTGATCCACTTTGAGTTAACGTTCCTATATGGTGTAAAGTAAAGATCCAATTTTCCTTTGCATGTGGATATCTGGTTTTCTTTGCACCATTTGGTCCTTTCCTCATTGGAAGGTTTTGACATCCTCATCAAGTATCATTTGGCCATATATGTAAGGGTTCATTCTGGGCTCTCTATTCCATTGCTCTATAGATCTATCTTTATGCTGGTACCACAATACTTTGATTATGGTAGCTTTGCAGCAAGGTAAGAAATTAGGAAGTATGATTCCTCCAACTTTGTCCTCCCTTTCCAAGACTGTTTTGGCTATGTGAGGTCCCTTTAGATCCCGTAAGAATTTTAGGATGCCTTTTCCTACTTCTGCAAAAAAAAAAAAAAAAAGTCATTGGGATTTCGATGGAGATTGTATTGACTCTGTAGATTGCTTTGATCTCAATATATTTTTAAGGTAACAAATTTTTTAATGATAAGGACAAGTAGTTGCAAAGAATATAATTCCTGGCAAAATGTAAATATTGACATTTTAAAATAAAGGTCATCTTCCTAATGTACTCAATGGATTCAGAGTATCACAAGTGGATGCCCAATACAAACCACTTTAAGAAATCCATGGATACTTCTTTAATAGAAAGTTTACATCACTCTTTTTGTCTTGAACTTGTTTTCCATTCCACTTGACTCAGATCTAATTTAACCCTAATTTAATGTATTTTTGTTTTAAAGTCTTATATTGGTCACCCTATCGCATTGTACAAGAATAGAAATTAAAATTAATTTTCTCTTAGTTTCCTGCGGCTGTATGGCTGTAAGTGCTAAAAGTTCTGGATTCAATTTTCATCACAATTACTAGTAGTATATAATTGATAAAAAAAACTGTACATTTTGATAATCATTAAATAATATATAAAATTTTGCTGGAATTACATCTTTAATGAGATAGATGGAGCCAAGTACCCCCTCAGTCCATGAGTTTATGTAACTGTGGAAGAATATTACCTATTGCATCATTTCTATTCTATAGATTTAAGTCCTGAGAAATAGAATTCACATAATAAATGAGAATGCAAAGTCTTGTTAGAGCATTATCCACCAATACTTTGGATCTCTGAGCCATTTGCCAGAAAATAAAACAGTGTTCCAATACTAATGTTGTTGGAAATAATTTATCTGCTGACATCTTGGTTGGGTCCTTTTTGAAGTTTTCTGAAGGCAAAGAAACAAAAAATACTGACTTGCAGAAGATTTTGTTAACTATTCACCAGAATAATTCTTTCTTAACTTCTAGGAAGTACACCTAAAGGCTATACCAAGAATTTTCAGTTAACTTCTAATTATTCCTATGTTTTCATTTAGATATACCTTTTTCACCTAACACAATAAAACTTTGGGGGGGGGGAATAAAAACCTTTTTCATTTTTAATACACTATTGCTGGTACATTATTGTTTGATAAAACAGTTTCCTCTTCTCACACAGGGCTACCTTATATTGCCTTCTCTATGCATAAGGTTCTCTGAGTGTATGGTGCAGTCACCCTTTATCACATGCTTTAAGTATTCTCCCAAGCCTGAGAGTCAGAGGTTTAGCAGATTCAAGTTTTGGAAGATTTCTGCCATAAAACCTAATGGGCAATACCTATCTTCACTTTTTAACTAACTGGTTACATCTGAAAAAGTTCTGGCTTCACTTTTCAGTTAAAACAGACATGTTAATATCCATATCCCCATGATGAACGTGTCACTTCCGATCTTCCAGGCACAGATACAGATCAATGGGATGAACAGAGCTTTGTCATGAATACGGCATCTACATGAAATATGGGACAGTCGCCTTCCAGGCTTCTTACTGAGATTCTCCGGACAGTGAGAATCGGGAGCCATGTGTTGCTGAGTGCTGTGTAGGGGAGAAGAGGTGGGGTGGTATTTTTTCAATGAATGCGACCTCCTTGGCTTGGGGCTGCCATCTTTGTATACCGTGGAGCAAGCCCCACCGTGAGCTGCTAAAGAGGTGAGAGGTCTGCTTTTGGCGTTGACTGTGGAGAGAGTAGCTGGGAAGGAGCGTGCCCTGAAGGGAGCTCTGGCAGTGGACTCCTGTGGGAATTCTTCATGTGTGCCCCAGAGTACTTCCTGCTCTAGCATGTGCTTTTGCAGGGCAACTGGGAGCCCCGGACAACTGCATTTAGGTGGGAATGTCACACAAGCCATTCACCTTCCTGGAAGTTTACCTAATAGAAGAGTGTAGGAGGGAGACTGGAGAGTCATAAAGGGAAGGAATCGCAGCTGGGGATAGTCTGAGAGAAAGATCCTGAGCAGTCCTCTTTGATGGATTTAATATGTAGTGCCAGCCGCAGATGAATCGGAGAGTCTTCTGAAGGGACATTGGAGTCACACTAATGATCGTGATTAGAGGGGAGGCATGGTGACGGAAGGGCAGTAGGTGAGCTCATGTTGGGAACACAGGAAATATGCAGTACCTGTGGGCTCTCCAGGAAGAAATCCCAAGCAAGAGGCTGATGCTCAGAGGAGAGTTTTAGAGAAGAAAAATGCATGCGATATTAGTAAACAGACAATCATCACATCCACGGGGACAGAAGTCACCCAGTGAGGGAGCCTGCACAGGGAGGACAGGAGAAATCTGTGGATGGGCTTCGGCATGACAGCACCACCTACAGCTCAAGGGCAACAGACAGAAGCAAAGAAGAGGCACTTGGCATTAAATCTCCTAAATGCTACTTAAGGTTGATAGTTCATTTATTTCAATCCTGAGTAAACATTTATTCATGGGCCAGGAGTTTCTGAAGTCCCACCCAGAGACTTCCACATGCACGTGACAGAGTAGAACAAGATCCCACAGCCGCTTCCAATCATGGAGACTGGCCACGGGGAAGGGGGTTACAAACCAGGTCAAGCCAGCCCAACCACCCTGTCTGTCCCATCGGAGCAAAACTGCACGACACGATAAAAGCTAAAACCAGGCCACACTTTGTCAAAACACCCACCCACTCAGCCCCTTGTCCCAGCTGTGACATGCAATGTTCCCAGCCATGAACTTCTGGCCCCTGGAAGTGGCACCTCCCTCAAAGGCCCCACACTGAGAGCTGCTTCAGTAGGCTAGGCTATATGATCTCTGAATGAATTCAAATGGGACACAACATCAGGGGCGTCACTTCTCTCCATCAATAACACCTTCAGTCCCAGGCCTTACAAAGTTGCCAAGGTAAGGCAGATGATGTTGGTCAATTAAAGTTGGAGGTTCCTGTGGAAAACCATCCTTGAGCATTTTTTCCTTTTCTTTCCCCTTCTCTTTGCTCTAGGCTTTTATTTTTAAAAGGAACGAGTAATATTTTCTTTTATTTTTAAAAGGAACGAGTAATATTTTCTTAATAAATTCATGGCAATCAAGCTACTATGATGGCTCTTCTATTGACTTTGCCCAATTTTGGCATCACTAATACTTAGAATAGAATATTACCTTAATATAATTTTAAGGTATCGATACAGCTAATTTGTCTATTTTAAGTGTGTATATTTATGATTTCAGACTAACAGTTTAACTAGTAGCAGAATTATTTTTCCATCTTGCCAAAAGACCCAGAATACTCAATAGAGTACCAGCAGTCGCTGAAGGCACTAATTACTGCATGGAACATGTTTTATGAGTAGTTAAATTCTCAAAATATCCTTTCTTGCTACTGATACTTGTCAATCTTAGACTTCCACTAAGTAAGCTAATACATAATTTAACCTGAACATTATATACAACACAATTAATTATTAACATCTGGGAAAATTTCCAGAATTCATTCCAAAGAAGGTCCTCTTGGTTATTATCCAAGTGTATATGAACATGTAAGTATTAATGAGGTGTTTTTTATACTTGGATGGTGTAAATCTCTTTTTCACAATAGAATTCAAAGAAGCAGGCAGAGTGCCTATTGTTATCTAGATGTGCTACAAAGTTTGCTATTATTTTCATGATTATTTTGGTAAATTCTTCCAGGAGAGGAAAAGTAAATATGGTAAACAATGGGAAAAGTTGTCACCTTTTATTACACAGCCAAATTACTTTAAGCACACATTAATTTTATTAAAATCTGAAATTTAGTAAAGGATATTTTGACTATTATGTAATTAACTATTCTGTATTTCAATGTTTGCATTGTTAGGTGAAGGTAAAAATCTGTAAATAAGAAATAAAAAAGCTAATTAAGGAAAGACTAAAACCACATGTTGGAGCATCTAAGAAGAACTTAAAAAAAAAACTCAGATAAAATAGAGACTAATATGGGGTAAAAAAGAAAACTTTATATAAATTTTATTTTATACCCTCAAGGAGATATAAAAAGATATTACACCTATAAACTAAGATCAGAGTGTTACTATAAAAGCAGGGAGAAAAAAAATAAAGGACTTGCAAATTAAAAATAAAGAAAAACATTAAAAAACCCCCCAAAAACCTTAACAGTGGGGGTCTAGTAAGTCAAGGAATCTCCAAGAGGGCAAAAGAGTAAGGGTTAAATTACAGAGAATATAAGTTGATTGGGAGAAAATCCAGAAGGTTCATTACAGACTTAGCGATAGAAAGATAGAATGCAGAAAACAAAATGGAGGATGTTATCAAAAAAGGAGGATGTTACCCCAAAAAAACCCACATATGTATGTATATATGTGTATATATGTATGTATACATATATATGTATGTATGTATATATATGAATTTCCCAGACTAAAGAAAACCAGTCTCTAGGTTGAAAAGGCACATAAAGGAAAGGAGATCTGCATAAAAGCACACACACACACATGTGTGCAAATTTCAGAACACTGAACAAAGAGAAGACGGAGAAATACTCTCAAGTATAAATACAAAGGACTGAGAATCAGAAAATTGAGCTTCCCTTTGGCTAGAAGGAGGCTAAAGGACAGAGAATATTCTGAAAGAAAAAAGAATTTCAGCCTAGAATTTTATACCCAGCCCATCTACCAATCAAGTGTAATCAAGGAATAAAGATATCCAATGTCACAGAAATATACTACCCTGTAACACTACGGAAGGAACCACTGATATATGAGCTTCAGGTACATGAGTGAAGAAGTCAAGAATAATGACAACAAGGAATCCAGGAAACAAATTTTTCTAGCAGGAAGAAGGCTTAAAGAATAAGCAGTCCAAAGGAGAGGGGCCTTCAGAAGGGAGGGTGATGTGGCTCTTGGGTGGCTTAGTCAGCTGAGAGTCCAACTTCAGGTCAGGTCATGATCTCACAGTTCACGAGGGCTCTGTGCTGACAGCTCAGAGTCAGGAGCCCACTTTGGATTCTGTGTCTCCCTCTCTCTCTGCCCCTCCCCTGCTCACTCTCGCTCGCTCTCTCTCTCTCTCTCTCTCTAATAAATAAACATTAAAACATTTTTTAAAAAGGAGGGAGGGAGAGGTGGACAGGAGATTCAAGAAAATACATAATATAATGGAACTTCTGAAGAGTATTAACAGTATGTGGAATTCAAGTAAGGCAAGGGACAAAAAGAAAAGGCTTTCTGATAGGGTGCCAGGGTGGCTCAGCTGGTTAAGCATCCAACTCTTGGTTTAGTCTCAGGTCATGATCTCATGATTTGGTTCATGAATTCAAGCCCTGCATCAGGCTCTGAGCTGATAGTGCGGAATCTGCTTGGGATTCTTTCTCTCTGCCCTTCCCCTGTTGTGCACATGTGCCCACGCCCCTCTAACCAAATAAACAAACTTGGGGAAAAAAGAAAGGCTTTCTGAAACTATGGGAAAAACTGAAGCATGAGCAAGAAAGGAAAAATAATCATACTTTTTGCCTCTACAGTGAACATTATTTATAGCTTGTTGAAGAAGTTCACATAGATCCCCAAATTAATTAAAATGATAGCTATAACTATATTGGAAGGGAGTAAGAGGGGTGGTCAGACAGAAACAGATGGGAGGGAAATCCTCACTGCCCAAAACAGGATGTCAAAAGGCAATGTCTGAAATAGAGAAATTAACATATAGCAGAAGCATATTACTTAGAGATAAACTGATAGCTTCCAGAAGAAACATCTAAAAAAGGTTTTCTTTATGGATTATGACTAGAAGTCTAAGTAAAGGTAAGAATTTCCATTTTTAATGGTATATAGATATGCGTATATACATATGACATATACACATAGGTACACACACACACACACACACAAATGCTTCCCCATCCTATGACTTTTAAGTAAACTACATATTTTATTTTGATTTAAAAGTTAATGGAATTGACTGCATTTCTCAACATTTTATCAAATTGTTGACTACAACAATTTCTACACTGGTCCCGGTTTTATTTCTACACTGGCATTTGGATTATATTTATATTTTTCTCCTGCCAAAGTTATGCCACGGATAGTGCTCTGTATTTCACTGCCAAGTGCCTTCCACATGCTAATTATCAATTTAAAATCATGTTATTACATCCCACTCAGCATAGCTTTTATAATTAAGGCAGGAAAAGGCCAGGGAGAGATCTGCCTCTTAATTAAGATGACAGGGTCTTTTAATATAGTTACAGATATTTTTCTCTTCGGGGAGGCAAATGGCAAAAATTTTGTATAACTCTCTATTAAATTCATCCCCTAAGATCCTTAATTATAACATCATGCACAAAATTTATAGGACAAGCTGAAAACAAAATGATGAAATAAATGTAAACCTGATCATAATTTTATCCTTTAATGTTTACTTTCCAAAGACTTGGCAGAGTTAATCAATGATTTAATGGTATTAATAGGCCACAATCACTTCAAAAATTGTCTCAAAAAAAATCAAGTGGTCAACCCAGGAAACAAACGACCTGCCTGCAAGTCTGTGAGCGAATGTCACACCATCTCCCGTTAGTGTGGTAACACCTGTTCCTCTCATTGAGCCATTCACACCCCTGTATTTGAGTTTCCTGGAAACGTATATAATATTACAAAGTCACATGTTACTGCTGCTGGAAAATGGATTCATGAATCTGAGAGATCAGCACTGTAAAGCTGGAAAGGATTAATTGATTCAACTTATTTTACTGAATGCTGCCCAGAGATAGAGCTGTTTTAAGAGAGATGGACATGTTCTCTGTCCTCATGGAGTTCTGTAGACCGGGGCTGGGCCCAAGAGACGGAACCATTCTCTTTGTCGTCCGGAATGTGATAAATGCCATTATTAAGGATGGTAAAGGTTGTAAGGATGTGACACGAGGCTTCCTTGAGGAAAGACCACTGGAACTAAGGTTTGAGAGGAGGTCGCTCTCCATTCACACTGCAGTTTTTAACTTGCTACATAAAGGCATGGAATCCTGTGTAAATTAATGAGCCATAAGATCACAAATCGGGATAAATTCAGCAACAACATGACGCCTCCTTCAGAGAAGAGTGCTTTTTTTCCCACAACAGTCCATACTGAATGAAGGCTTCAGACAGTAAGAGTTGAACGAAAGCTGTTACTATTACTTTTCTAGGGTCCAAAGCCCAGTGCAAAATACGACCAAAGAAACTTGTTTCGTTTTCTGCAATCAAATGGTTAAAGATCCCGTTACGTGGACTCCCTCCAGGAAGTGAGTTTAGACGGCCCATGCTGTGGCAATATACTAACTCTACGGTCTACACATATGCCCTTTCAGATTCTCCAGGGTTTTGATGCTGGTTATAACTCACCACTGTTTGATCATTTATTGGACACATATTTATGGGGCATCAACTGTGTACTCGGCTCTACTCCAGGTGCTGGAGATTTAGGGGGTAAGAGAGAAAAATCTTTGCCACTAAGGCCGTTACGGACCAGTGGGGAATGTGGGTAATGCAGAGGTAAACGAACAAATCCGAACATCAGGGCTGTGAGGGAAATAAGCAGGGTATTGTGAGCTGGAGGTGAGAACAACCAGCCTTTCAAAAGGGGATGGAACAGCTCCGAGAGAAAGCAGAGTTTCATTTACTCACATAACGGTAAAGACGGCACTTGGGCAGACGCTTTGCAAGCAACCGGGAGAGTGGCACAAATATGATGGGACATTTGCGAGGACACATCACGAGGGAAGGGGAGAAGAGGGACAAGAATTGGTTCCTAGAAGAAGGGACCAACAGCAGCCTTTGGGACATGGTGGGTTTGAGAGGACAGAACAATGTGGATTTCAAATAGGTGATGGGGAGTAAGGAGGGCACTGGTGATGGGCACCTGGTGGCATACCGAAGTGCTGGGTCACTATATTGTACACCTGAAACTAACCTTCCATGGTAGGTTAACAAACCAGAAGTTAAATAAGAACTTAAAAAGAAAAAAAAATGATTTTAAAAAGGAAACTTTATTTTAAAAGGCAGTGTTTCACTGTCAAGTAATTTTTCAGAAATTTACTTCCAGTATAGGTGACATACGTGTTATATTAGTTTCAGGTGTACAACACAGTGATCCAACAATTCTATACGTCACTCAGTGCTCATCGTGATAAGTGTATTTTTAATCCCATTCACCTATTTCTGTTGGTTCCCTATGGTCTGGTTTTCTGTCTTTTTCATTAATAATTGTAAGCTAATATTATTTCATATGCAAGCCAAGTCATTGTCAAAATCTGGTAATTTATCATGTAGCATGTGGATATTCACTAGAACCATAAATTTTTGAAATATTACATGTTTTTCAGGTATAGCTCTTACCTAGGACACAATCCTTTCTTCTGAGATTTGAATCCCTTAGATCTCTTTCAACTTTTTTGGAAAAACCTCTCGGCTCTCTGAAAATATGGATTCCCAGTTTGGTTCTCAAGAGATCTGTTTATAAGGTCATAGAGGTTTCTAAAAGTTAAATCATGGGAGTTAAAGTATAGATATCTGAAGGATTTTTTTTTAATTCAAGTAGAAATACTCTTTCAGTAGATATTTCAGGTATAAAAAAGTCTTTGGGGAGCAGAGAAACCAGTATGAACTTGGGTTCAAAAAAGGTTTGTTCTGTTCACACAGCTGGTATAGAGCCTCAGGACCGTACTCAGTAAATCAGTGGCTTACCGTGGCTTACCGTGGAAACAGGGACAACAAAATACAAAATATCAAAAGGAAATATAACCTTTACCCCTTTGTGTGTGTGTGTGTGTGTGTGTGTGTGTGTGTAAAGTGATTTTAGGGGTCCCGCTGAGTTGTCCATTCCCTGTGTCTTCTGCAGTGCATAGGAAAAGAAATGAGCAGTGTGGGCAGAGATTTTTTTAAAGAGTAAGAATAACAACTGTAAAGCAATCAAGTGGTCTAAGTCTCACTCAAGGGAGATATGGCAAAATACTTACAGTGAGAAGTAATACTTTTCTATTCTCTGTTTTCTACATGGATTGAATGATGTGATTAAGCTAATTGTCTCACTCTTTGTTTTTAAAGAATTTTTAAACATACAGATCAATAGAATAGAATTGAGAGTCCAGAAATAAACCATCTCATTTATGTTCGATTGATTCTCAACAAGGGGACTAAGAGAGAATCTTTCCAATAAATAGTGCTGACACAACTGGATATCTACATGCAAAAGAATGAAGCTGGACACCTACTTTACACCATATACAAAAATTAATTCAAAATGGACCTAAATTAAAAAAAAATCAAAATGGTCCTAAATTAAAAATAAATTTTTTAAATGTTTATTTTTGAGAGAGAGAATGTGTGTGAGCGAGTGAGCATGAGTGGGAAAGGGACAGAGAGTGAGACAGACACAGAATCTGAAGCAGGATCCAGGCTCTGAGCATGGACACAGAGCCCAACGCAGGGCTCAAACCCATGGACTGTGAGATCATGACCTGAGCCGAAGTCAGACGCTTAACTGACTGAGCCACCCAAGTGCCCCCAGGAGTCCTAAATTTAAGAGGTAAACCTATTGAACATCTTGAAGAAAACTGGAATATGTTTTTGTGACCTTGGGTTAGGTAACTGTTTTTAGACAGGATACCAAATACATAAAAGACAAAAGAAGAAAAAGTTGGACTCCATGAAAATTAGAAACTTTTATACTTCAAAGGATACCATCTAGATGAAAAGACAATTCACAGAATGGAAAAAAAAGTGTTTAAAAAAATCCACATAGTCGAGAAGGAATTTGTATTCGGAACGCAAAGAGAAGTCTTACAACTCAAGAATAAAACAACCCCAAGTAACCTAACTGGCAAAGGAAAAACAGGCAAAGGATCTAAGTAGACATGGCTGCAAAGACGATTTACAGATGGACCGTAAGCACATGCTCAAATAGTGAGTCATCAGAAAAACGCAAACCCAAAACACAATGAGACACCACTTCACACCCACTAGGATGGCTATCATCCAACAGAACTCGGTGTTAGTGAGGGTATGGAGAACTGGAACACTTGTATACTGCTGGGAGGAGCATAAAATAATGCTCATTTGGAAAACAATTTGGTGGTTTCTCAAAAAGTGAAACGTAGAGTTACTTTATATATGATTCAGCAATTCCATTCCTAGGTATGTATCAAGAGAACTGAAAACTTAGCTCTCTTCAAAAACTTGCATATGGATGTTCATAGCGGTATTCATAATATATAAAACGTGGAATGGTCCCAAATGTCTGCCAACTGACTAATGGATTAAAAGGTGTGGTCGTTCTGTACAATGGGGTATTATTTTGCCATAAAAAGAAATGAAGTACTAATACATGCTACAACGCGGATGACCCCTTGCAAACCTTACGCTATGTGAAAGAAGCCAGACACAAATGCAAGATACTACATGATTCCCATGTATATGAAGTGTCTGGAATAAACAAATCCATAGAGACAGAAAGTAGATTGGAGGTAGCCAGAGGCTTTTGGTGGTGGTGGTGGTGGTGGTGGTGGTGGTGGGAGGGGCGGGGCTCGGGGGTGATTAGTGACTGTTAATAGGTATGGGGTTTCTTTTTGGAGTGATAAAAGTACTCTGGAATTATATAGTGGTAATAGTTGCACAAGTCCATGAATATACTGAAACCCCTCAAATGTATACTTTTAAGGGGCAAATTTTATGATATGTGATTATATTTCCATCTACAGCTGTCTACCAGACATCTCATTGGAGCAGCTCAAATTCTGCACAGCTGCAGTGATGTAGAGGAAAAAAATACAAGATTTGCCAGAGAGGAGACTCCCGTAATAGTCCTGATTCTGCCCCTAAACAGCCATGTGACTTCAGGCAATCTACAGAACGATTCTCTACACCACTGTCCTTTGAAACAAGAATAGGTTGGGCCTGATCATGTCTATGGGATCTTTCAAATTAAAAATGAGGTCTCTATGCAGTACCTTCAGATCACTTTACTGTGGGGGACTTCAAATCTAAATGCCTCAGAACTTTATCTTAGCCATGCTCCAGTTGACCCAACATCTCAGACACCAAATAATTGTCGGGTAGGTTGAACTCTTACTTTATTAAAGGTGTAGAGATGATAGAACTTTAATCTTCCCATTTAGTTTCTTTGTAACCCCAAATCTCTCCTGACAGGCACACTAAATCACCTTATATATTCATAGGTTTCGTCCCAAATTTTCCAATTACTTCTAGTTTCTGGACTACCACTTAAAATTTTTTTTAATATTTATTTTTGAGAGACAGAGACAGAGTGCAAGTGAGAGAAGGGGAGAGAGAGGGAGACACAGAATCTGAAGCAGGGTACAGGCTCTGAGCTGTGAGCACAGATCCCAACATGGGGCTTGAACCGTTGAACCATGAGATCATGACCTGAGCCAAAGTCAGATGCTTCTCCAACTGAGCCACCTGGGTGCTCTTCTGGACTAAGTGTTGATCATCAAGGTCTTGGGTCCATTTTCATTTTTGTCTACCATTTCAAATATCCAGCTTCTACCAGAATTTTGGCTCTTTAGCTTCTCCCTGTAAACACAATGTCTTCCAGAGATTTTTAATTTATTTGGTTCTCAATGACATTTATCAACTTAAATTGTTTTTAACACTTAGATCAGTTTTACTTCTTTTTCATCACAATAATTTATGTTCTTTGTGACTAGTTCATTGTTTTCTGGTCTAAGTATTACTGTAGGACTTTGTAAGATTGTTAGTTTTATTTAATTTAAATGCCAGTACAGTTAACATCCAGTTTCAGGTGTACAATATAGTGATTGAACAGTTCTATACTTTACTCAGTGATCATGGTAAGTGTACCCTTAATCCCTTTTACCTATTTCACCCATACATTTTTCCACAGTGGCTGTACTCATTTGCATTCCCACCGTAGGTTTACAAACATAAGAAGAACCATTCCTCAACTCTCTAAAAGGAAAGCTGTTTCCTTCCTAAAAGGAATCTGTACTTCTAGCTTCCATTTCCAGATCAACTGAGTCTTAACCTCTGCAACCCAAATGTAACTAGGATGGTATTAAAACTACTCGCTCTGATCAATCACCTCCCACCTAATCATTAGATTTAATGGCCATTTTTAATATATTTTTTAATGTTTATTTTTGAGAGAGAGAAACTATGAGCAGGGGAGGGGCAGAGAGAGAGGAGGCAGACTCCAGGCTCTGAGCTGTCAGCACAGACCCTGACACAGGGCTCGAACCCACGAACCATGAGATCATGGCCTGAGCTGAAGTCGGATGCTTAACCGACTGAGCCACCCAGGCACCCCTGATTTAATGGCCATCTTAACTCCTCATTATCTTTCACCTCTTTGGAGCATCAATACTGACCTTTCAGGTTCCTCTCCTTTTTGGCTGCTGGGATGGGATGGGATGGGACACTCGTACTTCTCTAATTTTTAGTGTCCTTCCTTTTTGGTCTTATTTCCTTATCATGAGGCAGACCCCCCACCCACATGGGGATATTGGGAGGCTGGGTGCCAGGCCTCCATGTCTTTCCTTTTGCCATTTCCTGTTAGGAACTTGTCTACTCCTGAAGCCCCACAGTCCCTCTCTACTGATGTCCTTCAAACGGTGTTTCTAACATCAACCATTCACCAGCTCTAGACTCCTGGCCAACTTCATGTATCACTGCAATCTAAAAAATAAGTCTTTATGGAATAGAAAAATTGAGATTATAGATTGAGCAGAAAGCACAGGTATCTCATACGAGCCATGCCCACCCAACACAGTTTCTCTTATCTTGGATCAGTGTAGAACATCTGTTGCAACTGATAAGCCAATACTGATAGATGATTATCAACTCAAGTGCACAGTTTACACTGGGATATACTCTTTGTGTTACACAGTTCTGTGGGTTTTGACAAATGCAAGATACCACATATCATGCCAGTATCATGCAGAATACTTTCATTGCCTTCAAAATCCTATGTTCCATGTCTTCATCTCTTCCCAATTCCCACCCCCACACTGCACTTTGAATACCTCTAAAATCAACCTGTCACTTTTTACCCAGGTTTTTTTCTAGATGTCCCCATTGGAAGGCTTAACATCTCAAATTTGAGATTTCTCTCCTCCTTGCTCCCTTCTCGTTTATTCTCTTTGGTCTGTGTCTTTTGTGTTCCCTATCTTCACTTTTCTTTGCTGTTCTATTCTACCATAAATTAGGAGATTTGGTTCAAGTGGGGAATTTGCTCCATGTGTTTGTAGAGCAGGTAACTCTAGAGTCTGAAATAAACTTGGTCTTCAAACAAATGAAAAATGGCCTCCCATCCCATCACCAGAAGGTTGATCTTGTGATCCATTTTCCAAAGTAACAAGTGCTATATTACAGTAAGTGCATATTGTTACTGTTTTTGATGTATAGGTGCTTGCAATTTTTTTCAACTTCTTGTAAGTATGAAGATCTATGTGCAATGGATTAAAGAGTCCAGAAAAGTGAATTGCTATATTCCCCATCACTTAGTATCTATGGATGCCTTCAAATCAGCATTAAGAACTTAATGTTGTGGGGTGCCTGGGTGACTCAGTTGGTTAAGCGTCCGACTTTGGTTCAGGTCATGATCTCACCCTTGTGGGTTTGAGCCCCGTGTCAGGCTCTGTGCTGACAGCTTGGAGCCTGCAACCTGCTTCAGATTCTGTGTCTCCCTCTCTCTTTGCTCCTCCCCTGCTCGCTTGCTTGCTCTCTCTCTCTCAAAAATAAATATAAAAAAATTTAAAAGCCAGGAACCTAGTATTGTAACAGCTGTAAGCTAACATTTCCACAGTTGCAAACTTTATAAACATACTTTGTACATAATTTCTGAAATGCCAGCATGGTTTTCAGTAGGGAATACTGTGAAGACTGTATCCATATGCATAGCTTGAGATTTCCAGCATGTGGAAATTTCAAAAGCAACCTTGATTTTGAATAAATTTACATATTACAGTTTTTTTAATGAGCAAATAAAAGATATTACCTCATTACCCTTAAGTAGGGGTAATAAGAAGAAATAAGCTAACTCCATCTACCTCTAACGCAAAGTCGGAATTTGCAGGAGAATGAATTCAAACAAGAAAAGATATTTTCACAAAATCCGTAGCCAAGCACCTAAAACAGTTTGCCTGAACTGAAAATTAACAATCAAAAAAACAGAAGCTGGCAACTGAATGTTTAATGTCCATGAGTTGGATAACGTTACATTCTGGACCTAAGGCCGCAATGATTCAGAACTATTAATCAATGCTAAAAGTCTGATGGCAGTGTCTAACTGCTTAATACCTCATTTTTCTCCTAAATAGACATCTTAAGCCTCAGCTAGCTTCTGCTCTTTCTTTACGTTAGAAGTTCTCTTGGGTAAGGGGTAGGATTTTAAGGTTGCAGAATCCATTTTTCTATACACGAAGTCAGGAAGTCATTTAACAGGGCCACCAAATCCAGAGTGCAGCAGTGTGGTGGTTGGGTCACATTCTGTTCAGAGCATTTCTCCCTACGGAGCCCCCTTTATAGGAAAGAAAACCGCCGGTCAGCTGGAATTTTGCCTTAAAGGGAAAAAGTTCATTTGTAAAGATACTTTTAGATTTAGAATGTGTTTACAGAAAGCTCTTGATGGTTTTGGGGACCCAGTAATAATGGAGAAGCTGGCCACATATACTAGGCCTATAAATACAGACGCAAGCATTTCTATGTCACTGTTAGGTCCATACAATTAACAAAGCTACAAAACTCACATAGGAGATTGATTAATGTCATACAAAATTAAACTCCAAAACCCCTAGAGCTTATACTTCAGAGTTCAAGTTCGCATCCTGATCCCTGGACAGAGGAGGTAGCTTCCAAGTTCATAGCTTTCTGAGTCGGTAGCACTGATCTCTAATGCCCCACTTTTATTATAAATTGTAAAATAGTTACTAACACTTCTTCCCAACCAAGAGTCTTCTCTACGTTACCATCATTAAAGTGACCATTCCTCATGCACCCCCGAAAATGGTTATAAATTAAGACAAGCATCTTTAAATATCCTAACAAAACTTGAAAGGCTTAAATTTAAACAAAATGTTTTGCCAAAGCATCTAGAGCACTATACGTAGAGGCAGTCACTTCTCCAAGAGAATGTCAGCACCGTGCTGCTTTTCCCCTCAAAACATGGATGTCCGTGCTTGCTGTGCATCATTATCTGTCCTCTCTTCTATCACACAAATGGGAGTCCCTGCCGCCCTTCAGTGTCCCAGTGCGTGTGCTCTCACACGAGTGAGGCAAAAGTGCCGACAGCCATGGGCAGAGACAGGGGGTTGCGTACAAACACACACACAGTGCAGGCACATCAGCGCTAACAGGATTCTCCAAATCCCAGTAGTGGGGGCATCTCTAAGGGTGTCGGTAGGGAGTACTGCAATGTACTGTCCCCAGGCACATTTCAGGAGTCTCCTGCAGCTTTACACGGAGCATCTGGGAAAACCTCTTACGGCAAAATATGATAGTGGACCTGGTTTCTGAAAGATGGTAGAATTTCAATAGTACGAGGTCAGAGGCAGCTGGCATTCCAGGTTGAGATGCTGCTATAGACAAAAGCAGGAGAGCAATGCAGCATATATAATCTGTGTGATAATTATTTCTTACAGGACTGCAGCTAAAGAAAACTATCTGGGCCAAGTCTTCACAAGTATACTATTTATAAGATACATATACGCATTCGTATAGTACAGGATGTCCCTTAAAATGACAGCATGAACCTCTATTAAATCACTGTGCCATAGATTTACTTGTACCCCAAATACTGAAGTATAATTTTGATATTCAGTTTCAATTATATTAAAAAGCTCATTTCAGCAATCTGTTACAATCCCGTCATCTGATTTAGTTGAGACCTGCAAGAAGGCAGTTAATTAAAAAAGTAGTCAAAGGGCTCCTGGGTGGCTCTGTCGTTTAAGCATCCGACTCTTCATTTTTGGCTCACGTAACATCATCTCACAGTTTGTAAGTTCGAGTCCCACGTCAGGCTCCGTGCTGACAGTGTGGAGTCTGCTTGGGATTCTCTTTCTTTCCCTCCATCTCTCCCAAAATAAATAAACTTTAAAAAAAAAAAAAGTAGTCAAACCTGATAAATAGTTCACTTGGAATACAGAAATGTAAATTCCTTCACTGAAACTTGATTTCATAGGCTCTCTTGCTTCAAGTCCCATTTTCTCCATCACATGGAGATACTATAACCTGTCAAAAATATTCAGTTACAAGATTTTTAAGTAAAGGGAAAACTTGAGAGGCAATGTGAGTGTAAATCTTTTGTGATTTAAAAAAAAAAACCTCACCAGGTTTTTCACTTGTCTTAGTAATTAGCTTTCAAAAAAACAAAAAGCCCAAACCCAAAAAAAACCCTCACCTGTCTTTCCAAAACATACAAATTAATTTTCATTAAAACAACACAGCTCCCTGACTTTCTGCACATGTATTTCACCACTTCATATAATAGTTTATACTATATGGTTATAACAGCCTGCATGACTGGTAAGGAAGTAACCACTGAAAGCACACGCAGAAGGAAAGGAAACACAACTTCATTTTTCTTCCTCACAACTGGAGGAGACAAAATTTCCCTGTGGAAGATTAGACGTCCACTTTTATGACGAAATTAAAAACAAGCTGGATTTCAGATTTACTGATTGCTCAATTAGTGTCTAGCTGCTAGGCGTTCTATTTGGCAAATAACATCACAACCAGCACATACTGGGTCACAGAATTCCAGTGGTTACATTTTCTATTGCTTTCCAGTCTGTTTTCTTTCGTACTTTTTCTTCTCCTTTTAATTTAGGTTAGGGTTAGTTAACATACAGGGTAGTCTTGGCTTCAGGAGTAGAACCCAGTGATTCATCACTTACATGGAACACCCAGTGCCCATCCCCCATTTAGCCCATCCCCCCCCCCACCTCCCTCCAGCAACCCTCAGTTTGTTCTCTGTATTTAAGAGTCTCTTATGGATTGCCTCCCTCTCTGTATCTTAATTTCCCTTCCCAATCTGCTGTTTTCAATCTGACTTGAGAAAAAGTTCTCGAGCAAAATTAGTCATCTGTCTCTCGTCGGCTTTGCCTACTCCGGGAGGAACAGGATAGAGGTCTTAGCTGGTCCGCAAGGTCTCCAGGAAGTTGCCACTAGAGCCGATACTGTGCTGCACGTGCTGAATGTTGACCACTTGTTTGGTTTCACTGCAATTATTCATCGTGTCTATTTGTAAAGACAAGTTCTAAAATGACGTATGCTTATTTTTAATAATGGGAAGTGTCTCTAATGCAAGCCAAAAGTTTCAAACGTTCTATTATCTCAATAATGAGTCTGTAATTAATACAGATTATCACATGGATAGTGCTGTTAATATTTAAATGGTCAAACCCTGACATTTGTTCATGTCCAGCTACTTAATTATCTTCCGGTTTCAAAGCGTTTTCTAAAAAATCTCCCAAGGGCAGATCCAAGTACTCTGGGGCGAGGGGAAGGAAGAGTACCTAGAAGAAACTCCTCTCTGATCATTCTGGAACTCTTTGCCATCTTCGTGAGAGTCCCACCCACAGGCAGGGATGTGGGAGGTAGACTTTAAGAGCAGCACTGGGTAAGGTTTACCTGCGTGAGCTTCCAAAAGAGTTAGGTATGTGGGCAATAGGTTCGAATGATGGAGCAATACTGAAGCATGAAAGAACTTGGCTTGAAACTGAGAAACAAGGGGATTTTTATTCGGCTCAGAACACTAACCCATTCTGGGTGAGCGTGTCCGGACAGCCTACCAGACAAGGGAGACGTCTCAGAGAGAGATGCCCTGGGCTCCACGGCCAACCCAGAAGAGGGAGGACAGATTCCACAAGAACCTAGAAAGGCAGCCACTGCCCAGAGATGGAGAGACCAGAGAGGCAAAATTCCCACCCAGCAAATGTTAATTCTCTTCCCACCAGGCAGATGTCTTTCCTGGTTGTAACTATATGTACTTTATGGAGGCAACAGCCCAATGTGCTCGCATAGACAGAAATCAGAAAGCCCAGCAAGATTAGGGTGCAGGTGTAGGTTCCACAGCTGAATGGAAGCCCAGTTTTGCCCAGGGTCAAACTCTCAGCAGTGCTTGGCCCTTAGAGACGCTTTCTGCTGCTTTTGCCCGGGATTAACACGGATTTGGGCAACTTACAGTTTTTATGGAAGCTCTTAGAACCATGAGCCCCTGTGGCTGCAGAAACCATATCCTGATAACACTCCACGGTTATTCTTGCTGTTGCTTTCTGACCATTTCAATTTTTCCAGCAGAGATGGAGTTGGGGAGGCAGGCACAGCACGGCTTAGAGATGGAAAAGCACAAGACAACTGTGACCGCTGGGGCACTATGTCTTAGCATTAAGACACATTCTTTGTGAGCTGCTTAGCTCCTCGGCCCAGCAATCTCCTCCCTGGGGACAAGTTCTTAGGGAAAAAAAACCCATATAGTGTCTCCAGGTGTTCAGAAACCTTCTATGCAACCCCTCTGAAGTCAAAATGAAGAGTTGTACCTTAGATCATATGTAAAATTTTTGAAAATAACTGGACAGAAGATTATATTAGACACCAAGGCCCGATTCAAGTGACTGCCTGATAATTTCCAGTGTATCTTTTGCTTTACTTCTTAGGATCAGCCTGTGATTCTATTTGAGATCTTATTATCATGTACCTGGGTTTGTCAACTGTGTTTATGACCCTTCTCTTTAGTCAAGAACTACCTGAGCTTTGCTCTGACCAGGTCAGTGCAGATGCCTGGTTCTCATTCCCACTGTATCCAGAAATATTTGGTATAGATAGGAGTTAGTGCTCCAGAATCAGCATGGCTGGTTTAAAATGTTGCCTTGGCCACCGTTTGACCATGAACAAGTCACTTAGCCTATGTGTGCCTTGGTTCTCCATGAAAAATGGACATAATAGTAGTAGACATCTAATAGGGGTTGGTGGGCATCAAATAATATGTGAAAAGCACTTAAAACAGTGGATTGTACATGAAATGGCTCAGGAAGTGCTAGCTACTATTGTGACTATAATTATTGGAGACTACATGGAGTCATCAGACACATTGCACCTTTTTAACTTCCTTTAGAAAATGTATTACGTCTTCCTAAAGATCTGGATACTCTATTGGAAATGTCCAAATTTTGTTTTCATGAAGAAGAGTCACTGTTTTGCTTTCTGAGATCAAAGGAGAAGAGTGGTGATAGATCCCTTAAGAGAGTTCTTGGGCCCTAAAATGGCATGCTCTACCACCAGCAAGAGCAGTTGAAATCCCTGAACTGGATGGCTCCCATTGAAAGGAGTCCTTAAAAATACATTCTGAGCAAAAGTCCCTTGTCCTTCTGAATATAGTTGTGGTTGGCAGCAACACACGTGGATTCCTCTGTGCTGGCTCTGTTTGTACGTACCTACCCTCCGATGAGGCAGACTTGTTTAGCATTGTTTTCCAGTGATAAACTTCTGTCATACCCAACTATCCACCAAAATGCCTGTTTAAGAAGGGAGTGCAATGAGGTACTTAGGCTCTGGAAGGAACTCATCTGCTATTATCACTGAACTGCCCCAACTATCCTGAGAGGTTGGTTAAGTTCCATTTGGTAATGGGACACTGAAGGGAAGTGGGATTACACAACTGGAATTTGAGTCAGAAGCCATGCCTCCGAGCCTCTTCCTTCTCAAGACCAGCCTTTATAATATCCCTTCCAAATCCTGAGTTAATGCTCAGAAAATTGATATTATTTTCTAAGTATTTAGAACTACTTGAAATACTCTTTCTCTATTAAGGACTGGACACTCAGTTAAAAACAAAAACAAAAAACAAAAACACACATTTATAAAAAGAAACCTTCACCTTCTATGAGCCAGGTGAATAAAAGTTACATGGAAGCATGTGACTGCTTGATGGCAGTGTGCACCGAATCGCCAGGTATAGATACCTCATGCTGTGTTCTTCACCTCACCCCAAAACATGCACAGAAAGCTGAGGAAGTTCTTAGAGAATGAGGTGACATTTTCTACAAATAATAGATGTTTCCCTGAGGGAGTTTCAGAGTGACGTGAATCGCTAATCATTTTCGTGGTAAGTATCTTCACAGTAGAATAACTACTACTTCTCATGGCTCAAATGGAACAAACATGGCTTGAGAGTAGTCTGAACGCTCATTACATGACACATGGTGGCCATCAGTCACCATGCATCAACTGGAGATTCCTAAGGGTGAAAGCACCTTGTGCTGAGGGTGTCGTGATCTTGGCAAAATTATAAAGGGAAAGTAACACAGGTTTTAAAGAATTCTTGAAACAAAATTAACTGTGGAACACAAAAAGGGATTTGTTATTACTGGATACAGATCCAATCCGCATAAATCATCTAAGCACCTATGACTCATTTATCTCTACACAGGACAGATTCATCAAGGTACCCTTCCCACGGATAATCACTCATACCACAGGGTCAGTCTGCGAATGCTATACTGTTTTACCCCTTTTGAATGTAATTAAGTATCAAGACCTTTCACTTTTTTTTATGAATTCAGCACGGCATGGTTAACAAAACTTTGACACTTCAAAAATGTGTCACTACGAGTGGCACTGAAACAGCTAATAGCCTTTGCAAACTCCGCCCACAAAGTCATGCCACCAAATGAGTTTGGCCCCTCCAAAACTTAAAGATATATAAAATAGAACCTACATTGAATAAAACCTATACTAATAAGACAACCTATACATCAAATTCCTAAAAACAGTGCATATGCACCTGATGTAATAGTCTATGTAGTTGATGATGAAATAGTTTCCTTCAAGTTAGTTAATGCAAAGCTTTATTTGGACTAAAGCTTCTCTTAGACACTCCAATGACTATGATCGATTATCATTCATGTATAACTTTTTAAGTACACAATTTTAAGCCCAAAAGGAACAATATAGAAGAACTCAATAAAATATGATCCTTTTGATGGGAATGGGAACTAAGCTGTTCTGGGGTATGATTTCCATAGCTGAAAAGCACAGTACTGAAAACTCGAATGAGTGAAATATGAAATTCATGATTGAAACAGATTTTCATTTTACCACAGAGCTGTTTTGTTTAACCTGCATCATGGAAGTTTGGATTACTTTTTGGGTGTGTTCAGAACTCGGCTCATGCAGAGGTATGAACTACCTAAAGTCCACTAAGACTCTTCAAGAGAGTTCATGAAACCCTGCTAGGCTGAGTGCCACTTTGGAAAACTACTTACCGGTATTTATCTTCCAGGGAGAACCATTCGGAAGGCAGCTATGCTCACCACTGTATCACCAACGCTCAGGGAGAACCATTTGGAATGAATACATACTACTGGCAGCAAAAGGTATTATAATAATGTGAGATTCCCTAAGCAATGCTTTTCCCATCATATCCTAATTTTTGTTGCAATAGCCTAACTTTTGTTTCTAGGGTTTTTTGGATGATTTTTTGTAATTTTATTTATTTTTGAGAGAGAGAGCATGAGTGTGCACATGCACACAGTGGGGTAGGGTAGTGAGAGAATCCTAAGCAGTCTCCACGCTGTCAGTGCAGAGCCTGGCGTGGGGTTTGAACCCGCGAAACCGTGAGATCATGACCGAAGCTGAAATTAGGAGTCAGATGCTTACCTAAGACTGATCCACCTAGGCACCCCTGATTTTGTGTTCTAATGCACATGTCACCTGTAACTTCTAGTGGTCTTTTTTCCTAAATCCATCAGTATAGCATCTATTCGCACATGTATAAATTGACATTTCTCTGCATATAAAATCAACATACCATTTTGAGAACATTTTAAAATATCTATAAAATGCGCAGAAAAAAATCATTCATACCTTCACTGACTCAAATATAAGTATGAATATATTGGGTTTGTTCTTCTGGTCTGTTTTATATGCTCATATATCTGCACAGCTGAATTTATATGGTACAACATTCTCCTTATCTTAACCGAGCTTCCTCTTGGTTATTAAACATATTCGGTAATACTTTTAAATACAGATTTATAGTGGCCCACTAACGGCAAATAACGTTTCAAAATGCTTCCTGACCACATTACTCTTCACCCTAAAAAGAATTTGACACAAGCGAAGGCCAAGGGCACAATGTGGGGGGCACAGTTTGGGGGTCAGCAGTGAATATCACTTGTATTTGCAAGTATGTTTTAGTAGTTTGGTTTCTGTGTTCTTTTTGGATTTATTATCATCACCATATTTATATTACCACTCGGCCTCTCTTATCCCTGTGGCTGGTTGTGGTAATAATGCCCTGGGGCCTCCTTCCATCAGGGAGTAGGAAAAAGCCTCCTGTTTTGACAGGCGCCAAGGATGAGGACGGTGTGGGGCAGGTACAGGGAGAATGGAAATCTCATGGGTGCACGTCAGCCACACAGGGCTAGAGTTCTACAGAACCAGGTGTGTCTTTCCCACAGGACATCTTTGGATTCGCCTGAAAAAAAAACAAAAAAACACTACGAATGGTCACACCAAGGAAACCCTGCTGTGTGGAGGCAGTTGAAAGTGTGGTCCCTTGGCAGCTGTTGATTATTTTCCAAAGAAAAATTAAAACTGCTTTCTTTTGTAATAAGATTTACTTTCTTCAGCAATTTGCGGTGTTTTCTCCTCCTTGGCTCCAGGTCCTTAAAGATTTCTCCTTGAGAATCTCTCCAGTGTAGAAGGAATCAAGTTAAGGCAGGTCATGCTGTCGTGTGGGACAACAGCTATTCAAAGTGAGCATGAAGAAATACATCCCTTTGGGCCATTGCTGAAGATTTCAGAGAGAGGCAGTCCCTTAGGAAGCCAGGCCCATTCTCCCAGTCTGAGAACAGCACTTCTCCCATTAGGTCCTTGCCTAATTTTATCCTCTAGGAACCAATGTGGGCATTGCTTACATTAAAAGTGATTTAACATGTATCCTGCTCTCCTACCTCAAGTCCCCAGGGCTCATACACAGGAAAGAGATAGTCCCAAATGTTTAGAGGCAGAAAGCGACACACAGCCTTCTGATTAAACAATCCATAGTACGTGCAGGTAGTAACTAGGTCGTCATCACGCAATTTAGCCTCTGATTCCAGTAAAATATTCATAAGAAATCAGGATCTCATTCAGATTTTAGTTCCATTTCACATGTAAAGAAATGCCCTTTCTGTCCAGCGAGTTTTGATCAGTCCCTTTTCCCAAATGTTATCTAAGTAGCGAAAAACAATAAAGAGCCAGAAACAATTCTAAACTATTTTAAGTTATTTTTTTCTAAAGATAATCTTCTTTCCTGTTTATTAAGGTGTCTATTCTAGTAAATGTTAGAATGGTTTCTAGCAAGCTCCAATTTTCCTATTTTATAAAATACTTGTTAATAACTACTATTTAGGTTGACCATAACCAGCGAGGAAAAAAAATTCTATAGGTTGACACATGGAATAACAATTCTCCTCCCTATTATTATATTTCTGAGAAAAGCTCACTTAAAAATCATTCATTCCCACTAAAAATATACATCTAACACAATCAATGTCAATGTGCTGACAATCTGTCATCCTAAAGAAATTCCTTCAGCTGTCATGAGTGGATATGGAAAAGAAATTGACTAAATATACTAAATGTGGGCAGGAAGGTGTTTGCATTTTTGAATTGTGGTTTATGATTTACTATAATATTCCTATTTGAAGGTTAAGGAAATGTACAGAAACACAAGCATTTAAACTATATTCTTACACCTCAGAACTAATGAGTTTTAAGAATATAGAACCTCTGACAGCCCAATGATACAGAAGTAAATTCCTGCCCCAACACCTTTGAGCCATCTAACCTGGCAGGAATGAGAAAACAGAGTGGGAGAAAACTCCTTGCTACTGTTCACATATGTATACAGCAAGCCAGGCTTCAGCCGTCTCAAAGGAAAACTAAGTTTAGTTTTGTCAAATGTTCCCCAAGTCTCTACCATATAGAACCAATATTTTGATCACAGCCCTATTTGTTGAATTAAAACTTGGGCATGGATGTATGGACCACCCTTAGCAGGCCTACCCCAAAACTAAATTATAAGAAAGTGGGGGATTATCAGAGAGAGGATGTGATGGGGGGAGTGGGGGGAGGTAGAGAAGGGAGAAGTTCAATATAAACAAAAGACCTTTCTGATAGATACGGCACTAGGCCTGATTCCTAGAATATCTCTGCTTATTAAGATATACTTTATGATATATATTAAGGATATAATTTGCATACAGTAAAATTCACCCTTTTCAGTGTACAGGTCTATGAGTTTTGATCATTGCATACACTTGTATGGCAACAGGAAAATCTGATACTTTTCTGTCATCAGCAAACTAATAGTTTTAGTGTCATGGTCAGGTCCAGGGGAAAAAAAAATACCAGGATAGGGAGAATAGATTGTGCTAATGGCATTGACCAGTGTGCCTGGTTGATGCCTGATTATTAAACTTCATGGTGACAAGACCCATGAAACTAGGTTTCTTTTCAATGAATTTATCATCTATACAAAACACTTTTCTGCATCCCCAAAAGTGACTGGCTCAAAGGAACATGACCCAAAAGATAAAGAAATTTGTTGGCCTAATGGGACATTAATTTGCTTGCTTGAAATCAAAATCAGCCTACATATTTCTAGGGATTATGGTTGCTTAACAAGTTACTCCCCCATCCCAACCTCAGTGGTTCAAAACAAAGACACCATTGATTCTGCTCAAAGATCTAGAACAGGGCAGGGCTCAGCAGGGCTCACACATCTCCGCTCCACCGGTATCAGCTGGAAGATTGGGGGCCGGAGTTCTCTGAAGTCTGTGTGCTCACACAGCTGGCAGTTGAAATCTCAGAAAGGCTGTTGGCCAGAAAGCTTCATGTGGCTTCTGCACATGGCTTGGTCTTCCTACAATAGGTCAGCTGGGTTCCAATGGAACCTACCCTTGGAAGTCACTTGGCGTCTATTGCTTGAAGCTATTACAAAGGTCCATCCAGACCCAAGGGAAGGGAACACAGTCCCACAAAAGACACACTGAGGTAGCCGCCTTTGGACAATATCATCTGCTGCTCTGGTACGAGCCACCAAGATGAACAGTACAAGTATGATCTTTCAGAAATGCGAATATCATCACTACTATTGTGTTTAAAATGCCAGGACTCACACCTATCCAGGATTTAACCGAGGTCACCCCAGTTTTCTCTCCCACTGCATTTCTAGACACTTCTTAGACCCAACCTTCAACTATTAAGGGCTACTTGCAATTCTGTGGACTCATGGGTAGACCCTTTTCCTAGGGAAAGCTTTCTTCTTTGCTTTTCTTTGCTTCCTCTCATTCATTTCTTTGGAAATCACTTCTCCTGAGCCATGCCCTTCTTTAGGATGCTCTCCTTGGGAGAAAAAACCCACAGTTGTGCTACAGCAGGAGCAGGAATCTGTGTTCTCACCCTGGCTTTGGCCCCTGGCCAGTTGTCGGACATGGGGTTTCATTCATTTACCTGAGCCACAGCTTCTTCGTGATTCCATCCCTCCCACTGATAGATGGTGACCTCAAGGGCACAAAATCCCTCATGCTAAACTCCATCTGAGTCTCATTCCCAGAGAACCCAATCTGCAATGAACAGTTTGAGATGATCCCAGTCTTTTACTATAAAGAAAAGTGAAATGCTTGCAACTCATGCCCCTGACAATGAGCTCATCTCTCTCAATATATAAAGAACTCCTAGAAATTAAAAAAAAAAAAGAGGGGAAATGGCAGTACTTATCAAAATTATTAATGCATTTACCCTTTGACATGGAAGTCCCACTTCTGGGAATTTATCCAACACTGCGGCATAATTTGTTGAAGGAAAATGTTGAGGTTGGAAATAACCCAAGTGTCCATCAATAGGGGACTAGTTAAATAAACTATTTACCTAACTGAACACACTGCAACTGCAAGAAGAATGAGGAAGCCCTCTAGCACTGATGTGGAAAGACTGGGGACATTCTGTTATAACACAAAAGGAAGGGCCAGAACCGGTCTCTAGAATGCAATCTTTTGCGCAAGAAAGAAACGCACAAGACAAATAATCACACAGGCTGGTGTCTGGATAAACAAATGCTGAAAGGAGGTATCAGGGACACCTCTACAGGGAAGGGGACAATGATGTGGACAAATATAGTGATTTTATGATGCTTAATTTTCATTGGAGTTTTCAAGTTTAGAAACCATGTGAATGCATTTCCTTTTCACAACATGGGTTGCTTTTTGTTTTTTGTTTTAGAAAAGGGAATCTCAAATCCATCTGTAATTAATTTAGGTGGAAAGAGTAAAGAATGATCAATGTAATGAATATTTTCTCCACGTGGCCCCTGTTGCCCTTTGCCATTTATGTAAAACATCTTTTACCCACTCACTTCAAATGCCAGTTTAACCATAAACTGAAGACCCAGCTGTATTTGGATTGGTCTTTGTGTTTTCTACTTGGTTCTACTGGTCTGTCCGTGCACAGCCCCACACTGCTTTTACAGTTATACCTTTGCACGATGTGTAACATCCGGTGTGACAAATCCTCTTAATACTTTGATTTTCGAGATTTCCAGACTATTTTCTCACATATTATCTTATGATCTTTAGCATTTCCCTGTTTGTTTTGATGTGTGTAGGTATAAAAATGTTTGTGTATGTCTCTGTGTCTGCCTATTTCTTCCTAGTCCAAGAGTCTATTTATTCACATTGACTTTTAGAGTGGGACTTGTCCTATTACAACTCCAGTGTATTTAACTTCGTTTGTAAGTAATATATATTTTTAATTAATACTTACATCTTTTCTGACTCGTAGGCAGAAAAAATTGATTTTAATTATTTCAATGTTATTCTTTAGAATTCACTCTACTAACTTAATTAGCAATAAAGTCTTAGTTGGTTTAAATAGAATTTAGGGATTTTTCCCATTAATCCTTATTGTTTAGTAACCATTGATTAGTATTTCTTGATATAGACAACATCACTTAATGTTGTGAGATTAATGTTGTGACGGATGCTATAGAAGCAGGAGAAAAAGGGGCGCCTGGGCGGCTCAGTCAGTTGAGCGTCTGACTTCAGCTCAGGTCATGATCTCATGGTTCATGGGTTCAAGCTCCATGGTGGGTGCTGTGCTAACAGCTTAGAGCCTGAAGCCTGCTTCAGATTGTGTGTGTGTGTCTCTCTTTCTGCCCCTCCCCCACTCTTTCTCTTTCTCTCAAAAATAAATAAACATTAAAAAAAATTAAGAAGCTGGAACAAAAGGAGAAGCAGCAGAAGGCTCAATCATGACTCCTATCTGCGTGGACTCCAGCTAGAGGCAGGTGAACCAGGGCACTGGCTACAGCTCTAGGGGTAGGCTATGAGGAGAGCGATGCAGGCAGAGGCATCCCTGAGAACTCCTCTGGGACACACCCTGGGTACTTCCATCATATATATCGTATACATGATTCCCGTGAGTACATGGCAGTGCTTATCCCAGGAAGCACTACTAGGAAGACGGCCCATGAGACCAGTGTGAAAACGACAGGCATCCGCTTGGTGTCATCCAGGTGGGAAGAAAAATCCACAGTTGCTGTAAAACTTCCCTATAGTAAGTACCCCATCAATATTTTCAGATCCATTTGGGGTTAATGTAACAACACATTGGGAATATTTAATGTGAGCTTTTAAAATTTCCAGCAAGAATTACCAAGCCAAGTGCATATTTTCCATCAGCCAATGATATTATGCACAGAATCAAGAACAAGAGAGATACCAGTGGCCTTTATCATGACCTATCAAATAGCAAGGAAATTTTGCACAGTGTTGCCTTTTTGGGTAAGTTTCTTGGGTAAGTCTCCCCCACCACAAAGGAAAAAAAAGGGGACAGCATATACAAAATGCACCTAGCTTTTACAGATAAACATACTCGGGAACAGAAACAGGAAGAAAAGTCCAAGAACATTTATTCTCCATTTTAATACCAACACATAGTAGTGGCCAGGATACATTTCATGGTTGTTTGTTCTTATGGTGGGGTGTTCCAAAGCAGGTGAGTTTCAGGGCACCCTGAAGGCAGGTATAATTGATAGAACCCTTCCATACTCTAAAGCTCCCGTTGGCCCAGATGAAAAATACCCGAGATCGGTATTCGCACTTTGCCCCGTGAAAGTACGGACACTGTGTTTGTGGACAGCACAGTTCCTACCTGGTTTGTACACATGGAGAGAGGGACTTGTGTTTTCAGGCAACCAGTAGGCACCTGGTGGAAAGGCTCTTTTTGGACTCTCAGGGGCAGGCATACCTCTTGGTCCAGGACAGCGTGGGAGGACTATTTTCAGTCAACACGAGACGGCTTGGCTTTAAAAGAAACTAGTGAAACTCGTGCTCTGGAAGCAGAGGAAATGGACATGGAGTCCTTCAAGAAAACCCCCAGAGAGTGGATTGTTGAAAGGGCTGGAGGTTTAAGGGACAGGTACATCAGTTTCAGTGTTTCATTTAAATGCTCTCGGACAACATGTGACCACATCAAGGATTCTAGGCTGATTAATGAAATCTGTAAGTGCCACCCTGGGTACGGGGAGAGCACCAGGCCACAGATGGTGTTAGAAGAATTATTTCTCAGTTATAAACATATGAGCACATTCCTGGAATGCAATTATTTATTAGCAGCCGAATTGTTAGCAATGCACAGGCAGAAGGCAAGCAAACTTCAAGTTAATCTAACAGATTTAATCATGGCTGTTTTGCTCTATAGCAATTATTACAGTTACATTATGAGAGAATATTATAGTTGCAGCATATAGTAGGAGCTATGTTTAAGGTGGAACTACCTAAAGACATCGTAAGGAAGACTTTCCTCCTCTTAGAAGGTTCCCAGCAGAGGGTGGACTGGATGATTGTTGGCTGTTGTAGGGCAGATTCCTATCCTGGGAAGAAGGACGAACTAGAAAAGCCTCAGGCCCACAACACTGCAGTCGAAAGATTTGTCAAATATTAAATACCTTCAAATAATGCTACATGGTTAATTTGAGGGCTCTCTGCGGTTTGGCCCCATGCTAAAGGCTTTCCTGTATGGTTTTACTTAATCCTCATAAACTCTTTGATGTATGCACTTTATTATCCTCATTTTACAGAGTAGGAGACTGAGGCTGGGAGTGGCCAAGAGGCATGCGCAGATTTGCAGGGCTTGAGCTGAGAGCAAAGCCCCCAGGTGGTCTGACTGCAGAGCCCTCACCCCAACCGAACATGGCTGCTGTCTGCTAACAGCCGTCCCCAGTGAGACAGCAGAGGAATGAGGGGCTGTAAGAAGACGGGTCTGGGTTCTTGGCCCTTCTCCTCCCCAGAAGGGTTAACGGAAGGCGTTCGCCAGGCCCACTCACCCCTCTACCACCATCATCATGATCAGTGCTATTCTGGCCCAATTTTACTCAAGTTCTTCCTTCAACCACAATATCACCTGCAGTCCGGTGACTTCGTGGTCCCTGGTTCACAACCCCGAGCAACGGGACTTCCAGAACTCTCCAACCATGGGAAATCCTATTTCTATAACAGAATATTACTCAGCAATAAAAAACGAATAAACCACAGATACTCGCTACAATAGGGATGAACCTCAAACGGATGACACTAAAGATCATATGGTAGTATAATTCCACCCACATGACCTTCCTTCCAAGAAAGGCAAAACTATAGGGTCAGAAAACAGACCAGTCATTGTTAGGGACTGGGTGTAGGGATGGCGTCCGGACTACGGGAAGGGGTTGGGGGGGGGGTTGTTTTGAGCGATGGCTGTGCTCTGTATCTGAGGGTAGGGGCGATGATGCTATATCATATGCATTTGTTGAGACTTACAGACTGTACACTAGAAAGGGTTTACTTTTTTTAATTAAAAAAATTTTTTAATGTTTATTTATTTTTGAGAGAGAAAGAGAGACAGAGCATAAGTGGAGGAGGAGTAGAGAGAGAGGGAGACACAGAATCTGAAGCAGGCTCCAGGCTCTGAGCTGTCAGCACAGAGCCCAACGTGGAGCTCGAACTCAAGAACCGCGAGATCATGACCTGAGCTGAAGTCAGAAGGAAAGAGTTTATCGCATGTAAATTACACCTACAAAAAACCAAAGTGGTATACCAGTATACCATACTAATAAACACCTTCAAAGGAATAAAGCCAATAAGGCGAGTCTAACAAGAAGTAAAAGCTCCTAATTAGTAGTTAATGTTACAAAGAAGCAACTTTCAGATGGACAAGTGACTGACAAAAAGATCATCCCAACGATATGCAGCTTAGTTAAAGGAACAGTAATAAACCTCATCCTATAATCCTTGGATAAAAGAGGCCAACAGGTTAATCAATATTCTTTTACTGGCATGCTCAGGAGGTATGAGCAGTATTTAATAACACTAATCTACTTTGCCTCCCCTCACTTTCAAAGACCAGGCAAGAAAGCATATACATAACTTATTGAGCCTTCTTTAAATAGCCCACTTGACCTTCCAGGGCCCTGGAACTCAGAAATGAAGGGCATGCTAAACTCCCAGAACACCTGTTGGAAAACCAATATAGTGGCTCAAATGAAAACCAATATGCTGGCCCCAGTGAGTTGTCAGGAGGCTGTGAAGATTATTTACCACCTAAAAGGACAGGCATTTACCAGAGGGGAGATGAGCTTCCTGACGTGATACTTTTTTAACAGAAGCTATTTTAACTAAAGGGCCAATCCAAAAAACCCCCTAAGTCTAAGAAAAAGAAAGATGAATTGTGTTATTATAATCATACTTTACTTACTTATAAAGAAATATTTAAAACTATGGGCGAAAAATCGATTTCTCTTTCCTAAGTGAGGCTGACCGGTTTAGAGAAAAGGAGAAGAGGGGGTCCCTGGTCCTGATCCTCTCAGAAAAAGAAAAAAAACAACTTTTTTCCATTACGATCATTCCAAACAATCATTTTCCATAATTGGAATGATGCATTATGAACCCCCTTTGTCTCCATCATCTGCTACAGGAAGTGTTCTTTTCTGTTGTCACCTTATCTTTTCCACAACTTATAACTGAAGTCTCTGTTCTTGATCTTGGACTTTTAACCACTCTCAAGCAAATGTCACTGAAATTTACTTGCTCAGAATAGTGCTACTCAGGTGTACAGAGATGAAAATGGACAGACAGGCATGATCAGGGCATGTGTGCTGAGACACTTTTACAAAGTTGATTTTGAGAATTAAAGGAAATCTGATTTCAAAAGTCTTAGGAAAGCTGGTCTCTACTAGTGGAAGAAAGGACGGGAAGAAATCTAGGAGAGCAATACAAACAGAATAAAATGGCAAGAAAAACCCAATTGGTAAAAATCACCTTCACCAGAGTGAAAATCTAAGAGTTTCAGCTAAAATAAAAGATAGTATAAGGTATGAATGTGTTTAAAGAATGCAATCAAAATTATCCTTTTTTTTCTCTCTCAAAAGATGAGGTTGAACAAATGCTAAACCTGCACTGATCTAAAACTTAGAGGGTATATTTCTCTGTATGAAAATTCCACAAGGAAAGATTTAAGGTAGACCAGAAAAATAGTTCCTAAACAGAAAGCAAAAATATAATATGCTACTTAAATAACCTTTTGTATTCTAAACACATCCACCACGACCCCCACCACGACCCCCACCACACACACACACACACACACACACCCACCCAATAGATTCTGACATGTCAGCCTCTGCTGAAATGTGTTTAATTGATTATCTGTTTGTTGAGCACTGTGTATTTAGTCCAGTCTGGGGGCAAAGTCAGAAAGAAAGGGTCCTTGCCCTTAGGGAAGTCACAAGCAATTTGGTAAATAGAAATAACATTCTCCCAATGGGAATCCAGCACTAAATTACACAGGTGTTATGTCTGAATGCAATAGGACCTAAAGGAAAAGAAGGAAGTTGGAGTAAGGGAGCTGTAACGCACGGGTGACGAGCTAGCCCCCTCACTGGGGTGACTCTGTCTTTGTCATGGCACCAGGAGGGGAGGAGATGACAGGCATTCTAGACAGAATAAGGCACAGCTTTGCACACGGCAGACCTCTCAGAGTTCACATCACTCCGTGAGTCCTTTGCCTGATTTTGTTTTGGGACTTGGCACTTTTTTCCCCCCTCAGGGAGGTTTTATGAAGTTAGAGACTCAATCTTTAAAACATCAGTGCCTAAATACATCCTTTTTTTTTTTTAGAATGTTGGATCTTTACAATGAGCCTTTCAGGTAAAACAGCTGCAAAAACATCATTAAAAAAGCATATATTGTCACATGGAAAAGGCAGCAAGAGTCTATTTTTACAAAGTTCAAAGTGATGGTGTATCTTGAAGGGGAATCCCTCCAGACTGCTAATATTTCTCTGGCTTTAAAAAGACTCCTCTTCCCCGTCACCCCTGCACTCCCCTCTACCTTTTGCTGATAAACTCTCAGCTCCGTAAACCGGCAGCAGCCAGCGAAGGCTTGGAGAGAACATTCCTTCCCCCCTGTGTCGTCACGTCAGCCCCCATCTTCCTACTGAAAAATAAAACCCAGCAAACTACACTGCTTCCCTGTCGTTTACTAAGGGCCTGGTGACTTGTGAGCTGGAGTAAACAGAGAGGGTTAAGCGGGGCAGACGGGGGCGGCCTCTCTCTGGCATGCCCGTGGAACCCTCTCTTCCAGCTTCCCCCGAACTTGGTTAGCTTCTGTTCCTCCCATCAGGTCTGAGCTCCGTTCATTCTGGAAAGCGGAGGCTCCCACGGCTGTAAAGCACCGCTTCTGAGAGTTCCCACGGCATGCGACACGCCATCCTCCCATAAGCCAGCCCCCAGCACACCGCCCCGTAACTGTGCGAGTCTTACCTGCATCCCCCACTTGCTTCCAAGAGCAGAGGCGCAGTCTGGTTCATCTGGATCCCAGGACCCCAGGGTGCTTGGAGAAGGGGGGTGCGTGAGGCAGGGAAAGGACTCTTCGGAATGTCACCACTTCTAATTAATTCTCATTTTTAAATTGCCCACTGGGAAGCCATTCTTGAAACAGTTTTCCTCCAACATATTAAAATGGTTATTATTGATCCATAACTGTCAGTTCAAAGTAGGAAACACCCAGGTAATCGTGGACTCCACAAGCTGGGATTGTTCTTGGAAAGGATCTGGCACCAGACCTGGGCCCCTGGAGCCCTTCTCGCGCTGTGCGCACCGCCACCACCCCCATCAAGTGGGGGTCTCTGCAGAGTTTGGGCCCCTGGTCCCAGCATTCCACCTGCCCCGCCACAGAGGAGAGAGTCAACACCTGCTTAAAGCTTTTACGAGAAAATGGAAGGTTTCATATTTGATGAAGTCACAACCTGTACGGATAGGTCTCAATTCACCTTCACCTATCAACATGCGAACTTTGAGCTCATGACTCCAATCTAGCCCCTCCAATAAGGACGCTGTATCAGGAAACATAAAACCACCTCTGACAAGGCAGACACACAGGACACAAGAGGGAAGCTTAGCTATCGGGAGTTTGGTCTTTCACCAGAACGAGATCTCGTATGTGTCAAGAGTGAAATACATTTTTTTTCCTGAGGTGTATTTAAGTCGTGCATTATAACTAAAAGGAGGAAATGTTATTGGATAATACTTACAAGTTTTAAAACGTCTATTCTTCGTTGATGCTAACATTTAAAGCAAACTCTACCCAAAGCCAGTGCCTTCCTCGCCCCATTTACAACACAGTCTGGGTTAACAGACGCCAGTTTGGAACTCGGCTGACCAAATCCACAGCATCTTTCACACATTAACATAGTTAAGGCTCTGCAAGTAAGAAGCTAGTCAGATGACAAATGAAAGAAGGGGCCGCTTACAAGTAACTGAGATATAATTATTTTCAAATGATGATGATCTAAACAATGGAGGAAAACCCCCCAAAACTTCTCTGAGGTCCAACAGTAAAAGAAACGTATCACAACAAAAGAGATTATGTATATGTTTTCAGAAAAAATAAATTCAAAGTGCTTCTCTGAGAATATTTTAGATGATAATGGCAGTTTATACACGAACCATAATTCATTTTACTGTTTTAGTTTTAAGGTACAGGAAACGAAATGCTGGTAAACATTTTGGAGTGTTCTAGAACACAGGCTTTTTGTTTGTTTTAGGCTTGTCAGATAGTGACAAGTCTTAATGAGCCTTCGACAAAATTCTGTTGGTTAGTTGCGTTTGGTCTCAAATTGCAGTGGTTTAAATCTGTCTTATTCAGTGATATTTCCAGACCTCCATGCCAAATACGCATCCCAGTTCTTGACCAGTATCCCATACCAGTTTAATGACCCCAAGAACACATTAAAATTTCTTATATATGTTGCCAAAAATAAGTAGACACTCTAAGTAGTATAAAAATTCTCACTTTTCATATCAATATCTACACGTTATTGTTATTCTATTAGGAGCCACCAACTAATCACCATCATAATTACAATAATCATAATTTCAAAGTCTCATCTATTTCAAAGCTGATTTGGTGTCTTTTCTTAACGTTATACATCAAAGTATATAAGGGATCTGTATCATAATTTTTTGAAATGCAGGTTAAATTCAAGTAACTTCCCTATTATTTTTCTATTTGAAATTTTATTATCACTAAAACTTTTCTCCATTCCAAATACACCTTTCCCTTGGGGCCCAGAAAGTCCAAGGACAAACCATTGCATACCTAGTAAATGCTTAACGTGCTGAGGCTGTAATGCTTTGAAACTCTTTCTTATGTTTGTACCCTATTCAGGAAATTCTGAATAAGGAACCCCTACTTTGTTAAATAGCGTAGGAACTTTAAAGGATTTAATCGACCCTTCTCTCTTTGGGAATATCACCAAGCAGTCACATGACTCCAAAAATGCATACAGATTTTTTTTCCCCAATCTTTAGATTGAAGGTAAATGCCTACCATTGTCGAAATCAAAGAGTTTTTAAACAAATCTGTTGTTCCTTTCTGCTTCTAAAGTATGCTGGGATATAGTTACATAATGGTCACGATTTATGCTCCAGGTTAAAACTACAAAATTACATTAAAGGTCTCTACTTACCATCTGCCCTACGTATTGACATACAAATTTTCTGGAATTGCTTTTACCATGTCACTTGCTTAATCCAGAATGGAAAAGGAATCCCAGCTTCCAATAGCAACAAAACTCCCATCTAGTTATTTAGATCCCCTTCTCTGGACACTCACACATCCCACCCGGCCCTACCTCCTTGCCTTCACTAATTTTATCCCTTTTACTGCCCCCTACCTCTGACCAACAAGGAATGCACCCCCGCTCACTGGCTGGCAGGAACCTCATTTGCCCCACAAGGCTAGGGCGTCCTGCATAGTCTAGCCCACACGAGAATTTTACCTTCTGAGAAATATGGTCCCTTTGGTCACAGCCACAAACTGAGCATTTAATTGCTAATACAAAACAAAACTACATGTAAAGTTTGTTTTTCAAACCTTTAGTGAGCTCTCCAAAGTATATAGTCCTGGCTACACATTTTTGTTTCCTTCCATGTGACGAAATTGACAAGATACTTGTGATGTTCTTTTTAAAATTTTTAGCATTTTTTTTATTGTGGTTAAATACAAACAACATAAAGCTTACCATCCTAATCATTTTTTAAAAATGTTTATTCCTTCTTGGTGGGGGGGGGGGAGAGAGAGAGAGAGAGAGAGACACACACACACGGAGGGAGAAGGGGGGGAGGGTCAGAGAAAGAGGGAGACACAGAAGCTGAAGCAGGCTCCAGGTTCTGAGCTGTGCTAACAGCCTGATGCCAGGCTTGAACGCACAAACCGTGAGATCATAACCTGAGCTGAAGTCAGACACTTAACCAACGGAGCCACCCTGGTGCCCCGCATTTGACTCTTGATTTTGGCTGTGGTCATGACCTCACGGTCTTGACATCAGGCCCTGCGTCAGGCTCTGCACCGGGCACGGAGCCTGCTTAAGATTCTCTTTCTCCCTCGGCCCCTCCCTTGCTTGTCTGCGTCTGAGGAGAGCAGTGACATCTGTTTACTCGCTGCCACCATTTCTGAGCACCTGTGTCCCAGAAACTGTGCCAGCCACTGGAATCGGTCAAATGGATGTTCAGAAAGCCCATCCTGGCTGCATTATAGATGGTCGACAGGGCAAAGCTGACAGTCTTTGCTATCGTGTGGGCAAGAAGTACTGAACAAAGGCAGTCGTGGAGGGAATGGAGAGCCAAGGTTTATGTATTTTTTGGTTTGCCTACTAACAGGGTTACTGTTTGTTCCTATTTTTTAACCACTTGAACCAGTGGTTACTTTGGCCCAAATAAATTCTATGAGACACGTCAGAGAGCATTAAGGTTTGTCAGCAAGAAGGACCCTGAGGTACTGATACATAAACTGATCGTGTGTGACGTTCAAGGCACCGTGGTGGCAATGCTCAAATAATATCACGATCGTTTAGGTAGAGTATTTATGGCCTACTTATGGCCTATGGAGGGAAAGCTGTTATTCTGCAAGGCTTTGGGTGGATGAAAGGGAGAGGACTTGAATGTTTACCAATATAGGAGTGATTAAATAGATTAAGAAGGCATTCTGTGAAATACCATGCAATGAATCTGTGTACAGAGATGGGGATGATCCCAAAAGTACAGTGTTAAGGATCACATGAACTGCAGACCATATTACAGACCGGAGGACACTTCTGCAAAAACACTGATCTGCTTGTATACGTAAACATCTCCATAAACACAGCAGAGGGTCATGAAAGAATATTCCTAAGAGAGCTGGGGATGAGGGTGGAGGGAACGTTCAGTTTGTGTTCCATATGGAAGTGAGGAAGGAGCTATGTATTCTGCAGGAAAATCAAGTTTCATAGGTTAGTGTAGCAGGTGAGCATCACAGGCTCCCAGGTCTTCTGTATGATCTTTACTGGTAAATCATAATGATCCTCAAGATAACGCCTAAGGCTCTGTAAGTGTGTGTGCGCGCGCGTGTGCATGCATGTGCACCTATGCATCTGTTTTTCTCTGCCCAATTGCTTTTAGCCTGTATTTTTAAATGAATGATAGTTACATAGATCAGGGGACATCTGAGATGAGAACTTCCTGGTGGCTGCAAAGGGGTGTCCTGGAGTTACAAGAAAACCATGTAAGTAACACGTAATAGAATTCATTCTCAGTCAGTGACAAGGTGGCCCTTAGAATGCAAAACTATTCATTGCAAAGGAGCAAATCCAATTACGATCATCTTTGATCTTTTGGTTCAAAACATGCTGAAAGTTCCCATTTTTAAAATTATACTTGCAGTGCATGTTGCTGCCGCAGAGGTTGTGAACGCACTGAGTCGATGCTCTGTCTGGGCTCAGTCAAGGATTTTGTTCTCTTGGTTTTCAAATTAAATCTCCAAGAAATACTAAGTAGAAAATGGAGACCAGAGCAGTGGAGACTTTGTTTCATTTTGAAATGTTATCAAGAATGTTTTTAAAGACTGTTTACAGCTATGGTTCACCTACAATGGAAAAATTAATTTAAGGAACACACATGGCATTTTTCAGGGCTTCGTGCCACATAGAATTTTCCAGACAAAAACTGTACTCTTCTCATCCTTAGCCCTCTTGAAGTTTTAAAAAATAAAAAAGCAGGAGGTATAAATGACTCAGCACTGCCCGGGAGGAGTTCTGGAAAGCCAAAGGGTTGGAGGCTTCATGTAAAATGTCCTGATAAGAAGTCTAGACTATCTGTAATTTGCTGATTTTGAGGAAAAACAGATTATTAAGAACTTGTGAAGCCAAGTGCTACATGTAGCTGAAAATGCATGTAAAACTTGGGGTGGCACGTGGGGCTGGGCTCCCACACTCCTGCAGACCACAACACTGATTATCTATGACCCCAAGTGACATTCAGGAGTGACTCCTATCACAGAGGGGGAAAAAAAAAGTGTCACAGAAACAGAAGGACATAGTACTTCTCAAAAAAAAAAAAAAAAAAACTATTAACACAGAAAAAACAGAAGGCAGAAACTATAAAAGCCATCACATCTAGAAGTCCTTACTTGGCATGGACTGACCTGTGCATAGCCCAAGAGTAGCAAACACGGCAAGTAGGCTGTCTTTGTGCAAATTAGAAAAATGCATCTCTTTTTCCTGGTTTTCCTGCCTTTCTGCCCCATTTACCCCTTTGGTTGGGCAACCTTGTGCAGTGAACAACCTGCACAACTCAGGAAAATTACTCGCTAATAGTTCAGTTACAGAGTGGGTGATGGGAACCTTTGTGTTTGATCTGAATATTTGATAGGAAAGAATAGACAACGTGGTAAAGAAATGGCCAGTCCAACCACCTGTTAAATTTCCTGAGCTGAGTATATTAAAGAACCGCATCAGAAAAAGTTGATCTATGCTTTAGTTATTATTTCTGCCAATTACTGAGAAATCAGACACAAAATAAATCCTAAAAGAATGTGATAATAACACCATATACAATTAACGTTGCTTTTCTATTTCTCTAGAGTGACCGCCTGCTTCCTCTTTTCTAAACACACGTGGAAATACACACATGGAAATCTATTAGTCACGATGACCTCAAAGCCACCCCCTGGCAGGACAGCTGTCCTGGCGGTACTCCCACGGAGCTCAAACGGAGTGCCCATTCCACTTTTTCCTGGGCCCACCCCTCTCCTGCCCTCGTACCCCTAACGAGTAAAATAAGTGTGCGTGCAATTGAATCAACATCTTGAAGACCAGCTTGACAATCCACTGAGTTCAAGAGGTATTTTTAATTACCTTATTTGCTTACTCCCCGCTTACTCCCAAACCTTCCCCATTTAGGTAGTATTGTCCAACTATCCCAGAAGTGACAAATCAAGGGTTAGGTAATGTGGAGGTTCCATGAGAAATATAGCAAGAAACCAGGCCCTTTCACTCTAGGGAAGATAAAGAGGACTGGGTTGCCTGGAAACATCCCAGCGGCCACCAAGAAAGGCGCACGCATCTGCGTTCCAGGCGCTGACCACCCCGGGAGGCGCGGGATGCAAGCGACAGCAATGTTGCACTCGGGCAGGGATGCCAAGGCCCCCTGCACCGATTACTTGGCATGAGGACCTCCATCTGCAAGGTACCCCTTGCTTCCAAGAGGTCACGTGTATCCCGGCTTGCCATAGGTCCCACCCACCTTTTCTTTAGTTTTCCATGAACAAAAGCCTTTCTTGAAATTACCTCAAATATGTGAAGGCCTTCCCCCTCAAGGAGGAGGCTAACCTTGCTCACCTCGATAATGTAGAGGACCACGTTCTTGTAGAAGCAGTACAATATGCACTTGGTGACGCGGTTGTAGCTCCAGGCCCCGTGAACCAACAGGAGCTTCTCCAAGTAGGAAAACTGAGAAAGAAAAAGAGCGACGTTCAGGAGCACCCGCCATTTAGGAAATCTAGTCACGAAACAGCTTTGGGAGACAGATAAGGTAGTAGAGGAAAGTGGAGTGTGCGGATAACCCGAGAAAAACCACTCGCTCCCGAGAACTAAAGGCATAGCTTTCAGGTCCAGGGAGGACAAAGACAATTTCCTCTTAAATCTACCTAATTATTATTTTCCCCACACGCAAGGGTAGACTTCCAATTGTTATTCTCGTGATATTCTGTTTACACAAATACTTTTTCCTGGGGCGAGGGGGGAGCAACAAATTATGGAAAGAGCACAAATGTCCACCAACTGAGTGGGTAAAGAAGATGTGGTTTATATATATATATACACACACACACACACTCAAATATTACTCAGCGATCAAAAAGAATGAAATCTTGCCATCTGTAACAACATGGATGGAACTAGTGTATTATGCTAAGCAAAATAAGTCAGAGAAAGACAAATATATGATTTCACTCATATGTGGAATTTAAGAGACAAAACAGATGAACATAAGGGAAGGGAAGAAAAAATAAAATAAGATTAAAAAAAAGAGGGAGACAAACCATAAGAGACTCTTAAATCTAGAGAACAAACTGAGAGTTGCTGGAGGGAGGTGGGTGGGGGGGATGGGCTAAATGGGGGATAGGCATTAAGGAGGGCACTTGCTGGGATGAGCACTGGGTGTTATATGTAAGTGATGAATCACTAAATTCTACACTGAAAACCAATACTACACTATATGTTTACTAACTCGAACTTAAATTTAAAAAAGTAGAGGGGCACCTGGGTGGTTCAGTCAGAGAAGCGTCTGACTGTGATTTCAGCTCAAGTCATGATCTCACAGTTTGTGAGACTGAGCCCCACATGGAGCTCTGCGCTGATGATGTGGAGCCTGCCTGGGATTCTCTCCCTCCCTTTCACTCCTCCCATCCCCTGCTTGTGTCCACTCTCTTTCTCAAAATAAATAAATATTTTTTAAAGTAGAAAGAGAGGGATTCATGCAAAATATTCTTTTGATATGGCATACTGCCTATTAATTTCTGATTACTTTTGAAATTAAATTTAAATAACTGTAGAAAAACTCTCTGACTGGAAATACAGTATTAAAAAAAAACATTTTCTTTCAAGAGGAAATCACATAATAGTTTCCATGAGCCCTAAAGATTTGATACAACATCACATTTCATGAAATCTTCCAGGCGATGGGGGTAAGGCCATCACTCAACTACATACTCTGAAAGTTAAATGGCCACTTCGAAATGGCAGGAGTAGGTGCATATGGAAAAATAAAACTCCCCATAAAAGCTCATTAAGGATTCCAAAGGGGAATGGGGAATCATAAAATAGCTGGCTAAACAAATAAAAAGGAAGTCTGCATCTGACCTGGACCCCCTGATGCTAAACTTCGGTGGGCATGGAGAGCATCTGCTGGAGTCATCCGGAATGACTCAACTATAGTGCTACAACGATCTGTTTTCAGGAAATCTATCTATATCTCCTAAATCAAAATGCTATTTTCATGAGGTCATTCAAAAAAATGTTAAGAAGGTAGGGGGCAGGAATGATCTCCTCCTGAGGAGAACAGGCAGCCGAGGACGGAGGCGCCGTGTTCCGGTTGCCAGCACAGGCTGCCCACGGCCCAGGCAATAGTACAGGGGTGGCTGTCTCTGAGGATTAAAGCGCAGACAGACAGAAAAGAAGTGGACCCAGAGCTTCGCCTCTTTCATCATTTTCCCCAAGGGCAAGCCTGGGAGCTACAGGTTTTTCTTCTGTACATAACCTTCCGGGCCACTTCCTCAAAGATCCCATCAAAAACGTATTCCTCCATCCACGTGAGATAAAGAGACCAAGCGCAAGATGTTAACTTCCACCAGAGATGTTTAGCATTTCGCTAGGGGGCCAAGGGACTCCTAAAATCGTGGCATCTCTAATGTCTAACCGAAGGGGCAGAGGACAGTGTCGGGTAGGGAAGGCGTAAGGCAAGGAGGAAGGCTACCTGAGACAACGGGACCCCTACCCGAATCACAGGCAGGACCACGGACAGGGGGCCATTCATCAGCTCCTTTGGCAGTGGCTATTACACAGGGAGGGCAAGGACACCCCTAACTCTAACTCTCTCTTTCCTCCCTATCCTGCTTTGAAGCTTTCCACTTGAAGAAAGCAATCATTGCTCCAGATTCCACAGCCTATTAGTACACAGTTTCAATAAAGCAGGTCATGGAATCTCCCTTCCCCAGACATTTTAAAGAAAAAGACAGACAAATATTTGCCTGGAACTCCTAGGAAACCTCTAACAGTCCCTTCCAGCCACATGATGCTATAACTCAAGTATTTAATAATGCGGGGGTGTATAACATCTACAGTTGCTGACAGCTTACAGGAAGCGGGAGTCTTACAGCTCTCGGAGTGGCTGACTCGGGAAGTGAGCGGGCAGGTGTGCGGGCTGGTCCTCAAAGTCACAGACAGGTCTGGTGTTCTCTGACCACGGATGCTTGGACCTGAGGCAGGTCACCTAATGTGAAGGAGCCCCTGTGTTCCCACCTGTAAAATCAGAATTCCTTCCCCAACCGACTGTAGCAATTACCTTGAGGATTTACTTGAAATCAACAGAGAAACAAGATTGATTTCATGTACTTTCCAGAGCCAGGAGGATTTGATAAATTCCTCCCTGTGTTTGCAGAACTATGGGCTGGGAGGGAGACTGCGAGGTGATCTAATGTAGAGCCCTGCTCCGGGAAGGTAGAGCCCCAGACCAGCCTACAACCCTGGGGTTGCTGGAAGCTCTCTCACATTTTATATGCAGCCCCTGATTTTAGCTTGAAGGGAGCAAAAGCCATTATGACTTGTATTCACTTGATTAGGGTTAACATACAACTTGAAATGACAAAACACTGGCTAACCACCAAACGAGCAGGCATTTTATCACAAGTGACTGTAATCTGCAGACAGGAGGAAATGATCAGTGTCTGTTGTGAGGTCTAGATTTTCTGGATGATCAAGCAGGGCAAATGATCTAGATAATGCCACACCTAAGGTGAGGAGGTTGGCTATTTTCCTTCCGTTTCTGGCCATCTTTGAGGAGCAGACATTTCCTGCATTGTCAGGTCATTTGTCCAGTAACTACAAAGTACATTAGGAACCTCTGCAGGCAACACGTGATCCTGAGAGGAATGGGCTGAACTTGGCCTGGTGGCAGAAGGCTGTTTGCTATTGCCTGGGGGTTCATCTCACAGCAGCGGTTCTGGGCAGCACCCTGGTTATGGCTACAGAGAGGGTGGCTGGAAGCTGGAAACCACTACTTTCCCCTGACCGTAAATGCCTGATGAGAGAGTGTTCTAGCACCTTCTGAAAAGAGGAGAGATCCTGGGATGGGGACTGTTGAGAAGTGATGTTGTTAGCACAGCCATTCTTTAGCATGGGATGGAGTAAGGAACAGCACATGAAGCAGATGCGGGAGTCGAGGGTGAGAGATTATCATTATGAGGACCAAAGAGCTATCTGTCAGGGACGACACCTTGTCTGGAGGACAGAAAGCTTGGCCAACCTCACCGCTGGCAAAAACAACCACAACAAGTGCAACAACCAGCAGCAAGGGGCCTTCAAACCACACAAGATCAAGACCACAGAGAAATCCAAATGCTCTGGCGAGTGTGTCTAGACATAACCTCAGAAGAAGTGACAGAGTTCTTAGGGCTGGACTAAGGGTCAAGCACCAACCAGGCCTTCGTGCCCAGCTGACACCTCTGTCAACAGGACAGGACAGCTAGTCAACACGTCTCTGACCTGTGCGATGGCATAATCCGAGTTGTTGGTGGCCTGCATGCCCTCGTTCCCGCTGATCCCCACACCCACGTGGGCTGTCTGGATCATCCCAACATCGTTGGCACCGTCCCCGATGGCAAGGGTGATGGCCTTTACCCGCTTCTTAACCACGTCCACTATCTCAGACTTCTGCAGGGGAGACACTCTGTAAGAGAAGAAAGAAATGATGACAAGATGCATCTTTCCAGAAGAAATGGCTGTAATCTACATTAAGCTGCATTAAAAGGGCAGTTATTGGACCATTTTCAAATCCAATACATACATTTTATGCTCATGTGCAAAGAAGCTTTCAGAAAACAGTAGCTTGTGGCTTTCAAGTAGTTGCCAACTTCACAGATGAAATACACAAGTCAAAACTAACTTAAAACACAGCCCGTTTTGTAAGCGTTCTGCCCAGTGGTAACCATTCATGCAAACTCCTCAGGGGCACATGTGCCCTCCCCCCAATGATAAAGGCAGGGAAGCTAGTGACAGAGGTCTTAGGAAATGCCTTCTGAATAAATCAGAAAACCAGCACAGACCCAATTTTTGCTTTGCTGTACATTGTACACAACCTAGGGCAGCAAGGGAACTGTGAAATCTGCTTTCACAGAAGGGAAAGGAAATTGGCATGGCTTCAGAAGTGCAGATAGAGGATGAAGAGTAAGGGAGAGGAAAGCCTTTCCCTTCCCCATCTCAGAGACAGTGTCTGAAGGGCAGCCAAGGCAGAAGGATTTAGAAGGGGGGGTCACTGGGACAGAAGGTCTACCAAAGCTCAACTGTGCAGAAGCATAGCCCAAAAGGGAAGACAAGGCAGCCTTTGCAGGAAGAGGGGTTGTTTCTGCAAGGACTTGTAAGCCCTCGAGTCATCTGGGAAGAAGACCCAAGATAAATCCGTGGGCTCTAAAGCACAGCAAAGTTAATTATGATGAAGCATTTGCTCAGAGCGTAAGACCAGATAATACAACGATGTGATAAAACTACTAGTACCTCAGGACTGATTTATTTTAAATTCTGATAAGCTGATAGTCACTTGGAGAAATTTATGGGTGAACTCCTGAATGACACTCACTCTCACTCTCTCTCTCTCTCTCTCTCTCTCTCTCTCACACACACACACACACACACACACACACACACACACACAGTAAAAGGCCTGTCCGGGTCCCCCAGAGGTACACGGGCTGCACCCACAGAGGTACTGTACTTGTAAACTAGAACAGACACTCAAGGACTTTCTCAGTACAACTATGACCTCTCATATGGCCCCCAACCTCCAAAATGCCTGTTTCGAACACAAAACTTAAAATTTATCTTCCATTTAATTTTACCAACCCAGAGACCTATCTGTGTCTGCTGAGACAGCAAACTGAATTTAAAGCCCAGGTACTCTGAAACCCTTAGCTCAAAGGAATGAAAATTAGCAAATTAGAAAAACAGAATCTAGGGGTTGAAAGGCTTTTAGGAGCCACGTGGTAGAATCTACTATCTTTTTAATCATTCTCATGGTGGCTTTCATTAATGGGAGCCTATTGCCTCCTAGGGCAAATGGAACCACTAAAATCATCATTACTACTTTTTTTTGTGGTTGATAACCTAAGCCTACTTAAAAGCACTAATTCTGTCCTCTGGGTTAGGCTAGAACAAATGTAACTCTTCTTTCACATGTCAGGAAGGCTGAACTAGAAAGACACCCATCACATCCTTCCTCCCACAGTTCGGGGTCCGCCACTTCAGCAGTCCCAGGTCCTCAACCCACTGTTGAACAGATATGCTTCAAAACTGACAAACAGCTTCCAAGTATGATCTTCCAGACAGCTCTGAGCAGATCAGAATCGCTATCTCCCTGGTAGCAGACTCTAGACTTCCTTTAATGCAGCCTAACGTGAAATTACTGGAAGCTTTACTCTGTTCATCACTGACCCTCTGGTCACCTAGACGCAAGCAATTTTAATGGACAGAGACATAAACTCTAGCTCTTCCTTCCACATTTGTGCAAGGGCTACTTGGAGCCTAGCCTTGACATTCCTCTCTCATTAAACTCCTGATTGGCAGACACAGCCCACATTTCTAATCTGCTACACAAATGTGATTTCCCATTTCATTTCTAAGCTCAAGAGAAATAGAGGTCAAATATGGTACATAGACACCAATGTAGGATTCAAAGTTAAATAACTGAACATGACCTTCTGTTCGCCATACTATTTAAACAGCAGAAATAATTCTGAGTCCTTGTCTTCCCATCAGTGAAATGGGGAAGATGAGAACAGCCCACCTCAAGAGATGGTTGATAGATTTATGTAAAGTCATTATGTTAACTTGCCAGTGTGAGGCAAATGCTATCTCCTAACCCATCTGCAAAACTTCAAATGCTGGAAAAAAATGGGACACATCTAAGAACTACGTACCATCTAACTGGGCTGCAGTGGGAAATTATTGATTTTCAAGGGGAAAACCAGGTAGTAGTACAAAATACTAGCTCGAAGTCACTCACAGTTCCAACATTAGATCATGCTACATTCCTTGTTATTACATACCTTTGTGAAGCTGAGTTTTCACGACTGCTATGATAAAAATCAGAAATCAATGGGAATGGGAAATGAGGGATGCAACATTCATGCTTACTTCAAGGTTCGAGAAGTTGGACAAGGCTCAACAGTGCACCATACCATAGCTTTGGTGAGCGATCGTGGTTATTACGGGTGAAATAAAGTATTATTTTTTTCCAGCTATGTCCATGATTGTTTCAAATGTCTACTGGGTGTCTGGGTGGCTCAGTTAGTTAAGTATCCGACTTCAGCTCAGGTCATGATCTTGAGGTTCGTGAGTTCAAGCCCCGCATCAGGCTTTGTGCAGACAGCTCAGAGCCCGAAGCCTGCTTCGGATTCTGTGTCTCCCTCTCTCTCTGCCCCTTCCCCTCTTTCTCTTTCTCTCTCTCTCTCTCTCTCTCAAAAACAAACATTAAAAAAAATTCAAATGTCTACTAAGTTGTTAGCACATAAATATTTCTTCAATTGTTTGACCTCACCTTCCTCACAGTTAGAAAACTCCTCAATGTTCCTTCTTAGCCTAGGGGCTCTGCAAAGAAATTACTGAGACTCTAAGGTCCTGTGAAGGCACAGTGTCTGGGAACCTCTGCACTGATCCCTTCTCCATGATTACATCATTCACTCACTGAAGTCGAACTTCACTATGGCATTTAATCAAGTGTTTAATCTTGAACTGTTCTGTATCCACGGACGTATCACAGGAGCACACGGGACAGACACACAGCCCCCTAGGGAGCCTGGGGCTATGACTCCTTGAGAATCTCCTTGCCACCCAAGTCATCAAGTAAGCTGGTCTCTTTGGCAGCTGACCGGGAGTGATTCAGAGCAAAGGGAAGTGCACAGGGCAAAAGGGGAGTCAGCAGGGCAGAAAGTTCAACCACAAGAACACAGTGCGGTGGGAGGCTGGAAGGGGTGTGGTGGCCAAATAGGGAAACCACTAAACAAGGCCATGATTTTCTTGGAGATTAAAGGTGGGTTGTTTTTTTTGTTTTGTTTTGTTTTTTTTTTTTTTTAGGGGGTTTAGCAACAAGCCAACCAACCAGAGACAAGTAGCAAGTCAAATACACTCACTGCATTTGCCACTCTGGGCTTTGAATCTCAAACGAGTCAACTCAGGATTCTGATGGCTTTGAGCAAAATCTAGGCAAGGCCAACAACTGCCTTGTCCCAAAAAAGCAAGAATAAAGGGAAAACCTGACTGGGATATATAAACCAAGTCATATCGCAGCATTTTAGAGGCATGAAATTCTCATCAAGGATTTAGTATGCCCTCAGCTGTGACGCCTTGAGAAAATATAATTCTAGCACACACGAGGGGTTCAAAACAGATGTCAAACAGCTAATTTCTACAGAACTGAATAGGCACCATTACGTAGCGTTTTAGTATGCCAAGTTGCCACAAAGCACAAACCAGCTCTTTTTTAATCTTAATTTGTAACCTGGAATCACAGGTCACACTTAAGTGTTCCCAGCATATAGTACATTCAACCCATAAAATAAGAATTCCAGACCACATCTGAGCTCAGCTAGGCACTTGGGACACTTCTATAACTATTTTAGTGCCTTATGAATAAAAATATAAAATCAAAGATCTTTAATCAACTGGAGAGATATTCAACCTACTTTTTTGGCGAACACTATAGAGTCTGAAATAAAAAAGTAAGTTTTCCTTTTGAGACTTAAAAGAATTCAGTATCCTGGAATATCTAATTTCATGGGATAGGTGTTGCTGAAATTTTAAAACGTATTTTCTGAAGTTATTTCAACTGTAATGCTTACGCAGTACCTTTGGTAACTGCTTTTCTGGAATTAATGATCATGCATTAATTTATCTGAGCTACAAAAGCCCTGGTCTCAGAACGAGTTTCTCAATTCTGATATGCAATATCATCTGGGCAAATTTCAAGAAATTCCTTCCTTCTCAGAGCCCAAAGGCCTCATTTGTAAAGCTGCGTGAATCTCTATTACGGATGTGCAAACTCAGCTCAGCTGAGCAAGGGGAGAGGCAAGAAACTCCACCCAGGGGCGCCCAGGAGAATTCCAACTAGAGCCACAACACCTAGTCATTAACCAGATTCACTAAATATGTTTACTAATTGGACTTTCAAATTTATGTATTCCACGCTTGAGATTTTCTCTCTCTCCCTCTGCCCTTCTCCCCCACATTTTCTCTCTTTGAAATTAAAAAAAAAAAGTGTCTAAAATCTAAAAACAATTAAACCATCGTATGTGTCTGTCTAATAAGGGCTTCCATGGCTGACCAATGCCTGTCCTGACCTCTGTGCTCCTTAGATGCATTTAGTGCACTGACACAGAGCCAGTTGTCCAAGCCTCCTGGAAAGTTTTCCCCTTCTGGAACATTCTATCCCCATGCTATGACCCAAAATGTGTGACTCTCTCAAATTTAATCTCATGTTTCAATTCTTAGTACATCTCATCCTAGCCCCTAGCTCAAAAGCAAATAATGTTGGCAGCTTGGGACAGTCCCTAGAGCAGAGGGACAGATAGAGGCTGCAGGGGAGAGGGGGCAAGAGGGTGTATCTGGGCAGACTCAATAGGTGCCTGAGGCTAGCTTATGTGTAGGCACAAAGAAGTGACATTTAAACTCACTCAGTGGTTCTCCATTAGACTTAAGTGCTCCCTTATTATAAAAACGTACACACAGAGGGGCGCCTGGGTGGCTCAGTCAGTTAAGCATCTGACTTCAGCTCAGGTAATGATCTCACAGCCTTTGAGTTTGAGCCCCACGTTGGGCTCTATGCTGACAGCTCAGAGCCTGGAGCCTGCTTTGGATTCTTGTGTCTCCCCTCTCTCTCTGCCCCTTCCCTGCTCATGCTCTCTCTCCCCTTCAAAAAGAAATAAACATTAATTTTTTTTTAAGGTACACATAGCTATCTTATACATTGAGGAACCCATGCGATGGTGCCTCGGTGCCTTACAAAGATGTAACTGAGGACGCAGTTCGAGTTTTATTACAAAACTTCAGTGCCTGACCAAGAGGCAGCCTCATAGGGTTGGGACCAGAGTGGAGCACATTCTCAAAAGCAGAATGAGTGCTTACCGAGAAAAATGACCATCCATGAGATAATGCGTTGGAGACGGTAGCACCATACACCTCATTTTAAATGAGCACCATTCACAGACTTTCAGGGATGAGCGTGTCTGGCTTTGGTGGCTGTGGCAGTGAAGGGTCCCACCCTACCCTAGCATTTCCTCCAAAATCTGAGGCGTTATGGAGGCCCTCCTGTGGAAGGATTTCTCCCCATCCTTAAAAATTTCAAACCACATTGTGACAATATAAAAGATGGGGTTTCCTACAAAATGCCATAGGACTGAAGTTACTGTTCTTTCCCCAACCTTATAAAAGAGCAGGCAGGATGACAGACCACAAGCAGGAACATCATGAACACCAATGTTTCAAGAACTGATCCCAGGGGACACCTGGGTGGCTCAGTCGGTTACACATCCGACTTTGGCTCAGGTCATGATTTCATGGTTTGTGAGTTCAAGCCCTACATCAGGCTCCATACTGATGGTGTGGAGCTTGCTTGGGATTTTCTCTCTCTCTCTCTCTGCCCCTTCTGTGCTCTCTCAAAAACAAATAAATTTAAAAAAAAGAAAATTAAGAAAAAAAGAATTGATCCCAGAATTATTTAATAGGTATATCTCTTTCAGTAAACTCAGTGTATCCAGTATAATATTTTACCACAATGGGGGATGTATTTGCCTCCCTCAATTTCACCTTTCCCTTCTTTTCCATCCTTCCCTCTCCATACCCTACCCTATGTGCTAACCCAGTCATTTATATGGTGGACATTCAATCAATGGTGACTAACTACCAAAATCATGATTCTAAGACTAATGATATCTCTAACCATAAGTGTGAGTAATAGGAAAAATACAGTTCTACCTAAAAGTACATTAAGTTTCACATCAATGGAAACATGCTACTGGTGTATAATCCTGAAAGGGTACTTCTAGTCATAGATGGAGAGACTGAAAGGAGTACAAAAACCCTGTGCATCTCTGTGAGATCTAAATCCATCGCCCACGGAGAGGAGTTCAAAACACCCCATGTTTTCCTGTAGTCTAGGCATGGACACTGTTTGCAAACTTCCTGACCAAATTTGCCAGTGGTCTTGATTGTGTTTTCTACTAATATTCTTAAAAATATTATAGGCTTATTATAGGCTTTTTGTGACAGCTCTTAATGACACATAGCAGGCAACAATCGTTGGCTTCACATAGGGCTCTCCTGGGAAGGGCTAACACCAAAGCCTGGTCTTTTCTCCCCCCTGCCTCTTTCGATCCGAATGCTTGGACTATGATAAGCCAACAGTCAGTCCCTGAGTATCATCTTGCATCAGCACTTTGAGGGCTTAACACAGACTGGCTTACTAAGTCTTTTCAACTGATCTCAGGCATGTCGGGTGATGCAAACCATCCAAACAAAGTCTTACTATTTAAGCACCTCACCACATATTTGATCCTTGCACAGTGATTTAAAGTCAAAGTCATATTCTACCACAATCTCGAATTCCTACCTACCTTTGCCCTATTAACAACCTTTCAACACAGTACCCAGTAGAATAAGCATTTAACTTGCTGGCTGAATAAAATGATGGACCTAGATCTCATTATTGGTGAAATAAATTAGCATGAAGTAACTCTGAACCCTGATAGGATCCAGCCACCCTTGAGAAACACAGGCCAATACGGCCACAGATTGGCGGAGCGGCTAAGTGGAGAGCTCAGACGGCCCTGATTATTTAGGGGATGTTCTGATAACATTCCCTGTAAGAAGGTTGTCTCCACTCAGTTACACTGAAGGTTGTGTACTTGACCGTGCCAGGTGAGGCGGCAAACAGGTAGCCATGCTATCACCCTGCTTTATATCTTGGTGGTGCAATTCCACAGTCATGTTAGGAATTTAAATTTGGGTTTTAAGGGGAGGGGCAGAGAGAGAAATTTGGGGGGAGGAGCAGAGAAGGAAGGGGAGAGAATCCCAAGCAAACTCTGCATCATTAGTGCAGAGCCGCATGTATGGCTCGAACTCACGAACCGTGAGATCATGATCTGAGCCGAAATCAAGAGTCGGACGTTCAACCAACTGAGCCACCCAGGCACCCCAGTGACTTTATATTAAATTTAAATTGCATAAAGCTTAAAATCTCCAAAGAATCCCAAAATTACAAAGATTATTTTCAACATGGTGTAAGTATTAAATTTTTTCAAAAATACTAAGGTTAAATGTTTCCACGCTCCAGAATCAACTTCAACTTCTAGAAACAGGAGATGAGCTCTTGTTCACTCTCTCTCCTGGCCCCTCTCTCAGGAGGGACAGCCAGGAAGGCTGGAATCGAGAGAAATTGAGAGCTTTTTAAAAATACTATTTATATAAATTTGCCACTATAACAATATATTAACAATAACCACTAATAGTTTCCTTGTTGTTTAAAAAGTTCACTTAACTCCTCCAATTTTAATTCTATAAGCTTTAAGGGGTTGCTGATTGTCTCAGTGTTACGCACGCGCACACACACGCATGCACACACAAAATGCAGTCTTGATTTTCCTTCCAGTATCGAACCCTGAAAAACAATCTTGCCAGTGTCTTACTCAAAGTATTCTGCACTTTCACTTTGGATGCATTACCTAGGTTAAACGTGAATAATGTGATGACTCAATATTCTGGTCATCTGAAATCACCCGTATATGGCCTCGAATCTCGATTCCAAAATCTAAAAAACTTCTCAACCGACAAGAATTTTCAAGGGGGGAAAATACCCTAATGACTGATTTGGGGACAGAGCAATATATTTATCACTGATCTCAGTTACTCCTTGCCTGGTGACTGCCTTCATGTCCTGTGAGCATTCTCCTCTCCCCAACCTTGGAGGGAGAGATCAACCATGGTACAGTTGTGAGTTGTGAGGGAACTTGATATTCTTCATTCACCGAACAAAAATCTTATAACCTGATCCTGCATGTTGGCCATAAATGCTGCCCAGGCAGCTGAGGTTTTCAGAGTGGCTCTCGAGAAAGGGAGGACACCCTGTCTGCCCGAGATCAGTTTACTCCACAACCAGAAAGGGCTCACTTTGAAATAAGTATCCCCTGGCTTGGGGGTTCAGAATTTATGCATCTGTACTTGTGTCCATGACAATTTTATTGCATGTCCAGGAAACAAAACAATTAAAGTGGAGCTCAGACAGGAGTCTAGCTTCTGAAAACCTAACATCGCCGCTGAACGATACAGAATATATTAAGATCTGGGCCACCATATTTGATGTAAAATTTTAATGGGTCGTACGCTGTGAATTACATACAGGTTTATATGCACTGAAGTCAACTGGCTATAGCCTGTTTCTTCCTGTGCGAGGCTGAAAAGAAGGGCCCAGACTAGGAAGCCTGGGATTTAAATAAGAGATATTAGATCCTTCTGTTCCCAGGCTGAACCAGGGATTAGAATAACACATTTAAATACCTTAATGTTTTTAGCACAAAAAGTATTAATTTGATACTCTGCTTCCTTGAAATGCTTTATTAAAGCCCCCCAAACTCTCTCAGGAGTGTCTGCCTTCCTTGGGGTTAACATACATTTATTGTTCTCCGCTGCAAGTTTCACTAGTATTTCAAAACAGCGTGCCTGGCCTTTACTGTGGGGATAGTGGGAATAGGAAATGGAACGGAGCGGAAAGCTGAGAAGGCTTTGAGTTTTGACATTTCAGAGCAAGCTTACAGCTCCTTCAGGACCAGGCATCATGAGCTCATGCACCACTAAAAATAAATGACGACCAAGGCGCTTAATAGACTGATTTTAATTAGACCTGCCCTTCACCTATCACCTGTCGCAAAGGTTACCAGATTACCAACCCAAGAAACAAGCCAGCTGGAACTATCTGTACTCTGGAAAAAGTGGGGCAGCCTGTCTGTCTCTTGACCTTGACCCCAGGCCTATTAAGAGCCTTAAGAGCCCCAGGGATGGCAGTGACCAACACCACGTGCACCCACTCTCCCAAATTTGAAAATCTGGGAGGGGAATTTGTTGGGTAGAAATGCAGAGAAGTTAGACAAAACTCTTTCATCCAAGAACCATATACCCCTTCTCGAACCTAAAGCCTGTATTTAATAAGCCACTAATCCTTCACCTCAATATTGAGAAATGGTAATGCTTTTCTGGGGGTACATTTGTCTGAACCCATAGAATGTACACCAAGAGTTTGCTCTAATGTACACTATGGACTCTGGGTAATACGGATAGGTCAATGTGAGTTCATCAGTGGTAACAAATGTACCATTGTGGGGGGCAGGAGGGTTGCTAGTGAGAGATCCCAAAATCTCTACATGTGTTGTCAATATCTCTACCTTCCACTCCATTTTGCTGTGAACCTCAAATTGTTCCAGAAAATGAAGTCTATCGGGGAGGAGGGAGGAAGGCAGCAGCATTCCACTGTTGCCAAAGGAGAACATGAAAATGACTCCTGCTGGCTCTCTACATCTGCTCAAGTCCTGGAAAGTGGCCGAGAAAGTCCAACGGACATCAGGCAGATGCGGCAGGAGGGCCTGGTGTGGGGCAGGAGGGAGCCTAGGCAGAGTGACTAACCACATGCAGGTCTGCGTAAAGAGAGAACATGAGCCCGAAGACAGTGCGCGCCCACAGAAGAAATCAATTGTTAACAGCCAAGTCTCAGAGTAATAAACTTAATCTACTGCAAGTTTAACTTGTAACTTGCTCTTCTAACTGATGTAAGACTATCATAACAACACTTCTTTGGACAAATTCTGGTCTGAAATACAGTTGGCTGGGTGGTACTTCATCTCCATAATTAGGCTATGAGTTACCTGGTCTTAGGGATTTATTTTACTCCTCTTTAAAACCCGTAGCACCAAATACAATAGGTAACAAATGTCAGTTGAATGACCCATTTTTAAATGATTGTTTTGGGCTTCAAACACAGCTCTCCTTGTCCTTATTCTTCATTTTAATTGTTTCCATTTCCCGTTCAAGGACACACTTATCATACTCAATGAATAACAATCATCTTTCAGTTTTAATCAAAGAAAAAGAAAGATCAAAGTATTTGTTCATTACAACACCTGTTCAGAGAAGCCCAGATCTCAACCTTCAAGTCCACCTGGTAGCTACACTTTTTGGAGTAAATTAATACACCAACAACAGCATTTCTCAGGTTACCACCTCCTATAAGCAATAGCCACCACCTAAAAATCCAGTTTGCCATTTATGTGGTTTGATAGGCAGGGTCAGTGCCACCCACATCTGCCCCATCCACCTTGGCTGCAGTGGACAGGTGAGCAAGATCAATGCTCCTATCGGGACAGAGAGCCTGACGCTGAGCTTGGCTAGGAGATCCGGACCAGAGCTAGCTACATGCGCACCCGCTTGGACCAGGGCTATGGCCAGGGGGGGGGAGTATAGAAGGAAGAAGATTCCAGCCAGAAAACCTGAGGGGTTGAGGGGATGTACCAGGAGCATATTCAGCAAGGGCTCCTGTCTTTATGCAGAAGGCTTTTACTTCTCACCCTACAAAAATATAGAAACACGGCAAGAAACACTTAAACCTTACAGTTATACCCACCTCACAGCTGAGAATGGGAGTCATCAACCAAAGGAAGCCTTGGATAAGGGAGTTTGATAGGAGAGGCTACGCAGTGTCACAGCCAGCAAAGTTATAGTGAATACCCTCTCCTTCTTCTCAGCCCCAAATACATAGGAGCTCATTAAATTGAATTGGAATATACTATAGATAGAATCTAAAGCAGTGATGCCTTTGGTGTCAAAATTTTTAAGCAATGTAACAAA
>CM053574.1:71747472-71786666 GCA_028646485.1 Cryptoprocta ferox
TAACAAAATGACCTATCACCCACTTAGAGTGACCCAGTTTCCAAGGCAAAATGACAAATGCAAGCCAGGCCTTCCTTTGGGCTCCAGCAACATGAAGGTGATAAAAGCATGCGCTGGGCCCAGTGAAGCTTTTTTTTTTTTTTTTTTTTTTAAAGAGACAGAGAGAGAGAGTGCAAGCAAAGAGGGGGCAGAGGGGTGGGGGGGGGGAGGGAGGAAGGGAAAGGATCTTAAGTAGGCTCTGCACAGAGCCTGACATGGGGCTTCATCCCACAACCCTGGGATCATGACCTGAGCCAAAATCGAGAGTCGGACACTCAACTGACTGAGCCACCCAGGTGGCCTTTTCCAAAATCCTATGGCCCACACTTAGAGTGGTCCAGGGCTCAGTACCAGATTCTGTGACCTGAGGTCCGAGGTGATAATAACTTACATGTGGGGAAAATTCCATCCTTCTTCCAATGGCCCCCACCCTCCCCATCCCTCGGAGAGTCAGTTCTAGGCCAGGTTTTCAGAGTGCTCACTATTCCCACTGCAGAGAGGGGAGGACATAACGCAGGTGATGACCCCGAGTGAGGCACACGAACAAGGAGGAATGGGGAGTGGGGGAAGGCTTTGAGTGAGAGGATCCCACAGACAGGGGCATAAATGGGATCCTTGCCTCTGCTCATCTAGGCAGCAACCGCCCTGGTTCTGTCCTTGCTCCTCTGTGACCAGCAATGAATGTTTCTAATATTTCCTGCACTCTAAGACTTATCCTGCTTTGTTGTTTTAAATGGAATGCTTCACAGATCTGCCTGGCATCCTTGTGCAGGGACCATGGTAAGCTTCTCTGTATTTTTCCAACTTTATAGCACATGTCCTGCCAAAGCCAGCACTAAAACCTACCCTTTTAAGTTGAAAGCAAAAGTAGTATTTTATTATTTTATTTATAGTAATAGTAATGAAGGAGCAGCAGCAAAGTGCTAATTGAACACACAGTACTTCGTCACCCGTAACCAAACTAATTTAATCCTCACTGCGACTCTGAGAAGTCAGTAGCATCATCCTGACCAGCTCGAGGGTGAGAAAACCAGGCTCAGAGAGGCTGGCACTGCGTGCCCATGGTCACAAAATCTGACAAGTGGCCAAGACCTACGTGGAAGTGTCACACAGTTCCACTGAGCAATCGGGCCAGGCCGGGCCAGGGGATGAGCACAGATCACATGCTCCCAGCACTGTAGGATCCCATGAGGTTACCTGATCCCGATTCTTGGGTCTCTGCTTTCCATTTGAGGGAGTCACCAGTGCCAAGTGTCTGAAGAGAAGTCACAGAGACCAAATAAATGCTGTCAGTGGGTAAGCATCTTGAAAGATGAGGAAAACCCCATTTCTTAGTTTCCACCTGATTCTTGGATTAAGTGCCAACCACCCTCATCACCTCTCCATTGAGGACACCATCCAGGCTGCGTGCTAGTCCTGGCTGGGAAGGTCCTCCCTTAAGTTCCTGGCTTCAGGGCCTCCCCGCGTTTCAGGATGGAGGGGGGGGAGGGAATAGCAGGGAAGAAAATTTTGGCTGATATGTCCTTATTTGAATTTATCACCGCTCCCCCCTCCCCTGGCCACCTTAAGGTCCTGTATCTGATTGTTTTCATGTATAATTTTACCTAATTTCTTTGTATGCTGACCCATTAAACTGCATAACAGTTTGCTCTAATATCCATATATATTGAATATGAATATAGGTAAGCACAAATAAGATTGGGAGTTCTTGCAGGGTAAAGATTATGTCTTCCGTTTTTAATTGTCCATACATCCAACAAAGTGTGTGGCACACAATGTCTACTGCTAAGTTTACCTCCACGGGTCACAGTGCAGAAATAATAGAAGCAGTTCTGCTAGATACAATGAGGGAAATGGAGCCCATGGAGGTTTGGAGCAGGGAGCGGATGGGGACAAAGAACGAACGATGGTCAGCACACCTCCCTCCACAGCTCTGTCCCGGGGTGCAGTTGTGAGTTAAAGTGGGGAAAGCCTGCCTCAGAAGATGGAACTGTAATAACATCAGAGTTTTTCTTGAATGATCAGAACTATGTTGGCTTAGTCTGTCCTCATGTCTTAAAAATCATGTCAGCTGCTCACTAGAACACATTACAAACTCAAAGAACATGTAGCCGTCACAAGCATGCTCTCCCCCTCGAGCAGTATCAAACACGGGAGCATGATTCTTTCTCATTCATGTACTAGAAATAGTTTTTCCTCTTACTCTTGTCTCCCCCAGTGAAACGAAACAGCAAATAGCCCAATGGGAATGCAATTAATAAAATGGGAGTCTATAATCCATTTTACTCTTCCCAAAGAGACAGAAATTGGTAGAAGACAAATTTCAGAGAAGCCTGATTATGTCATATAACACCAGTGAACACATCAAAAACAGAAATACCCCCTCCAACAGATGACCATTTTCAGTTAACCTAAAAATCCCAGTGAAATCTGTAATTATGTATTATGTTACAGATAATCTGTTGTTATAGTAAAAAATAAAATCTAAAAAGCCCTTTACCTCTTAAATGATGATTAAATACTACAAAAAGAAATTAAACTAAAACTTGAATTTGTTAATATTTGATCTGGACAAATTTTAAAGCTAGGACCTCTTTGCCTACTTTTGGATATCAGACAATTCTCCGGGATACTTAGTTAACCCAGGACTTTAAGGGAGCTCCAAACTTCTAAGTAAAATTATTTTAAAATTGAAGATATTAATTTTTACACAAGGAAAAATATTTTTCAACATTATTGGAAAGATAGTTTTGGCTGATTTTAAGAAGCTAGCTGTAGCCCACTAAATCATATTAGTAAAAGCTAAAAAAAAAAAAAAATCACATGGGTTTTTCCATTTGAAATATTTAAAGTTGAAATTTTCCTAAGAAGCAAATAGAGAAGGCCACTCCTTTCCTGGAAAGATAATGGCCTTCTGGGCCTGGGCAGTGACCACGGTAGTGAGCACATTCTGTTTGACTTGCTCTCTGATAATCTCCTCAGTAACAAAGCAGAGGTCAGGGCCAGTTAGTTTAATAAGCCACCAATATTCTTTGTCAGTTTTCTTTCTACATTCTGGAACTCTCTATCAGCTGGTAATGAAGTTCAGGTCATTAACAGAACAAAGAAAAATAGATTAAACAATCCAGCCACATGGATTGCAGCAAACTAGTCAACCAACAGAAATGCATCGGGCAATTAAGTCAGATATTTAAGGACAGCCTTATGCTTTTGGGGTGCTGATAAGGTGGGACTATCAATCCTGATGGAGTCAAAAGGTATTGTCTAATGACTCTTGGAATGAGTCATCCACACATGATGCTAAGTGCAAGGGGACCAATTTCACTTAGCATCTTTTCAAGTCCCTGAGTGAATGAAGGAGAGAAAACTATGCACGACAGTTGGCTTAATACACTTTAATGGTAATTAGAAAATAGCCTCTCTATTTCTTCCCGACGCTATGTTAACTAAGGAAACAGACTTTTCCTTAACTCTTGGGGGCTAAGTTTTAACACAGGTGGTGTTTCTCTTTTTCTGTGCATACCCACCTACCAAGCACAGTGGCAAAGACCCTTCACACAGTCAGGGAGATGCTCTACTCCAGGAAATTATCACATGCCTCTCGTGGGCCATGCCTATTCTTGTGACAACATCTCTCCAAAACAGATGCTAGGAAACATCACTACAGACATGGCATGACCACCTCTCTAGGCTGAGGAGAACTTTCCCTCTGCGATCCCCCCATGAAGGCCAGCACCATACTCGTTGTTTTGCAACGAGCCCCAACATTTGTCAACTTTCTTTCTACATTCTGGAACTCTTTATCAGCTGCTAATGAAGGCGCATAGCTGGCACTCAGACAGACTTTGTGGACACTCTTACCCCACCAGAATGAGTCTCCAAATTTACAGCTGCGTATCGCTCTACAAGGCAGAGCATTGGATTCATTAAAGGGGACGGGAAGCGAATAACCACACAACCAGAGTGTCTGGCCAACATTCATATGAATCAGCACTGAGCTGGGGGGCTGAATAAGCTAAAAATGCTTTTCTAAATGTGTATGGGTTGAGCCAAAGGCAGCTGTGGGACCACAGCCCTTGAGTGTTAATCACTCAGTTTGCAAGTCCCAATGTGCACCAGGCAGGTCTGTCTGTGACGCCACTTCCTGGATTCACCTGCTTTGTGGCCCACAGAGCGTTCCTACACATGCTGTGGCCAGTGCTGGGCTCCAGCGAGAGCACTAAGCCCTAGTGACACAGCACTCCAGCCGGACACATATGAGGTGAGGACTGTGGAGCCTGACGGAGCAGCCAAACACACAGGGGAGGGTGGTGAGCCCGTGTAAAAAAAAAAAAAAAAAAAAATCACAGATGTCTTTCTCTAAGTTAGTTCGAGAGAATGGGAGGGGATGGCCGGTGGGGCCGACAAAAGAGCAGTTCAGGAGAAGGGAACAGCTAGAACAGAGTTTGTCAAAGACTGAAAGACTGAAAATACACAAGTCGATGTGGAGGCAAAGAAGCACCCTGATATACTGCCAACGTGCATATCTATAACTACGTATGACTTCTCAACAGGCAACTCAACTGCAATAATTGATGCTATGAAAGGAAACAGATGAGTAGACAAGGTGGTAGGCCTCAGATAGCCCCGAGAGCACCATCTCTAAGTCTCATGCTGTTCAGAATGCTGTACGATCTATCGGGCTCTGGGCTGACAGCTCAGAGCCTGGAGCCTGCTTTGGATTCCATGTCTCCCTCTCTCTCTGCCCTTCCCCCACTCGTGCTTTGTCTTCCTCGGTCTCTCAAAAATGAAAAAATGTTAAAAAATTTAAAAAATGAGAATGCTGTAGAGCTAAAACATGTCCACATGGAACATGGGCATATATCATCCACTGTGTACTACTGAATGAAGGCAGCAAGCTGAGAGATTGCGTGTATACTGACATCCAGTTTGCAACATGCACTAATAAACAGACATGCGCTTGTGCATGCATAGAGATAAAAGTGCAGGAGGAAGTAAGTTAGAAAGTGGTTGTCTCTGACAAGAATGGATTTAGGTGAATTACTCCTTCATTTTTGTTCTCTCTGGTTCACATGAGAAACATGCACTACTCTTCTAATGAAAAAGCAAATAAGTTCTTAAACACAAAAGCTGATTAAATACCCTTGGAGACCTTCCTCAATTGAACTCCTCGCTGAAAGCTTTTATGACCACCTTTGCCTTTGATTGTAGCCATTTGAATGATATTACACTACAAGATAGCTATTGACTCATATAGATACGCCTCAACTTTCTAAATACCAAAGCATACTAGAGCCCCCTAGTAAATCCCTCAATCAGCGCACACACCTCATCACCCTCAAATGACCCCTTCGTGTGTCTTTCTCAAGTGACTAATTCCTGGAAAGCAAAGACTATTTTCTTTTGTATCTTGGTAACTAGTACAATGCTTGGCGCAAATAGTGCCAACGATAACAAGAGTGTCAACCTCTATCTAATGGAAGCATGAAACCCAACTACAATTTTAATAAGAACTGTGGGAGGGGGGCGAGGAGGGGGGAGGGAGAGGGAGAGAGAACCCTATACAGGCTCCACACTAAGCATGGGATCCCAGCCCTGGGATCATGACCTGAGCCAAAATCAAGATTCGGATGCTCACCCAACTGAGCCACCCACGTGCCCCAAAGAACTGCTCTGTATTACAACTTCTACCTCAGTTGGTATTATCATTTCATTGTCCTCTAATGACCAACACTGGTTACGACACACGTTAGATTTCAAACTTCACAGAGACGTTGGCATAGGATCAGACTGGCTTTCCTCATTTTGATTTCCGCATACGGAGATAGAAACGCCTATGGTACGAATGTGCGGGGATGACAGTAGGGGTGACTCTTCGCAAATACTAAGACCGTTCAAATAAAAGGAGGTGAAAAAAAATATCTTGAAAATGCCACAACCCGAACCAGAATCGCTGCTAATACAAACAGGCCTCTTCCCAAATGTAAGCGGGTCACAAGTAACGGCTCACCTCAAAGCGGCCGCAACGATACTGTTTACTCTCCATTTGGGGCTTAAAAGCATTTTCGTTGATGAACAGGCCCTGAAGCAGAAACATCTAAACCCGTGCTGATGCCCAGCAGAGCAGTAACTTCTTTTGATTAATTTACCAGTACTGAAAGCACAAGAAAGAGATCAAACCGCGTTCTGTACTAAACAATTAAACAAGCAGCCAGTGCCCCCAGGATGGCGTATCTCAGGATGAAAGCTGGATGGGGTCGAATGAAAAAGCAACAAATATTTTACATTGATTAATGCTTATAGGATTTTTTCCCCTTAAATGTCATAACATTTCACTCAATGGTCCAACCGAAGAGTTTATATAACATTTAAAACAGAAAAAAAAAAGTTCCAAAAGCTTAAGAAAATTCAGATGTGTAGGGAGGAGAAAAATCAGGTCGTTCTTAAGAACCTTGGAAACAATTGGGCAGAACTCTGATCAAGTCTGCTGAAAACTCTTCCACATGAAACAACATGGGGAAAAAATCTTATCATCTCCTTTCATCGAAAAATAATTTCTCTACTATGGGCGGGATTTTCTTAATTTATATTATTTAGTCCATTCACAATGTTCAGTAATACTCTCTATATAGACAGTCATGCAAACAGAGCCAAAATCTAGTACAAATGTCTTGCTACGTAATTTTTTAATATTTATTCATTTGAGAGGTGGAGGGCAGAGAGAGATGGAGAGAGAATCCCAAGCAGGCTCTGCACTGTCAGCACAGAGCCCATCTCAGGGGCTTGAACTTGAGAACCATGAGATCATGACCTGAGCCTAAATCAAGAGTCGGACGCTTCATCGCTTATCCAACCAAGCCACCCAAGCACCCCTCTACTTAATTTTTTTTAATTGGAATTTAAACCAAACTGACTCTCAAGTCAGAATGAATGACAAACATGTTAGTAGTTAACTCTCAGATTTTCTGATTAGCTGAATCAATTTTTAAAAATCCAGTGAATCTCTTTATAATAAACAAAACCAATTTATATACTTGTAGGACATCTGAATCAAGCCAGCTAAATATGTCCACTTGCTGAAAAGTCACTACTTTATTATTTTATATGCCCAAAGAACATTTTTTGAGTAATTCAAGATTATCTTAATGAGTTTATTGGTGTGTTTTGGGGCTACTCTCTCTGACTCTTTCCTAATCTATGAAATGGGATGGCACATGGCTTCCAGGATTTTAAGATTAAATGGCATAGAATATACAGAGCTTCAGTCTTTAAATTCTGTATTACTTCCCTCCTCATACACTCAACACCAGTCCATTCTAGATTATTTGGGGCGCATTCCCTCTGCTTAGAATGCACCCCCATGTGGCTAATTCTGCCTCCGTGTTTGAAGCTCACTTCCTCTGTTTTCACACAGATCTCACTATATCATCAGGGCTCCTTCATAAGCAGCCTTAAGGGCAGAGATTATCCTGCAAAGGTTGTCTGGTATGTGGAAGACATGATACCCTTTACTACTTCTGCCAAAAATACTAAAATTGAATCACTTCATGTTTTTATACTCTTAGTGGAAACACCACAAAAATTTGGAAATACAAACCTGAGAGCTGACTCTTCTACTGACCTTCCCACAGTTCTTTCTCTCTTATGACAATATATGGACCCAAAGAGCATGGCCACATAGGCATGTTTTTCCACTCAAACACTCTGGCTTGAATGGGCTCTGAGACCCCTCATTACTACTAATGGACAGAATAAATGGGTTGTAGATGAGGCAAATAGAAGTTTCTACCAATCCCCATTTCTGACCTCTTATATGTGTACAGAAAAACAAAAATTGCTATTTTAAGTCTTCTCAAGGATGGTAACATCCTCCTTTGTTTAAAAAAAAAAACCCCTTGAAAAATGCCTGGGTGAGATCAGGAAACCCAAGGAAGGGTCTCATTTTACAAGGGAAGCAGAAGACCCTAGCACTGAATGACCATGACCCTCAGGGGGCTCCGGGACTCCTCCGGGTGGAGCGAAATGCATCCTAGCTAAGAAACTCTGGTCGCAGGGGTATTTTGAAAGCAGAGGAAGAAAATCTGGAGATGACGCCACAATGTTGAAGTACAGAATTAAGAAATACATATGAATTATTCCACAATGATTTCGACTCTGGTTTTAAAAAAATAAATAAAAGCCTTTCATTCTGACCTGTTTATACAGCTCAGTCTTAAATGTTCTTCTTTCTAAATAACTACTCTTCAGCTGGAATAGGTCAGATTTTTGGCTATTGAGGAAATGTTTCGCTGCTATTGTTATGGAGACATATGTAACATCTGTCCACGAGTGAGGATTTCCTTTCAGTACCTGATCATCAGCCCTCCAACAAATGAGAGGGAACATTCTAGACTCAACCTGGGTTAATTTTTTTCCTAACTAATGAAAACCGTTTCACAAATATTTGAGCACCTATAGTATACAAAGTGGTATCAAAAAAAAAAAAAAAGACATCGTTACATGTTAAAAAAGGGACCATAAAAAGTCTGAGCTGAAATTCAAATTCTTTTTTTTTTTTTTAACATTTATTTATTTTTAAGAGAGAGAGACAGCAAGTAGGGGAGGGGCAGAGAGAGGGAGACACAGAATCCGAAGCAGGCTCCAGGCTCTGAGCTGTCAGCACAGAGCTGGACATGGGGCTCGAAATCACAGAGCTCGAGATCATGACCTGAGCTGAAGGCGGACGCCTAACCAGTTGAGCCACCCAGGCACCTCTGAAATTCAAATTCTTTCAACAGCTTCATTGCTTTATTTTCCCTTCTCATTTCCAAAGTTAAATAACCAAGGAAGATGCCCAGGCCCTGTCATCCATTCTGCATTATGTTTATGTCTGTATGCAAATTCCTGAACGCCCTAAACAAGTCTTCCTTGTTGTCACTGGAGTTTCTGTTTTTAGGTTTTTAGTCTTAAGTGGGCTTTACCCTTAGCTCATTGAGAATGACACAGAGAATGTCATTGAGCATACCAACTGCAGCTAGAGAAGTGAGGAATATGAATTACATTATCTGGATTTTAGTCTTTTCTGAAGAGTTTATGAATGGGGACCCTCGGGTACTGAATGGCATTTTTATCAAGGTTCGCAGCAAGAGAATGAGAAGTCACCCCCTAAGGTATCCACTATGTGGTGAAAATATTATAGGGCACAAACATTCTAGGATTTAGTCAGCCCTATGCTTAGCATTCTGTCAAACCCAGAGAAATGTATTCTTACACTATTTCTTTTACTAAAATATCCTTTTTCGTGCACACGTACACACACACACACACACACTAACCCTACAAAACTGAACTAGAACATAAAACTTGGGGATGTGCTTGTCTGCTTAAAAATAATATCATTTTTAAAAAGCATAAGCAATAAAGTTCTAACTAGCATTAGAAATTAATCCTGGCACTTATTTCATTCATGCAATATTTACTTCATTCCTTAAATATTACCCTATTACACTATCTTTGTATCCACTAGATCTTGGGTGAATTCATATTTACCTCTAAATGCAAACACCCCAGCATGTCCCCGGTCACCAGGGAAATTCCACACTCAGTCACAGAGCACATATAGAGTTCAGAACATAGATGGATTTAGACCAAGCAAATGAGGGATCCTAAGTCCTCATAAGATAGTCCTGAAAATGATGCCAAATCAAATGCAAGCATCTTGTGTCTGGTTTTTAGAACCAAAACAGGATATAAATAAAGACAAGTTAACTGTACAGTTTACGTTCAAGGCTGGCTTCTCTCTCACCAAACATGACATTTCCCATGGACACCAATCAGCCTGCCGTATAATGGACAGGGTTTGTCATTTGTCTCAGGGAAACAAGGGGGGAGGTGAATTATGTACCATCAACACTCCCGCCTTATCCCTACAATTCCAAAGCCAAATCCAAACAGGTGGGGTCCCTGCTCTAGTGCTCTCCTACATATATGTAACCCCTCTCAATCACACAACACAACCATAAAATCACTGTCATTTTCTCCAAAGGTGTTAATTTCCCTTTCCCCAAGCTTTACTGAGATGTAACTGACATGTAACCTTGTATAAGTTTACGGCAGGCAACATGTTGATTTGGTACACTGATATCTTGCAAAATGATTACCACCATTGCCTGACCTAACATCTGCGTCATATTACATAATTGCCATTTCTTTTTCTTGGAGAGAGCATTTAAGATCTATTCTCTTAGCAATTTCAAGTATGTAACACAGCACTGTTAACTTTAATGGCCATGCTGACGTGAGATCTCCAGAACTTATTCGTCTTACAACTGCAAGTTTATACTCTCTGACCAACATCCCCTCTTGTCCCTACTCTCCAGCCACTGATAACCACCATTCTAGTCTCTGTTTCCAGGAGTTTGGCATTCTTAAATTCCACATATAAGTGCTATCACACACTACTTGTCTTTCTCTGATGTAATGATTTCCCTTTGTGTTGTCTGCAGGGAAATGGCACCATTGTCTTAAAAATGTATCTAACGTCCTTTCCTCTGAAAATGCAATCTGTGTCCAATTAGCAGAGATTAAAAAAACTCAGGTATTTCCCTCTGGATGAACATACTTTTAATTTCCCTGCATGCCTTGTAATGAGCTTGTTATTACAAGCACAGTCTGATGCATGCATGTTACTCTCACCACAGTGGCTTTTGAGATTTCTAACCAAGGTCACATAATAAAGACACAGGTGAGTTGGGATCAATAAGGCCATCTTAATTCTCACTCTAATTATCAGCCTGCTGTTATCTTCCAATTGTTAATATCACTGATGAAACTGAAAATGATCTCATCATCTCACAATATGGAACCAAGTGTATAAAAATGAAATCCGCCCTTCCTCCATGTTAGTCCCTTTGAAAGGGCTAAGGAAAGTGCATTCTAAATGAAATGTCTGAAAACACATTTGTATGTCCTGCATGCATTTCCCACTGGCATCCCTGACCTCACAAACCTGCATATTTGGCTGACACACACATGTAGGGGAGGCAGGAAAGAGCAAGCAGGAGGGCGCCAAGTATCACCATTTATTTTACTAGGGACAAAAACAGAGGAGAAGGAAGAAAAATTTTCTAACTGCAGCTTCAGGGCTAAATAAAATCTACTGCCTTCATAGTGGTTTTTAAGCTGAGGAACAGGAAAGAATTGGGCAACTGCTCCAGAAAATTCATCCTTTCGGGGAATGGACTGCGGTCTCTTCCCTCTTATAAGATCAAGGCACATATTGGAGGATGTTGGTTTATAAAAATTACTAAACCAGATCCACAATAGAAAATAATAAATGACTTTAAAAGTTTCTACTACGCGAAAAGGCACCATATACTTTTTCTATCATAAGTAATAGATGTAGTCACAGGATTAGCTTACATCCTACGATGTTTCAAAAACCTTTTCTTATAACCTGTAACGTGCTTTCCAAGGACATTCCGTCAACGAATACATCAACTGTTAACTGATGTCAGTCTACATGTTCCTCAGAGGACCTTCACCTCATTCATCAATATAGGTTTTCATAACTAATTAGCATTCTTGCTAAGGTTCAGAAAAACTCAGCAAGTTTTTGCTGAAGGTGAAGTGGATGAAACCGATCAGCTGTCTGAAAGCTTCAGAACAAATCACGGCACAAGGGTCAGCGGTGCTGCTCGACGCTTCAAGACACATTCGCCTGATGTTTCTTTAAGCCCTTCCAGTCCTGCATCGGCCAGAACCTGACGCAACCTCCAACATCCCACATGAAAACTGTCACTGGTAAATTCCATATGTCGAAGCGAAGCTACGTCCTCAGATTCTGTGGCCACCCACAGTGGGAGCAAGTCCTTTATTTCATCCGCATCCTCAAGCTTACTCTCTCAGCTCCCTTTCCTGTGCCCAGACCTTCCACCACCCTGCTAGCATTCTACAAGAATGTCTCGTTCATGACATCGTCTCCTTTCGTATTCACCTCCTACGGCTGCCACCACAGAGTGGCATAAGCTGGATGGCTTCAATGAGAGGAATTTCTTATCTCCCAGTTCTGGAGGATGGAAGTCTTAGATCAAGGAGTTGGCAGGTTCCTTTTGAGGACTAGGAGAGAGAACCTGTTACATGTCTCTCTCGCTCTCTCTCTCTCAGCTCCTGGTGGTTTAGCAGCAATCTCTGGGCTTCCTTGGCCTGCAGAAACCTGGCCCCAATTTCTGCCTTCATCTTTACATGGTGTTCTTCCTATGTGCCTGTGTTCAAATTTCCCCTTTATCTAAGGGGAGTCCTACTGGATGGGACACACACACAATTCAAGCCATAACACCCCTAAATCTTCCACCTCTTCAAAACTCCGCTTCCTCCCAAACTGGAACCTAACTCCCCTGGGAAAGCCTGTGCCGCAACAAAGCCACCCCCACTCTTGTGTGCACTGCACATTGCCCCACATATCACGTCCTTGAGATTACAAGGGCAGCAGGGGCCTTCTCTTAAACTTTCAAGGGCCTTTTCCAAACCACTGCTTTTTCCACCTTCTCTAAAAATCCCTGGTTATGAGATCCCAGTGCATATTCCTCAGAATAAATGATCCAAAAGACTAACCACCAATAAGAAAAGTGGGGGGGGGGAGATTCAAATAAGTCAATGCCTTGGTTTCTAATCAGCCCCTCCCTTGTCATGTAACTATCTTGTGAAGAAACACATGTGCGTCCCTGTTTGTTATCTGCTCTAAGTCACACAGTCATTGCTGACAGTAACAACCCATTTTACATACATACCTCATCTTATTATACCTCACAGTCATGTTGAGGAATTTGACTCTTATTTAAGAAAGGGTGCTGAGATTTCTGTCAATAATCATCTAGACCTCCTCAAAGTCTACAACAAAGAATGAGGAGAAGACAGGAACCTGCCCTCAGGTAGGGGACTCAGGCTTAGGCATCTCCAGAGCTTTCTCAAAGCTCTCCCGCTAGAGGGGCAGATCCAGCCTCAGAACACAACTCTCCTGATTCCTGGGTCCAGTGCCTTTCCTGTACACTCACTGACAGTTCGTGAAGGCTGCATTTACTTGGATTAGTAATTAAACTTTCCTAAGCTTTTAAATTTAGGAACAAAAATTTTGCTTGAGCATATGTTTCATTTATCTTAGGGACACCTCTCTTCCGGATACTCTGCTCATTAACTGCTAATTACTACCAAGGGAGATTATCAATCCCAATACGTTGAGAAATGAAGCAACAATCTGATTTCAGGTTTGCACATCATCAGCATTCTTAGAATGTTAAATTTACATCCCATACTCATCCAAATTTCCATCATTTTCTAGAATTAGTTGATTTTTAAACAAGCTCTTCAAAGGTCTTTCCTGCAAAACTAAAATATAAGAACTCATTTTAAAAATTTTTAGTATTTGTTTATTTTTGAGAGAGAGAGAGAGAAAGAGAGAGAGAGAGCAGGGGAGGGGCAGAGAGGGAGACAGAGAATCCAAAGCAGGCTCTGTGCTGTCAGTGCACGTGAGATCATGACCTGAGCCAAAGCCAGACGCTCCACTGACTGGGCCACCCAGGCACCCAAGAACTCATTTTATTCTTAATAGCTATTTTCTTATATGGTTCTAAAACTTGTGTATATAAATGTCTGATTTTAAAAACAGTCCTACTGCAGCATATTTAAGAAAGGCGAATAAGTGTGGTCTTATGGAAAGAAAGGAGTACTTAAAGATTGGCTTTCTTGTTTTGGCCAGATGTTCTGAGATTCTCACATTTTTCAGCCTTCTAGGACAAAATCTAAAGGTCTACACGATAGAAGTACTTGACATTCTACATCCATCACAGACACATCAAATTAGCTTACAGACTAATCCAGTTGGACGAAACATCCATTTGTGTCCTAGAAACTCCTACAGCTGAGTATCTCTTTAGCTTCCACAGATCAACATACATGAGATTGTCTTTCCTGCCAACTTGGACTTGCCTGCTTAATCCCTCTTGTGGGTATTACAATGACCACCCGCTCCACCAAGCCCCAGCTGTGAAGCCATCTGCAACTTCTCTTGCCTCCTCCTTGGACCTTCAACCTGATTTTGCCTCCTAGATTTCCTTGAGGTCCATCTATTATTGATCAACCCCACCATCACAGTCCCTCCTAGATTTCCTTGAGGTCCATCTACTATTGATCAACCCCACCATCACAGTCCCAATTTAGCCCTCCCTCACCTCTGCCATTCCACTCCCATCCTCCCTGGTGTTATGTCGGTTTCTACCAGTGGACCGCCTGCTAGTCTCCTTAGCTCTTCAACAGTGAAATAATGGTAACCAAAATAAATACTGCTGATTGTCCTTTCTGCAAAACAAACCGTCTCTTTATTGAGGATGGTCCTAATGGACGGTCCACTGTAGTGGACTTCGGGGTCCAGTGGATACTTCAGCATATGGTTATTCTTTGGCATTCTGGTACACATTTCTTCTGTTCACTTGGATGCTGCATTTCACATTATTCTTCCCCAGTTGCATGAGTGTGCATTTTCCAAGCTGTATCTCATTTTGTTATTTCCTGCCTCTATTTTTAATCTACTAAAGGCATAATTATAATATTTCTGTCCTACCAGTTTGTGAAATCTCCTCTGATTTGGGATCTGCCAACTTCATTAGCATGAAGTTTATTTCTCCTTAAATAAGACAGGAGACAGTACACAAATCCCAATACCATCAAGCTACAAGTGGTAAACTTGCCATTTATGTTACGTTTTATTTACTGTCTTTCTACGATTTTCCATCTGTGTGGCTCCTCTCCAGGCCACACTGAATTTATTTTGCAGTGGAACAGGGTCAAAAAGTACTGTAAAAAAAAAAAAAGAAAAGAAAGAAAGAAAGAAAGAAAAGAAAAAGAAAGCCTCCTTCTATGCTCTACGAGGCTGTTCTTATCTCTCAGTTTACCTAGTTATAGAGTAAGAAGGTAACAGCCATAGGTTTCACTCTTTGAACCTTTCTATTCCTGTTTCAATATGATTTGATGGAGGGAGAACAGAATTTCTCTTGCAAGTAAGAGCACGAGGTTTACCCACCAATTTCACGTGCCGATCCATCCTTCCCACCAGCACTCCCCAACCAGGTAAGAGAAGTTTACTTGCAATGAGTCCAATTACCAGCCCATTAATTTACACTATTTTTAGACCTTGAAAAGTTTTATGTTTTCATGTTTCCTTTTGAAAAAGAAGACCGGTGTTCACATACCCTGCGCTGAACAGCTGTAACAGATGCAGCCTTATCTTGCCACCTCATTAGGAGAAACAAACAACGATAAATCTTGTATTACATCCAGAAAGTTGTCAGCTTGAAATAAAAGCTGGCGGGGAGCCAAGTGGCATGCACCCTTGATTCCAGTTTTTCTGCCTGTAGTTCTTACATATGTAAATTGAGAAACTGTTAGCAGAAGCAAGCCAGCTAAAAACAGATGTGTTTAGGGTACACAGACACGTTCGAGGGGCCCTCCAGGCCGGGCCCCCCTCCCTACCCTTCACACAAATCCCTTCTCCTTCCTCTTCTGTGTCTCCCCCACACCCACACACTTTGCCTCCCCACCTTCCTCCCATCACAACACATTTTTATCATTTACTACTGGCTAAGTTCTCCTGCCCAGCCATCGCGGTAGACCTCAGAATGAAAATACAGGATATAACAAAATTCCACAGCCCTGCAACCTTCCTAAAGGTTAAACTGTAGCAACTATCAGAAAAAGAGATGGAGTGGGAGGAGGCAGAGAAACAGGATAGGACAAGGCAACAGGGATATCACACCTATGTTCCAGATCTGCAATCATTATCCCTCTACTTGTGAGAAAACTCAGTGATATGGGAGTTTAAATCCCAGCTTGCCACTTACTGGGGGTAAAGGGGCGGCATCTTGGCTTTTCTCATGGATTAGAAATAATACTTCTGAAATCAGAGGGCTGATATACAGATTAAATGAGGAGCTAGCACCCCTGATGCTCTCTGCCCAGGGTAGGAGACAGTCTTCAGTCATGTTTACAAAGAGCGTTGTCTGGTCTCTGCAAGTAAAAGTGACAGTTTATAGGAGTCAGGTCTGTGGTAGTTTACTTCTAGAAGGGAAGGTCTACCTGTGTACCTGGAGACCAATAGGTAGCTCATTCTTGGTCCAACCAGAAAGGATTCTCTTAACTTGAGATTTTACAAAATAACCAAGAAAATTAGCTAGGGCCTGGGGAGGGAGGGGTATAGTTTTTAAAAACTGCACACAGATGCAAGACGCAAATACCTGAGTTTGAATTTGGCTCAGGCTTGAGTAGTCTACTTTACCTTTGTGAGAGTCTGTTTCCTCATATTTAAACTTGAGGTAAAAAAAAAAAACAAACAAACAAAAAAACAGGGGCACCTGGCTGACCCAGTCCGTTGAGCATCGAACTTCGGCTCAGGTCATGATCTCACAGTTCATGAGTTTGAGCCTCGCATTGGGCTCTGTGCTGACAGCTCAGAGCCTGAAGCCTGTTTCACATTCTGTGTCTACCTCTCTCTCTGCCCCTTCCCCACTCATGCTGTCTCCCTCTCTCAAAAAAAAAAAAAAAGAAAAGAAAAAAAGAAAACATTGGGGCGCCTGGGTGGGTCAGTCGGTTGAGCGTCCGACTTCAGCTCAGGTCATGATCTCACAGTTTGTGGGTTCAGGCCCTGCGTCAGGCTCTGTGCTGACAGCTCAGAGCCTGGAGCCTGTCTTCGGATTCTGTGTCTCCTTCTCTCTCTGCCCCTTCCCCTTTCGTGCTCTAATAAGTGTAAAAAAAAATAAATATTTAAAAAATTTAAAAACAAAAAACAAAACCATGCCCTTACTTGCTCACCCTGTATTTACTCTTCAGAGTACTTCTGTCCCTATCCTGCCACAGAAACTTCCCTCCTACCTAATGGACACCATGACATCATTATCCTAGCACTTAGGTTCTGTCAGCCAACTTTGAGGCACAGTCCCTAACACTGAAACCCCCTCCCCTCCTTCGGCTTGACAGTGAGCTCATTTTCCTTTGCTGGTCTGTCCACCTCTACAATTGCTGGTCTGCACTCCCCAGGGCTCTATGTCAGGCACATTCACAGAGTATGTACTCTGATCCACTCCTACGTTCAACTACAGTCTCCACGTTGGTAACTGTCTAGAGCAGGAGTCAGAGAACCACAGTCCACGGGTCAAATCCAGCCCACCGCCCATTCTTGGGAATAAGTTGTACTGCAACACGGCCACCTCCATCTAGTTACGGGTTATCCATGGCTGCTTCTGTGCAAAAACAGAATGATGTAGGGAGACGATGAAGCCTAGGATATTTACAATCTGGCTCTTCACAGATCACATACGCCAGCCCTTAATGCAGCCTATATCCTTGGTCAGACTTGTATTTGTCATTCCAGCTAATCACGAGAACCAGGTCTCAAGGCTACTCTCCAAGTGTCTCCAAGGGACCACTTCACCTATTAGCACCTTGCCATCATGATGGACTTGGAGCTAATGGAAACATGACCCATATGGGGTGTATCTTGAAAGGGGCCTTCTTTACTCACACCAGTGAGTGACAGACCATTCTTCCTCCTGCTCTCAAAATCTCTACCCTGGCCCCATCCCCACGGTTGTCTAGCCTTCTTCTGGGCTACCATCCATTCCCCTTAGAAGGCTACAAACGCTTCCTGTTTTCCTTGCCCTCCAGATTCACCTTCCTCTCATTCATCCTCCTCCTCCTGTCAGTCACGTGTCTAACTTAAAAAATTTCCAACTTCTTTTCCTCAGTGCCCTGAGACATAGCCCCTAATGCTTCACGTACAGCTAAAATTGCTCCTCCTTTCACATCTAATAACCTAGCTAGCCAGCAACCAGCAACCTATGATTTCCAAGATGGAAGATCCAATACCCACATGATGGGGCCACATCACTCAATAAATGCAATTATATTTTCGGTGTTGTGCTAGAACCCAAGTCAACCATTGTTTGAGTCACCCTTGACCATCAGATAGGATTGATCACTTGTTCCTTTCTGCCACCACTACATCTTGATCTTACCTCTGTCGGAAAGCTTACTGCAATGGCTCATGATGATTTGTTACATTCTGTCCCCCCTCTACTGAACCATGAACTCTGAGGGGAAGAGCTGCTTTAGACAACCCTGGAGCTCCAGTCTCTCACCCCTTGATGGTGTGTAGTAGGCACTCAGTAAATGCTTGCAAAGACCCTACGTGCTTTGTGAACTGTAAGCTACTACATGAGTATCAGTCGGGAAAGAGGTAAAGCTATGTTACCTAACATCTTCTATTCACTTTACTACCCACTTATGCACAGACTAGAGATGGGGAAAAGCCCTTGGCTAAGGACTTCATCCAGTGCTTACAGATATCCTTTCCAAGTGCTATCTTAGGAAGAAAGGTAATGCTCTGTGTGTACAACAATTCACAACCAATACTGAAGTTTATCCAATCTTCAGTTTTGAATGTACACCACATGCTGGGCACTATGTTTGTGGTCTTCATAGCAAGCTTGTCATGGTAAGAGAGAACTGAAGAAGAAATCTAACGTGAAAAGAAAGTTAGAGGGTAACTTGATCTTATTTGTTCACTGGGAAAATGCAATGTTACAAAAGAGGTAACCAGGTGCTCCCCATCTCTGATGGAGAAAAATCAAAAGGGAATGGGGTTAAGCTGTGCCATAAGGTATTAAAATTAGGTGGAAGGGATAGTTGGCTGACATCAAAGGGTGTTAAACACTATTTGTGGTTTACAATTTTATTGTCAGGAGGTCCTTAAAACAGAGAGCATCTGGGCAGTTCTAGCTGAAGAAAGGCGATAGAACGGATAAATTCTCAAGCTACCTCTTTGGACCACAACCGATTGTTTTTTTTTTAACGACTGATTTTTTTTTTAAGTGGGCCCACATATAAAATAGATTAAGTGACTCAATACCCACAACTATTGTACACCAAACCCTTTAGGGGGAAAAACACTATTAAAATCCAGTAAGTGAAGAGGGTTGCCAAGTATGAAGAACAGAACAAATAACTACTAAATTAGCATGAATTGAAAGCTAAAGATTCCTCACAGAAAGAATATAAATATGGTTTTCTAATCTATGCTTGCCGTTTATGGTCTATTTAACTTTGTGAAAAATGCATGACGCAGAGTACATCATGAAAAATAAAACACATGCGCGCACATATAGGCACGTGCAGACAAGTATAAGAAAGTAGTTGTCTGAGAATGGTGACACCACTAGTGATTTCTATTTCCTTCATTGTTTTTCAAGTTCAATAATATATATTACTTTTACAGGGGCACAGAAGGAGAAGTTACTCCCCCCCCCCAAAAAAAAATCTGTCTTGGTTTTTTGGGCAATATAATCCTTCATGCCATTCTTTATTATGCTATAAACTAACTTCTCTGTTAATCAAAACACCTGCTGTTAGATTATTTCCTTATTAGGCATTGAAGACTTCATGACACACATCTCCCATTGTCTATATTTCATCAGAAAGGCATGTACTATTGTTTGTTCTTAGATCCAACCAGTTCAATTTTCTCACATGTGGGGAAATTACACCACTGAGGTTTAAGAAAAACCTTAGCCAACTACAATAATTCTATATTTTGGATGGGAACAAAGGAAGGGTGGAAGTCTTGTACTACATTTTCAATAAATTTTCAATAACTCCCAAATGTTTATGCTTTCCAGGTTTATTCACACCTGCAGGACAAATCAGCATAATGCCGTAATACAGGGCATGATATGTTTTTTCAGGCATAAGTTAGTTCTTTTACCGGGATAAATTACGTACTTTTTTCAGAATTTTTATCCCTTCGAGACCTGACTGATTGATTCATAAAACACAATATCCATTCTGTTATCACTTAGTTTGTTAGACCAACTCAGCTCATGGACATGCTGAAACCCATTGAAAGGACACAATGAAAAATCAAACATTTCAAGTAAAATACAGTCCCGTAGAAAATAAAAGAGCACTTCTTTAAATGATTCATTGACATCAGTGAATATTCTTGGCCATGAACTACACTTTAAAAATAAATTCAGGAGACATTTCCTTTATTTATCTTCGGTCCTAAAATTTAAATAATATCTAGATATTAAAAATAATAGTATCTAGATTTTTGGAACAACAACAAATAATTCCTTGGAGATCATATAGTCTATCCCTCTGACCTCACAAACAGGAAATGGAGGCCTGGAGTGTGAACAGTTTGCTCAAGGCACTGTAGGTGGCTAGTGACGGAATCGCTATGTGGTCACGACCACATCTTCTGAGTCCTGGCACAGACGATTTGCGATCATACAACGCTGCTCACCTCTGCAGTGACACTGGAAGGAAGAGCCTGCAAGGGACCCTCAGTACTTCTTACTTCCAAAGACTATTTTGGGGTGAAAAAGTTGCTTCTTTCCTTTAATACCAATAATTGGGAGTAGGGATTTTTTTCCTCTTGGGGAAAGCCCAGCTCTTTGGGCTGGGGAGAGAAAAGGTCAGTTTTATCCCCAATGTGAGGGGGACAGAGCAGGATGTCTGAGGCACGTGAGCAGCGGAGGGATGGGAAGGAGGCTGGGAGGTGAAAAGCCAGTAGCACAGCCAAGTGGAACATGGTGCTGGGGGCCTCTCAAGAACACCAGAGTTGAGGGGACACACAGCCCCCCTGTGAAAAAAAGTCCGGTTGTCTGGTTTTGTGTTGTCACCTACAAATCGATCATGTTCATTTTCAGAGCCTAAGGTGTTTACAAACCTTCAGTATAACCGAAAGCAAGTTTGGAAGGTAGATGTTCGGTTTTGCAGCACACCTTCGAGCAGAAAGCACAAGGTGGTTGCTATGCACATAACAATGTGTTTTCCCAGTTTTAAATGACACCTTCACGTGAGTCACCTAATGAGCCCCATTTGTCGTGGGTATGTGTGGCATGTGTTAGATTCTGCCATACACCCCTCCACGCCTAAAAAAAAAAAAAACTGAAAGGAGCATTATATGCATTTTGTGAATTTGATTACACCAGCAGGGATATTCCACGAACCCTCGGGGTGTCGCTAAGTATCTTCCATTGGCTTTTGAGGACTTAGTACCTTAACCCAGAAAAATGAAAGACTGGACAGGGGTCACTCCAAATAAAAAGCATTCTATGGCCACAAAGGTCTGGGAAGAGGATGGGGAAAATCACAGGCACAAGAATCCAACTGGCCAATACTTTAACTATTATGGCTTCCATATTTATCTGTATTCCCTCCTTTAAACAAGCAAACCACACAAATCCAAGAACTCCTCAAATCCCACCTTCCACAGTAAGCTCTTCTGGGATAAGGAAATTGACCAGGGAGTCTACGTGTGGCCTTCTTTATCACATTCATGTTAGGTCTGTTACACATGAAAAACCTGCTGAGTAAGAATATAGACCAAAGTAGAAAACATCAACCCGTACAGAGAAATCAGCACCGGGTACTACTTGTGAGTGTGCGAGGTAGTGCGTTACCACAGGCTGTAACTTCTAAGAAGGGCAGAAGCTGCCTCAGGAGCCCTCTTGCATGTGTTTACTACATGTTAAACAGCAGCAGTAAAAGCCGAGAACACTGGCATTAAAGCAGGTAATCCTGACACACAGCCGACACCTGCAAGCCCAGCTAACACTCACTCACAGACTATTTTTCTCTTTTATTCAAGAGAATCAGTCTGATGGCATTGAAGACAAATCTGCCTTAATCTGAGTTTTGCTTTCTAATCAATTAAGTCGGATGCGGATAGACAAAAGGAAGTTCGGGAAGAGCCGGTATACTACATTCCCTTCTGACATGATGCACGTGAGCAAGTTAAAGACTCGGGGGGAAAAGCCACCAAATTTAACAATTCTACTTGTTTTCTCGTGCAGAAAACTTTCTTTCACACTGCCACCAGCATCCTGAACGACTAACCTTTAATCAAAATTTATGAAGTGCTACGTTGGATGAGTACCTAAGTCTCTTATAGATCTTTTATCAATTCTGGCTTTTCCAGTATAACAAAGGCATCTAAAAGCACAGGGGAAAAAAACACATCAAACAAGAAAAGCCAAACAAGCATAGGACAGGACTGACTTCACCCAAGCCTTGCTAGGGCAATAACAATAATCACAGCAATAATAATACCACACTGAGAAAAAGATGCAGACTTCACAACAGACTCCAAGTAAATGATACAGTAAGTTGGACTCAGACCGCTGTAATCATAAACTACCTACGGGTACGCCCTCCAGTTCCGGGGGAATATCAAGGCCCGCCCTGAGGGGTATGAATCAGGGTTAAATGAGAACACATGACAGCACGTCCCCAGTGCCTGGTCTGGCCACGCGGCAGGCAGGTCCCCAGTTCTCTGTGGGACACAGGCACCAAGAGGACGGAGGTGTGAGAGAACAGAGCAGAAATCCAAACAAGGTCACCTTGATTCTAACAAGGTATTAAGTGAAGATGCCTAGTTTATAGTCCACAAACAGAAAGAAGAAACGAGGAGGAGCCACAGGGGAGCCAACAGAAGCAACTCAAGGGCAGAGTCTGGTCAGAATAACTCAATAAACGAATGAAGTCCCGTGGTGCAGGACTGCTCGAAAGGGCAGCCCTGAGGGTATATGAACGCAACGGGAAGAGCACAGCCACCTGGCAAGGCCTGAGATGAAGTGGCATTTGTACTCAGAAAGACACTTTACAGAGGGAGTATTTTTTTAAATTTTTCTTTAACGTTTATTGATTTTTGAGAGACAGAACAGAGCATGACTGGGGGAAGGGCAGAGAGAGAGAGAATCCGAAGCAGGCTCCAGGCCCTGAGCTGTCAGCACAGAGCCCGACTCGGGGCTTGAACTCACTGACCGTGAGATCATGACCTGAGCCGAAGTCAGACGCTCAACTGACTGAGCCACCCAGGCGCCCCTCAGAGGTAGTATTAAGAGCAGTCATGTCCCAGGGAGAGTGCGATCATAACTAACTGAACAAGTTTCAGGCACCCACGTCTATACCCGCGTGTATGTGCTAATTAGAAACTTCCCCAGCACTCACTGAGGTGGAGGCAGTGAGGACGTCTCCTGAAAGCCCATGGTTGTGGAGACAGACGAGACAGGACAGAAGTGGCTTTGTTCACACGAAGCCACAGGACCTAGTATTCAGCAGACCCTTCTCAGGGACTCAGATGCTGCACTCAGTTTTCAAACGACCACCTCTAACGTCTGCTAGTGACAGTGTGTGCAATCCTGACCATGTACGATGTCCATTTTCTCCCTTAAGCAGAGAGTTATCTGTCCATCTCATGGATCAAATATCCTAAGTTATCCTGAAAAGTAATATGACCATAAGACCTTTAAAAATTGGTGGCTTCTACTCAAGACACAAGGCCGTGTGGAGATAAAATGGTAGCACTGATGCCACTTTCATCTCCATTATTAAACAGGTAACGGGATTAGCCAGGTACGGCACTAAGTACCTGATATTTGCACATAGATGCCCATGGGGGAGGTGTCCCTGCTTCATACAGGAGAAAATGCATGATTCTAAGGCGATTCCTTAACGAAGGCCCATAGCTCGTCAGTGGCAGAGGCCAGGTTCAAAGTCAGGAGTGCTGCACCTCAAAACCTGTTCATCACTATAGCCCCTAACTTTGTTCACACTAGGAATTTAGATAGTGTTCAATTCTAAATAATCATACATGGCTAATAATTATTGTTTATTAATTAATAGATTGAATAAATTAACAAATGATACACATTAGTCCAAGTTTTGACATTTCAAGAAGAATGTAACGACAGGCTTTGGTTTGAAACAAATCCGGCATGTGGTCCTGTGAGAGCTGAGCCGTGGGCAAGCTAAGAGGAGGAAGGGGTCTTGCAGGTGACCTAGCCCTCACCCCGCCCTGGGGACAGCACTGTGAGGCCGGGAAGCCACGCTTTGGTGAGCAGAGCAGACCGCATACTCCGGGTGGGCCTCAACACTGTGACCAGAGCACAGGAGCCTCGACGCCAGATTCAGGATCTGGCTAATTTAAGATTTCCATCTGGGGCCCTTTCTCATGCGCGGACTTTGCAGAGTTAATGTTCTATCCGTAACTGGGGCAAATCAGTAGGAAATTACAAAGGGGCGCAGATTCCCAGTGCTTTGTCATACTCGAGGAAATGAAAGGATTTAAGCATATCTGGCTTGAACAAATATTTTCTCTATAAAAGTTAATCTACAATTACATTTAATGTGAAATAGTATATGGAAAAACATCCCACGTGTTTTTGTTGCCAGAGGACACTTTATAGTTTGTGTTTTATTAGCGGTCCCCCGAGTGAGCCTGAAAAATTCCCTCCGGGGAAGCTGACTCCGGATAATGGCCAGCTTTAGCCATGAGCATTTCCATCATCCAGGTCACAGGCTCTTGAGTTGTCCAAAGGCCTCGCGCTCTTTGCTTTTCGAGCAAACACGGCTCTTACCATGTGGTGGGTGCTCTGGCTTCGACAAGAGAGAATTCAAATAATGACAACGACAAAATAGTAACTTCTCTAAAGTTCTTCCTATAATGTTCCAATAAGCAATGTTTCTCAGACTATCAAAGTTTGCCGTGGAAGGTTTTGGTTCAAATGTTTCCCAACGGTCCCTCTTAAAAATTTGGGAGACCCTGATACTCTCCATCATACCACACAGTTAGGCTAATTTACATGTCAACGTTCTTCTCTGAGATGTGAGGGGAGAGTGTGCCCCCCATTTTGTGGCTTTGCTCACCCCGGCTCTACACACAGGTGCCCCAGTTGCAGGAGGATGGGGGTTACATATTAAAGATGCCAGGTTACTACACTGAAAATCAACACAGAGAAAATCAAGATACACACCTGAGTGCACCCCGCCCCCTCCCCCAGGGCCGTTCTGCACCCCTCTTCCCTGCAGAGCCTGCCAGCATCCTGCCTTGTCACTGGGATGGACCTCCTCCCTGGAGTTCCCACTTTCTCATGAAAAGGACTCCTTGCAAAGGGATCCATTCCTATGTGCTCCCAAGCTCAAAAGCAGCCTCCCAAAAATGTCCACATCTGAACCCCTTGAACCTGTAAATGTTAGCTTCTCCGGCAGAAAAAGGAATTTTGCGGCAATAACTAAGGACTCTGAGATGGAGAGATCATCTGGGGTTATTGGGGTGGCTCTAAATGTCATCACAAAGTGTCTGCAGAGGACGGTTTTGCCTCAGAAGAGGAGGAGATGATGTGATGACAGAAGCAGAAGTGGAGTGATATATTCTGATGATAAAGAAGGGGCCACAAGTCAGAGAGTTTATTGTTTAAAGAGCTCCTTTAGAATTCAGTATCTACCAGAACCTGCACTCCCCCGGAGCTGCCAGCACTGTGAGAAAACAGATTTGTGTTGTTTTCAGCTACTTAGCGTGGGGCAGTGGGCAACTCCTCGCCCCTGCCTCCCAGGCCTCGCCCTCCCTGTCCCCCAGCCCCGCCCCTGTCATACACTTCCTTACAGAGACACTCTGTGCTGCTCTCATCTGCCTTCTCCAACACAGGGGGGCTTCTGCTCGGGTGCGCACAACATGATACTCTATTCTCCACAAATCGGACAATGATTCTCTTTGGAACATAATTCTCATACCGCTGATGACTTTGAAATAAATACGGCTACAATACTTCACCTTCGCTTTGAAATCAGTGGATTTCTATCTGTGCACCAAGCGTCAACAACCTCAGCAACAGTATTTGCTTGTCAATTATGTATTCTAGTCAAGCTTCAGTTTGTTTGTTTTAAATCAGAAAATTGGTGCTGCCATGCAAATGTGATAAACACCACATATAAAAAACTCCTAGTTTAGGGGCACCTGGGTGGCTCTGTTGGTTAAGCGTCCAACTTCAGCTCAGGTCATGATCTTGCGATTCATGAGTTCAAGCCCAGTGTCAGGCTCTGTGCTGACAGCTCAGAGCCTAGAGCCTGCTTCGGATTCTGTGTCTCCCTCTCTCCCTCTCTGCCCCTCCCCTACTCTCACTCTGTCTCTGTCTCTCTCTCAAAAATAAATAAACTAAAAAATATTTTTTTAATAATGTTAGAAATTAAAAGAAAAAACCTAGTTTAATGTCAGGCATATCATAAGCACTCAATGTGTACTGGTATCAGAGTCATTGCCACAGCATGTGACCTTTAGCCATGAGTTCATCAGACTGATCTTCTGTGGTCCTTATGGATATAGGAGTTAAGCCAGAAAAAAAATGTTTCTGATTTCTTTTTAGTCTTACCACACGTGGACTCATGATGTTTTCCTCCTTGGGCTGGTTACTTCTTTATGCCATGAGAGACAAAGTGGTCATTTACAGTGCAGGAACCCGAACAGGAATGAGGGGCTGTGGACACTGAGAACGTCGGGAACAAAGCCAGGGTCAAGTAAGCAACAGGGGGAGACAAAGGAAAAGCCAGGCTGGAAGCAAGCAGCGTCCGGAAGCGAACTGAGCCAAAGTGCACCGTTCCAGTAATAAACTCAGAAAAGCATTCAGCAGGGCAGGGTCAGAGCGCCCACAGCCAGGGCAGGCGAGAGCACCATGCCATTTGACAGCTCTGGTCATGCAGAGGGTCACCAGGCCAGTCTAGCTGGATGTGTCTGGGATGTGTCTGGGAGTCACAGCCAGGAGCCTGGCTACCTCAATCAGACCCTCAATTTTCTACCCACAGCACTAAGTGACCAGAGGTGCTGAGAAGACCCAGCTTGCTCACTCGTTCCTCCCTCCATCCTGGTATCCACAGGAGAGAAAGTTCCTGGGATTCTTGCCGCTGGTCTTTGATCTGGGAATGGCCACCTCAGAGGGTCAGAGTCAGCACAAATTGAACCTTGGGCCTGAAAAGAACTTAGATACTACCCTGGTCAACTGTCACCATTTCTAACCCTGGTCTGCAAGATCCGCACATAGCTCCTTGCTTCAGAGTTTGCCCCAAACATCTGGGTCCATCTTCACTGGCAAGGGAGGAGCTTTGCGGTATGATTTACCAGACGTGCCCACGGGGGACAAGAAGTAGAGCCCAGAACAGTTAAAAGAAATTGGAGGGCTTAAGGGAAAGCTATTTTAGTGTCAGGCTAGTGTTTTCTCCTGTTGGAGTAGGAGGGATGTTTCTCCAGATGAGCAATAGCCCTCAAAGAGGTGACAGAAGAGAGAAGCCAGCCCAATGAACAGCTTTTTTGCAGGGTGCTAGCTTCCATGCCACCCAACCTGACAGATGGTGGGCTCGGAGAGGGCAGGGGAAATGCCTGCATTGGGTAATATTTAACCTCCAGGGGCTAGGGCAAGGGTGGCTGACTAGTAAGTACTTCCATCATGTGTTCATATTTATTTAAGACCCCCAGAAACCAGGACAGTCAACTGTTTCCTGGGCTCAATAGAGGACGAAATTAATCTGAACTTTACATAAATTGTCCTTATGTTGATTACCTGACTGCCCAGACCCTTTGTGCGCCCGACCTCCAGTCGGCATTATGACACTAAAAGACAGGGGTCTGGTTTTCTTCCTTTTTGCCATACTTAACATAAGATATTCCTGCTAAAAGAGAGCTCAACCCTTTTCTCTTCCCTACCGCCACTAAATGACCTGAGGAGAAGGCAGCAGTCTGTACATGCTGTGGGACAGTAAGAGATCTCTGTGAATGTTTTAAAGGGAGACATAACGGCAGATGAGGCCTTTGTATATTTCTGAAACAGTCAGTACTAGCATGTGCTCAGCTCTCAACTGAGTTGTAACTTAGCAAGGAGATAAAACTTACACAGTTTTTGCAACTCACACTGCTCTGAGCTCTTAACTCTTCACCCTTCAGACCCTCATTCACAATTCAACAGTGGGTAATGGGAGTATTGCCCAAGGTGCTCTGTTTAGCTGCTCTCTTTTGGACTGATCTCATTTACACATTACGTTTCTATAACAATAGTTGTAAATCTATCCCCAGGCTAGATCTTTCTCTCGAATACAGGTGTTTATTCCCAATTACCTTCTGGAAATGCCCGAACACCATCCCAAGGCTCTCTCAAATGGCATGTGACTGTATTAGTTTTCTACTGCTGCATAACAAATCTGCACGAACTTAGCTGCATAAAAGAACACCAATTTGTTAGCTCACAGGTACGTAGGTCAGAAGTCCAGGTCCTATATGACTGGATTCCCTGACCATGGTCTCCTAAGGGTAAAATCAAGGTTTCAGCCAGGCCGGATTCTCCTCTGGAGCTCAGGATCTCCTTCCAACCTCACGTGGCAAATTCAGTTCCTTGCAGTTGTGGTACACATTTCCCCATTGGTTGCATCTGGGGCCACTACCAGCTCCTGGAGGTCACCTTGCTATATAGTCCTCCTCGATATTCAAACCAGCAATCGCCCATCAAATCCTACTCATATTTTAAATTTCTCTGGCTTCCCCATCTCTGACCTTTAGAATAAGATTTAAAATGTTCATGTGATAGGTCAGACCCACACCCTTTCTTAAAGTCCACTCTGCTATAAAACATAACTTAAGCATGGAAGTAAAACCATTACATTCCAGTCTTGGGGATTATGTAGGGGGTGTCCACCAGAGAGTGGAGAACCCTAGGGCCATCTTGGAATGCTGCCCAGAACAATGGCCATGTGCAAATCCATTTCTCCCATTAACCACAAACCCCAAACAAACATCACCTCAAACTCTGTGGAAATGGACAAAATTCTCCATCTACACAGGCCCTCCAACTGGAGTTGGAAACAAAACATGAACAAAATCCAGCTAGATGATGTTTAAAAAGAATACAGAGAAGCCAAAAGTAAAATGACAGAAAAAGATGTGCTAGGCCCATGCTACTAACTAAAAGAAACTCCTCACAGCTAAGTTAATATCTGATATGAGACAAGGCAAAAAAGCTATACTCCTCTCATTAGCCAGTGAGAAAATATAAAATCGGAACAAGGAGATAAGCCATTTCATACTTGCAAGGTTGGTAAGATTAAAACACCTTGAAGATACAGGTCTTGGCAAAGATGTAGATCAGGATATACTTTTATAAACTGTTGGCAATTCACTTAAGAATAGAGGGTCACATTATTTAGTGAAGTTGAAAATACACATTCCCCACTACCAAGCAATTCTTCTCCCAAGTAGTATACCCTAGAAAAACATTTGCACATGTGCACAAGTAGATGTTTACTATTTTCTCAGCCATGCTGTAAGAGTAAAAATCTGGCAACAAGCCAAATGCTACTGACAGGAAAATAATAAAACAAGTTGTGGTAAGACTCATACAATGGAGTTTCATGTAGCAGTGAGAAGGAATACACGAGGGCCGTGAGAATTAACATAGATTAAATTTAAACAGCCTTGAATAACCTAAGTGATATTGCAGTGCAATTCCATTTACTCTATACTCAAATACATGTATAGGGAAATGATAGGAATCAGATAGATGGAAACTAGGAAAGAAAGCAAGTGGTTGGCCAAATAGAACTGATGAGTAATCACCTCTGTGGGAAGAGAAGGGGGGGGGTGTGGTCTTAGGTACAGAAGGGTCCTCAGCAGCATTGGGAAGGCTCAGTTTCTTTTTTTTGACTTTTAGTGTTTTATTTATTTTGGAGACAGAGAGAGACAGAGTGTGAGCAGGGGAGGGGAAGAGAGAGGGAGACACAGAATCTGAAGCAGGCTCCAGGTTCTGCAGGCTGCCAGCACAGAGCCTGATGCGGGGCTTGAACTCACAAACTGTGAGATCATGACCTGAGCCAAGGTCAGATACTTAACAGACTGAGCCACCCAGGAGCCCCAGGAAGACTCAGTTTCTTAAAGAGGGAGTGATGAGGTGGCGTTTATTGTGGCTGTTGTTTGCATTTTGGGTACGTAAAGACAAAAGCCTAAATAGATAAGAAATGCAAAGCAATAAATTAGTGACGTGTGTGCTGGTAATAGTAAGTGCTGAAGGAACAAGGAAGAAATCCCTAACATCTGGCAGAAAGGGTCTCATGGAAGAGAAGAAGAATTGCAGGAACAAAGGCTCTGATGTATGCACGTACTTAGCATAGGCAGCTTGTAATAAATATACCAGTCTCATAGGTTGGAGTCCCCACTCTGTCTAAAAGAAGAGCGGGATGCAAGGCTGAGGCCCACAGCAGTGCTTCCATCCCCAGGGAAATGCAGACTGCACCCTGCAGGACATGGGGGACCCCCGTCGTCAGGGAAGCTGTAGGACCAAACAGTACTGTGGTAAGGCTCTGGCAGGGCAACGTTTAAAGGGGGGCTGGGAAGCAAAAGGGACTCCCATTATCATCAAGAAGGAAAGGAAGGCACATGGGAGTGGAGGCGAGCACTGCCAGGGGCTCAGAGCCCATGGCCCCCCAAAGGGCCATACCACCCACACCCACTGGGATGGCTGTGCCGACAAAGTCACACAGGAACAGGTGTGGGTGAGGAAGGGGAGAACGTGGGACCGTCGCATACTGCCGGCAGGGATGTCAAATGGGACGGCCTCTAGGGAAAGCAGCCTGAGAGGTGCTCGAAGAGGTAAGCATCCGGTTACCAGCGGTTCCACAAGTGGCCTCCTAGAGAACTGACAACATTTGTCCACCTAAGAGCTTGTACATGGGTGTTTACAGCAGCATTATTCGTCAGAGGCGAAAGGTGGAAATAGCCCCAAGATTCATCAACTGATGCAGGGACAACCAAAACGGGGTGTATCCATCCAATGCAATTTTACTGAAACATACAAAGCAAAGAGTGATATGTGCTAGGACGTGGAGAAGCCTTGAAAACATTCTCAGTGAAAGAAGCTAGCCATACAAGACTATGTGTTATGATTTTATCTACATGAAATGTCTAGAACAGGCAAACCTAGAGGGGCAGAATATAGATTAGTGGCTGCTCAGGCTGGGGGCTGGGGTTTTAAGTGTACAGGATTTCTTTTTTGAGGACATTAAAATGCTCGGAAATGGACTGTGATGATGGTGGTATGTATCTGTGAAGACAGAAAGCCACAGGATGGTCCTGCTAAAAGGCTGAAATGTTTGGTATAGAAGCCCAAGCTGAGCTTCTCTCAAGTCCAGGATAAGGTCTGGCCCTGATACATGGTGTTCAGCCTGCCTCTGACAGGGTTACAATGAGGATTTCCTAAGAGAAGGGATGTCAAGTTCTGAGTGGAGGCCGTAGCACAGTTTGCTGAAGGCCGAATGAATAGATGGAAAAAGTGGGTTTTAAAAGAAAAAAAAAACAGTAAGACTCAAGAACTGGTAATGGGGAACATTTAAGAGGGATAAGAGGAGGGAGGAATGCAAAATCCCGAGGACTCACACGGAATAACTGGGAAAATGAGACTGTCACCAGCCACATTTTCAAATTACAGCAGCTGAAATCAGGGAAGTAGTCAATGTTCTTGGAATGCCTTCCTGGGAATTATTTATCTGTCTCTCTACCTATGTAACCTATATCTCCAATTTAAAAGGCAGTGTTCACCTCACCCTCAGAGCTGTTAGGCCGGTTCCTCTCATTGACTGTCCACATAGACCCAGGCAGGCTGCAGCCCCCTAGAAAAACTCATTCCTTGGGTTTGAGAAAGCCAATCGGGCCAACACAACAGTTCGTCTGATTTTCCTTCTCCTCCGTGAATGGACCACTTAAAGATGTTTCTGGCAATCTCTGCAGGAGAATAAGCAGCTGCCGAACCAGAACAGGGGTATGATGCTATGGAAATGCTTTATTTTGGAAGAAACGAAATGGGAAGGCATTCAAAATGAAAGCCTAGAGCCAAATCATAAAGCCTTTCTCTGGCGCTGAATTGGAGTCATGAAATCTAAGTGCTGAGCTGAGGTAGTCCAGGCTAAAAAGCATTCCCAGAAACTGACCTAGGAGCTTTATACACAAGTTCAAATTCAAAAAAGGCAGAACAAGGCAAAAGTCTTTTAAAACCCTACAAGACACAAAAAATGTCACTGTGTATCCACGTGCGTGCAGGTGGTATATTTTAACATGAATGCTGGCCCGTTCCCTTTCAGTCCCTCTGCCATTTTGCACCAACAATGCCAAAAGCCAATTACAACAGAAGAAACAGTCCAGTGCACCCGGGTGGCTCAGTCAGTGAAGTGATGGACTCTTCATTTCAGCTCAGCTCATGATCTCACGGTCATGAGAGCGAGCCCCCGCACCAGGTTCCACCCTGCACTCATCATTCCCCCCCACTTCTCTGCCCTTCCCCAGTTCACACAGTGCCCCTTCTCTCTCAAAAAAAAAAAAAAACAATCCCAAATTTCATTTGTCACTAAATAAAACAGTACGTGCTCATAAGCCCTTACTTCTAACCAACTTTAAAAGATGCAAAACAATTTTAACCTTTCTTGTGTGTTTGAATCTTTCATTTGTTATTCTTGGCTTAAAAAAAAAAACCCAAACCTGGTTTTCTTTTCCTGATTCACTTTCTGTCTCAGGCTGGGCCTATGTACTGGCATTCCTGGCAGATGTTTGCTAGATGGTTGCTGGACATTTAGCAGTCTCTCTCTCTCTGTTTTTAGTACATATTGATTTTTGTAGCTCATAGAGTAAAAAAAATCCGTATTCCTCCAGACACAATAGATTGGCATCAAAATAACAACAGGCTCTCAGCTTTGTGGACCATAATCACCAACATAATAAACAGATAAGAACCACAAGATTCAGAATAATAGGTCAATAAAAAGGAAACAAAAATTTTAAAAAATTGTAAATGATTCTTATTTATATGTCTAGTTACTTACATTTTTTCTGATCCTAGTCTCAGAGATACTGAAATGTTCCTTAATAAGTTTTATAATTTGAGTCCTGCTCCAACTCAAGGAATTACACAAATCCTCAGTTTTGAAATAGTTGCTGTATTTCATTATCATGACGAAAAATCACCTCGATCCAACTTTCCTGATGTCATTATCCTGCTCTAAAAAAGAGCACACCACTGCACAAATTAAAATCCAATGATCTAACCAGTTCCAACATTGAGGAAGTAAAGTGCTGCGACACATGTGACATAGTTTAGGAACTGACAACATACACCACGCTCCAGAGTCCCCCTGTCATCTATTCCCACCTAGCCCAGGTGTTACAGACAATATTTTCCCCTTTAGCTCGTTAGCTTGGACTTTTAAGAGCTACGATTAAAAAAAATATATACCACATAGTAAGAGAAAGAAGTTAAAATGCCAAAGATAAGCAAGGTGAAGCTCATTTCTTTAAAAAAATTTTTTTAATGTTTATTTTTGAGAGAGAAAGAGAGAGAGTAAGAGCATGGAATGGGCAGAGAGAGAGGAAGACACAGAACCCGGAGCAGGCTCCAGGCTCTGAGCTGTCAGCACAGAGCCGGTCATGGGGCTTGAACCCACAAATCACGAGACTATGACCTGAGCCAAAGTCAGAGGCTTACCCACTCTTGATGAAGTGATACCCACTTTATCTCCCTAAGCCTTGGTTTTGTCCTGTGGTGGTTCTGGTGGCACCCACCTTGGGAGGAGTTTTTGAGCACCACAGGACACAATGCCTGGAAAATGCTAGTAGAGAGCCCATTCTCAGCGGTCAGTAGCTACCATTACCATGAAAATACTGAGTCCCTGATTCCATTCTTGACAATTCCCTCTTCTCCACTCTTACCTTTCATACTTGATTACAAAGTGTTCTCCAGTTTCCATCTACGACTCCCTAAAATCTGTGTTCCTCTTCTCTTTGACTCCTTAATCCAAGCTATGCTGATCTGATAGAGACGCATGAATGAATGAATGAATGAATGAATGCCAGCGTGGTCATTCCTTCAGTCGGTCAGTCTGGCAATGCAGCCAGCAGGTGAATACACACATTAAGTCAAACTCTGAGGGGGAAGTAGCATGCAGGGTGCAATGACACTAAAGACATCTTTCCTTCCATGGAAGACTATTCACCCAACTCCTCTCTACCCCACTTGCATGATGTGGCATGCTCAGCCCAAGTGTGGAGACACATCTGGAATTAATGGGGAAAAAAAAAACCCAACCAAGAAATTCACATTTTATGTATTCAATAAGCGACTAATTTATATGTACAACATCCTTGTTTCTTTTTTCACAATTTGTAATCATCTCCTTCGCTTTTGTTTTTCTTTTTCCTGTAGATTTGCATCCTAATCCTTGGTGTCAGCACGAGGCTGGGCTACACCTGACCATACTGCTTATCACCACAGTCCCAGTGCCCAGAAGTCATATTGAGCACAGGATAATGGCTAAACAAATATTTATCCCACTGCTCTCCCTTCCTCTACTCTTATCCCTCCTTTAAATCACACCACCACCAGTTTGAGTGCACTTCTAAAAGTAGAAATCTGGCTGAGACCATTCAATGGGGAACAGTATCTTCAAGATGTGGTGCTGGGACAACTGGATAGCCACATGAAAAAGAATGCCTGGACCTTACCTCATACATTATACAAAAATTAACTCAAAGGGATCTAAGACTTAAATGTAAGGACCAAACTTGAACTCTTATTAGACAACATAGGTGCAAATATTCATGACCTTGGATCAGGCTGTAGCTTCTCAGCCATGACCAAAAGCATAAGCAACAAAAGATAAAGTGGTAAATTGGGTTTCATCAAATTTAGAAACTTGTTTGTGCTGCAAACAATGCCATCAAGAAAGAGAAAAGACAGGGGCACCTGGGTGGCTCAGTCGGTTGAGTGTCTGACTTTGGCTCAGGTCATGATCTCATCGTTTGTGGGTTCGAGCCTCGTGTCAGGCTCTGTGCTGACAGCTCAAGAGCCTGGAGCCTGCTTTGAGTTCTGTGTCTCCCTCTCTCTTTCTGCCCCTCCCCCACTCACACTGTCTCTTTCTCAAAAATAAACATAAAAAAGAGAAAAGACGACTTACAGAGCAGAAGAAAATATCTGCACATTATATATCTGATAAAATACTTGCGTCCAGACTACATAAAGAACATTTATAACTCAATAATAAAAAGTCAACCCAAATTTTAAAATAGGCAAAGGACTTAAATACGTATCTCTCAAGGAAGATATATAAATAGCCAGTAAGTACATGAAAGACATTTAACATCACTAATCATTAGGGAAATGCAAAGCAAAACCACAATGAGATTTCACTTCACACCAACTAGGGTAGCTATAATTGAAAAAAGAAAAAACAGTAACAAGTTTTGGCAAGGATCTAGTGAAACTAAAGCCCTCATACATTGCTAATGGGAATGTAAAATGATACAGTCACTTTAGAAAACAGTCTGGCAGTTCCTCTATGTCTAGAGAACAGAGTCACCACATGATCCAGCAATTCCACTCGTAAGTATATACTCAACGGGAAACGTACATCCATACAAAAACTTGTACATCAATGTCCACAGAAGCATTATTCATAACAGTCAAAAAGTATAAATAACCCAAATGCCCACCAACTAGTGAATGGAAAAAAAAAAAAAGAAATGTGATATATCCATCCTAAGAAGTACAATGCCACAGCATGGATGGCCCTTGACAACATTATGCTTTATGAAAGAAGCCAGTCACAAAAGACCACGTAGAATTCCATTTTTGTGGAATGTTCAGAATAAGCAAATCTACAGATATATTAAGTAGACTAGCAGTTGCCTAAGGCTGGGGGCAGAGGGGAATGCAGGGTGATTAACAGGTGATGATATTTTGGGGGATGATGAATAGGTTCTAAAATGGACTCTCGTGACAGTTGCACAACTCTGAATATTCCAAAAAGAATGAAATTGAACACTTCAAATGTGTGAGTTGTACAGCATGTGAATTACCTCTCGGTAAAGCAGTTATTAAAAAAATACATATCTGGGGCGCCTGGGTGGCTCAGTCAGTTGGACGTCCAACTTTAGCTCAGGTCATGATCTCACAGTCTGTGGGTTTGAGCCCCACGTCGGGCTCTGTGCTGATGGCTCAGAGCCTGGAGCCTGTTTTGGATTGTATCTCCCTCTCTCTCTCTCTCTGCCCCTCCCCCACTCATGCTCTGTTTCTGTCTCAAAAATAAACATAAAATTTTTTTGAATACCTATCTGATCACCTCATCCCTTGGTTAGAAAATGTCAAGGGTGCACGCTGTGCTGAGGACTAAGTACAAATCCCAACGTGACTTGGGGACTTTGTGCCAAGGGCTAACTACAAATCCAATCTGCTAGACTGTGCCCAAGCTCGCTTCTCCAGCCTCACCTTGCCTCCCTTCCTCAACACAATGCAGGCAGCATAGTAGCTGTTCAATAAACTTTAGCTTAATAAACTGCCTGTATGGTAGCGTTCAGTGGTACTAGCTGTCAATAAAGCCAGCTTCGCCTTTACAGAAGGAAAGGAGCATGAGAAAGGGAAAAGTAAGTCATATCACTTTCAGAGGAAGCATATTCACATGTCCAGTCAATGCTTTTTTTTTTTTTTTCTGTTTCTAGTGCCCATGTGGAGATGCTCTGAACATGCTAAACTAAGAATGACATGCTAACTCAGATACAAAAGGCTCTCTGTATTCTCCAAGGACTTTTATAGTCTCTTACATCGGAGTCCATTTTTTTACACCACCTAAGCGGGTGCTCCTGAACAGGAAAAATAATGGAAAGAGAAAAAAGTGGACTCTGACACCATCAATATTTTCTTTTCATCGTTACGTCATCAGTGCTCTTGGCATAACTTCAGCAACTGTCATGAGAACAGGGCTGGCTGCCTCCCAGGAAAATAAAGGTGCAGGGAGGGCATCACACTATTCGTTCATTTGCAAATATTTATTGAGCACTCACTATGTGCTGGGCATCGTTTTAGGCAGTGTGGATGGTGCAGAGGACCAGAGACAAACCTCACTGCTTTAGTGGAACTTACATTCCATTAGGTGGAGACAGATTATCAATAATTACACAAAAGTATAGTTTGTTGGGTGGTGATAAGTGCTATCAAGCAAACTAAAGTTAAGGAAAGAAGAAGGAGCACTAATTTAGCCAGGTATTCAAGGGCAGCCTCACTGGAAAGTTAGTATTTGAGTGGAGACCTGAATCAAGGAAGCGTGTATGCCATGCGGCATCAGGGCCCAGGGCTTTACAGGCAAAGAGAACAGGTCTCATGATGGTCCGGAGCCAGCAGCCTGCTTGGACTACAGAGCAACAGAGAGGATTCCAATGCGGCTGGAGTGTGGGAAGCAATGGGGAAGAGGAATCCCATTAAAGCCTTTTAGTTTTATTCTCAGGGCAAGGAGAAGCCTCTAGAAGGAGTTTTAGCAGATGCTACAGCTTCTCTCTTTGCCAAACTTTGGGCCAACCAGAGCTGATCATTAAGGGTGGCCACAGAATCTACACCAGCCTACAGCATTAGAGAAGCTAGTGAATCTAAGAATTCAATCTACCTAAGATAAAGAGCTTTGATATATGAGAGAAATACAAGAGAGTTAAGTATTAAATTCAGAATTGTACGATCCACAGTTTTCACCATCCAGGTCTTCCTCCAGACCACGAGTGCCACAGAGACAGGCGCTACGCTGAACCTTCCGCCCACAGTATAATTATATTCCCCAGGACAAAGCACGAGCCCCACAGAAGTATCTGACGGGAAATACTTTTGTAACACATACCTTTAATTCATTCAGCATATATGCAGATTTCATTGTGATTTCCATCTGAAGAAGCACAACGTGACCTACATTTAAAATTATCCTTCAGAGACTTTTCAATTTGCTGGAACAGCAGCAGAGAAAGGACTGAGGTCTAAACAGGAAAACTCACAAATCCTTAATAGCTACTAGCTTCAGGTTGGGCCCTTCTAGAATCATGACTGACAATCTCCATTCAGGGCAATGAGGATCTTTACATTTTTCTACAGACTGAAAGCAGTCGCACCCGAAGTAATCCCGGTTAACTTCAGGATTTAGAGGGTCGGGCTAATAGAAATTTGTTCTAAATCACTCTCCTTTCATACATTAAGCCATGCTTGAATGGTACAGTGCATGAAAACTGGTAAGAACTTCTAAGCCACCAAAAACTTGCCTCTTCATCCCATCAGAAACAATAGACATAGTGAGAATGATGGCATTTGTGACACATAATTGTAAAAATGCCTTTCAAGTTGGAAACAGAAGAAGTAATTTCTGCTTTTTAGAACTTACATCAAAACTCAACTACGGAATGAACAAAGCTGGGAACGTAGTGAAAGCGAAACAGACATCATTTTGGGAAAAGATGGAATTCTGTACAGTGGTCACCATCCATACTTTTAGGGACTGAGTTGCTAAACTTCCCTTAAAAATCAAATAAATCAAGCTAATCGTAGGATAGTTTTAATGAAGATTGGCATGTAGAAAAACTAAATACCCATACTAAAATTTAAATTCCATGAAAATATTCCTTATTTTTGCTCTTATCACATCAAATGACTTATCCTTTGTTGGAATGGTGTAGTTTTAAATACAAAGCATTCCCAGGTTTACTTTTCAAGGCTATTATCTCCTACTCATGGATTGCTTCCCACTGATCACTCAGTTCACTCATGACCCCCTTTCCAATCCTTTTACATTCACAAACCCAGAACTGATTAAGGCACCTCCAGCTGATTAAAAATAACTACTCTAAGGATTTTATTGATTAGCTTGGGCAATGCAGAAACCTAAACTGAGTATATTCGTCAGCTCAAGCAGGCATACCAAAGTTCCACAGACCAGGGGGCTTAGATAACAGAAATGTGTTTTCTCACCGCTCTGGAGGCCGGAGGTCCAAGATCAAGACTCTGGCCAACTTGGTTTCTGGTTTCTCTGGCTGGCAAACGGCTCCTTCTTACCATACGCTCACACAATAGGGAGCTCCCTGGTGTCCCTTATTATAAGGACACTGATCCTATACAGGATCGGGATCCCACCATCCTAAAAGACCTCATTTTACCTTTATTACCTCCTAAAGGCTCCACTTCTTTTTTTTTTTTTTCACACATATATGTGTATATTTTACTCAGTATTACTACTATTTTTAACATTTTTTTTAAACTTTATAGTTTATTGTCAGGTTGGTTTCCATATAACACCCAGTGCTCTTCCCCACAAGTGACCTCCACCATGACCATCACCCCCCATTACCTTTCCCCCTTCCCCTTCCCCCCTCAGTTTGTTTTCAGTATTCAAGAGTCTCTCGTGTTTTGTCTCCCTCCCTCTCCCTAACTCTTTTTCCTCCTTCCCCTCCCCATGGTCCTCTGTTGGGTTTCTCC
>CM053574.1:71787166-71816428 GCA_028646485.1 Cryptoprocta ferox
GTTAGGACGCCATATAAATTTGGGGAGGACATAATGAAGTCCATAGCGCCTGCATTAGATTTACTGTCACTGTGTCTCTTGACTTGGCCTAGCACTAGGGGAGTCACTTAGATCCTTTTCACATATCATATCTAGTCCCTTTGGGCCCTCAGAGCTTTAGCAAACACACAGGAGTGGCCTTGCAATGAGTAGCATATGGACCCTACCCTAAGTGGTCTTATTACTCAAGCAAGTCTGTCCTCCCCCAAAACCCCACCTTTCAGTCACCTTGACAAAGGGACTGAGTTATGGGGAAACCTTTACCTTCCTCAGCACTTTTTCCTGTTCTGAGTGTGTACCTAGAAAGAGGAATTTCCTCCAATACCAGTCTTCTGGGCTCTGGAGTTCTAGAGGCCATGGTGCTAATTAGTGAAGTTCATTTCAGCTTGATCTTTGAAGGTGATCACTTTCACTTGAAGGGGAAGACCCACAGGGTCTGTACAAACCAAGAGGAGTTCTAGAATCTTTCTCCAGTGAGGGAACTGCTCAAACAACCCTGGCTCAGAAACCTGAAGTCAACCAGCAGACCAGTAAATACATGCTATTGAAGCAAAAATAAGTTGACAGAGGAGAGCGTGTATTTTGAGTGGCTGTTTATAGGTATTACTTTATACCTCAAGATTAACATGGAAAAGGAAGTGCCTCCTCAAAATCAACTATGAAACGTTCACGTTTCCTTCTGCATTAAAAAAAAAAAAAAAAAGCGACAAATGTGTTCTATGAATGAAGACGGCCACTTTGTCCCGTGTCCGAAAAGGACATGTCACCTAGCCTTCTAGATTGCTCCAATTGTGATATTTATATTCCTTCTGAAGTCTTGCCCTTCTCAAATCCAGCCTGGTTCATCTAAGAGGCAAGTGTTTGCCTCCCCCCATGTTTGAAAACTTCCATCACTATCTGCGATATGCAAAGGGAGCTCATCTTCATTAGAAAACTTACCCTGATTAGACAAATGCCAGTAATAAGTACTGGAACTTCCAGCTTTATAGTATTTAATGTTCAATTAGTTCTTGTCTTCTGCACGTGTGGCTTTAGAGGTTTTCTAAGGTCAAACTACGTTTGGTCATAGTACTTTCCTTCCACAAGAAACATTAAGCAAAGGGAGACTATAAGTGAAGTATCTGACTCTTACTCATTTTCCTCCCACAGCAGCACAAACTATGGCGACTGATCCAAAATAGACATTGTGTAGATGCTAGCTAGAAAGCAAATAACCAAGGAGGCATCGTCTGTAGCTTCAGACAGATCAACACACCGTCATTAGGGGAATCTGGACACGGCAGTCACCCACCTGCACCAGACCTGAACACTCGGCAGCCGCTGGACAATATGCAACTCCTAGAAATGCGGGAAATTAATTCCTCCACTAGTACCTCCTCTGACATGGCCTGGCTTACAGCAGGTCTTAACGTCTCCCCCGTCCTACCAATCTTCCTACATTCACTCACTCACTGAAAGTTATTGATTCTAACTCCTTCATGACTGTGTATTTGGATCATAATCCATTCTAGGAAGTCTAGAAATTCGTTCCAACAGTGTTGGATACCTACTATGTGTCACAGACTCAGGCTACCACCACCCTACTTGAGGTCCCCATTGTCGCCAAGTTGAAGAATTGAAAGGGCCTCCTACCTCTCATATACACTATTTTTGATCTTCACATTGTTATCTTCCCTAAAAGTTCCGTTCAAAGGCTCCGAACACTTCAGCTCCTCACCATTATCTTTTAAATTTTTTTTAGGTTTGTTTAATTTTGAGAGGGAGAGAGAGAGAGAGAGAGAGAGAAAGAGAGAGAGAGAGAGAGAGAGACAGAGTGCAAGCAGGGGAGGGGCAGAGAGAGAGGGAGACACATAATCCAAAGCGGGCTCCAGGCCCTGAGCTGTCAGCACAGAGCCCGACGCAGGGCTTGAACCCACGAACTGCGAGTTCATGACCTGAGCCGAAGTTGGACACTTAACTGACTGAGCCACCTTGGTGCCCCACCTCACTATTATCTTTAGAGCAGTCTTCCAGCATCAATCCTGGAGTTGGGCTGCTGGGGTTCAAACCTTGGACCTACTTGTTATAGCCACGAAACTCAGGGTAATATCCTCAGCCCTCTGTGCCTCTGCTCTCCAAACTCTAAAGTAAGGATCATAAGATTTGTCTCTGCGGGACTGCTGGAAGGATTCTCCAAGGTAAGAGATGTTAAATGCTCACAGTCTGGACCCAGTGACAACTTGGCGTGTTAGTGTCAACACCATCAGTATTTCCCCACCAGACACACACCCCTGGAGCTAATGATGCCCCTCACTCCCCAGATTTGACTTTTACAGCATCTCACGCTGTCATCTATGCTGCCATTTGTCTTTTATGGGTTGGCCCTCCTGCCACAGTCTTCTCAGCAGGCAGAGGCTGGGCTGTCTGTGCTTCCTCATCCACCTGCATCAGTAGACACGACCTCAGGTGGGCCACCGTGCAGAGCCTGGGCAGGCCAGTGAGTTGAGCAGAGGCGATGCAGTTACCTGGTCTGTCACACGGAAAGCAGCTTCTTCCAAAACAATAACAGGATAAAAATACACCAAAACGACCTTAAATTAGGTCTAGAAAGTGTAGGAAAAGTCCTCTTTTTTCCCCCACCATTTATCTAAACACACAGAACAGTTCATCTAAAGGAATCTTTGACTTGAGACAGTCTTAGGTATAATGCAAAAATGCAAGACACCCAGAAATGTAATCATACCAAAGACTCTTTGCAGCTGTTTTCAAACAAAGGCAACACAAAACTGAGCAAACCCCTACCTTAGTTCTTTAACTTCTATTGTTATAAATATTTTTGAACTTCATGAGGTGTTGGTATTGAAGCATTCATCATTTATTATTCTTTAAGTAGCTATGTTTATAAGTACATGTGTTAATTTACAATTAGAGCCACATAGCAATATAAATTCAAACCCCCAGTGTTGTTCAAGGAAATGAACACCACTCAGCACTTTTTTTCTCCATTTTTCAAAAAGGCTTCCCTACCTTCTATGTTAATCTTATTTTTGTTCCCACATTTGATCATTCAAAATTCATATTTTGATGTGAAGCACAGAGCTTGAAAAGAACATTGAACATATCCCTATACCCATGTATCCAATTATCTACAAATAACCGTCAATCCCTGTAACAACAGGGATTTTCTATTTCAGGGGGGGAAAAACCCGATATATATTTGTCCTGACTTTACAAAGAGAAAACACGAATTTAAGGTTTAGTTATCTGTGAACTGGCAAAATACCGTGATAACAGAGGACTGCTAATTTCTCAAGCTCCAATATTTTCAAACAACACCTATACACTAAAACAAATAAAAGTAAGGAAGAAATGAACAAACGATTGACAGATGGTTTCAGCTTGGCACTTGTATATTTGAGAAAGGATTATCTTCAAGCTGGTGTATTTACTCTGTTCTTTAATGACCGGTATGTCCAAGTGGTGAAAGGGCACGGCTATGAATACTTGCTTCATGGGAGAAAAATGCTCACTCTGTTTTTCTCGGATGACCCGGGTTTCAAGATTTTGATGGAGTAGCAGGAGAGAAAGTAGCTTTCTCTCTGTCCATCCATCTGCCTGCTGGGCAGGCATCCCCATTGCTGGGCTATCAGGGACTAAGACACTGAGGACCGCTCAGCCCCAGAAACTCCAGCAGAGCACAGTTAGCTGATTAACAAAAAACAACAGAAACCAAATCTTTCAGCAGAAGCTCTTAGTCTCTGCTGACCCAGAAAAGCTGTGCAGATGGCAAAGATAATAAAGCTCAGAAATTGCCAACCATAACATTCAGACCAAGCCCGGCTTCCAAAATCTGGCAACTTAAGTTAGCGCCATCAATCCAACATATTGGCTGTTGCCAATTTACCTGTAGGCCTTAAATGGGGCTAAATTAAATATTAAGAATTCTGAGACACAAAAAACATTCCTTTCTTGCCATTTCTTCCCTAAAGTTAAACAAGAAGCTGAGTCAGAGACACTTCAAGCAGAGAAGTCTTCCTGCCATGGTGACAGCATGGATGGACCTGGGGGGACATTATGCTAAGTGAAATAAGTCAGTCAAAGAAGAACAAGTACTGCACAGTTCCATTTATATGAGGCTCGTACAACAGTCCAAGGTATAGAAGCCCAGGAATGGTGGTCACCAGGGGGTGGGGGAGGGGAACTGGGAGCTGTTGCTCCATGGGTAGAAAGGTACAGTTACTCAAGGGCAAGTTCCAGAGACCTGCTCTACCACACAGTGGTAGACTGTGTCTACCACACTCAACTCTGGTTGACACTAAGGGGTTGTGCATTTAGTAAGTTGTTAAGAGGGTAGAGCTCCTGTTAAGTGTTCTTCCTGCGTCCAGAAGCAACAAAACAAATCCAAAGAAACAAAAACACAAAGGCACTACCTAAACCAAAGGGTCACAAGGAAACTTTTGGAGGGGACGGATATGTCCATTACCTGGCTTGTGGTGATGGTAACAAGAGCGTATATATATGTTCAAACTCAAATTGTACATATTATATGCAACTTCTTGCATACCAATCATACCTCAATAAAGCTGGAAAAACAAACAAAGAAACAAACCAGAGAAGCCTGCAGTCTGTGAGTAGTTGCTAACTGTAATCCTGGTACTTCCTGTTCCAACTGGACGCCAGTATAGCTTCCAAGGTGGGGTATTCCTTATGGTTTTCAAAGTCATAGGAGGAATACTGGCTGTCAAAATCAGGAAAGGGAAGGCATCGATAATTCAGCAGGTACTAAATGTGGAGAAAGTGTCAGATGTATAGGCAGGAAACTGGAAAACATAATTTTCTTTGGGACCAATTAACGTAATAGCTACTTTGCATATGCCTGATCAGAAAGGTGTCGATGTTGTCAGAAGAAGTGGAATTTTTTTCCTAATGAAAGTTAACATGACACTTGTACTAATGAAACACATTCTGAACTACTTCACAAGAAAAAGGAAAAAAAAACACCTTAAATACAAATACTATCACAAGACTTGGGGATATAAATATTCATGACATATTCCACATGTTTAGTTAGGCTCTATTCTTGACTCTTTTTTTTCCTGGTTTGTTTTTCTAGTAGGAAAGATGCCAAATATTATGAGCTTCTACTTCAGAATTTTGGACCACAGTTTGACCTAACATCACCTTGTTTCATTTGGCAAGCACTATTGTCAAAAATGACACGTGCTGATGAATTAATCATTCATGAAAAGAGGAAGAGGAAGAAACACAGGAAAAAACTTGAAAAGTGATGTGTCTACAAGCTCTCCTGGCACCTCATCTGGGTCCCAATGTGTTGAAAGCAGCAGAGCAGAGAGACGGGAGATCCCACAGACCCGATTACCATAATTCTTAGACTATTGCCTTACAAGAAGAAAGGGCCTCGTTACTTGCCCTGTCCATTTTGTATCTGGGCTTCTGTATCGACGACACACTAGTGTGAAGATCATCAACCAAGGGCAACGTCTACCACATAAACCACATCTCAGAACTGTTCAGAACGTTAGCTCTACTATACAAGAAAAGTGAGAAGGTGACACCAATATTATAACCAAAAAAAAAACCCCAAAACAAAAACAACACAACATTTCCTAAGAGATGTGCTTGCAATTATACAGCAAACTATTATAGATCAAACTCATAATATTCAATGCCCCCTGGTAGAGATTTCTGTCATGTTAACATGTCACAGGTGCTAGCTTTTAATGTGGATTATTTAACAGATTTTCCTAAAGAAGAACTTTCTGTATTTTCCATCTTCTACTAAAATATTTGCTTGTATTTCGTCACGTGTACTATATCTCCCCGCCAAAGTAGTTTGCTAATTCAGGACACAAGTAACAAAGTTGACGGGTTCATTTATTTTTCTATTTTTCACCTATAGGAGCTATAGATAAATATTAATATGTCACTTCTAGCTGGAGGAAAAAAATAAAAAATCCTTCAGAGTCCAGAGTTGATCCTATAGAGTGACTGGTATAAATGATTTCCTGCAACAGTTATTTAAGACGAAAACAGTTCTCCGTTTCTAAACATGTCATCATCAAAATTAGCTTTGATTCCAAAAAGATTAATAAAATGTTTTATTTTGTAAGCTCAAATTACTTAGAAAGAGATTCCTTGTTCTATTAACATTGCAAAGTTCCCACAGAGGCCAGCCTACACAATGATTAAATAAGCTATTTCTCTATGGTACAGAATCTACATCAATCTAATGTTCATTCTGAGTAAATAATGGCAAAACCTGTGGATGGAAAACATTTTTTAAACTGTGGGCTTTTTGGATCTTGTTTTCATTCAACGTGTTTCTGAGGAAGTGTGACATCTGGGCACACTCACCTTTAGCAGAGCGACAACAAGGCCAGTTAGGACCAAATAAAATTGCCGCAATCACTCAAATAATAGCATTCATTTTAGAGCTCAATGAAAAAAAATACCAAAACAAAAGCCTGTCTAAGAATGAATTCTACCTTAATTGCATTTAATCAACAAATGGGCAAACATGCTAAGCTGTAATACAAACAACCCAAGGATAGGCTTACACACTCGACAAGTTAATAACATTCTCTGGAATGAAATGTCAAAGGAGGAAGCTGACTTATAACTAAACATGTAAGATGCTGAGAAATTATATCATGAAAGGGACTAAAGAAAAGTTTTATTTTTGCAAGTGTATGATTGGCCTCCTACCAATGTGGAGGCCAACCAAAACACAATTGGTGGTACAATTCTAATTAGTATGTCTGAATTCTGTTTGGATAGAATTCTTGTGTGTGGTTCACAGGCTGAAAGATACCACACGCAAAATGCATAATGTTCTAAGATTTCTTATTATCCATCGTGGCTCATTAATGTAAAAGCTAAGCTGGAGTGGAGACCCAAATGGAAAGAGCCAGCTCTTTTCTACCCTAAGTAGTCCGAAGGTAGGACCAGCATACAGGTTTTGGGATGCAGGCTAAGTGAGTCACAGGCTTGAGAGAGTCCAGAAAACAAGTGTAAGATTGAGCCAGTTGTGGAAATGATACAATGTCCGTGAACAAAAATGCTGTGATTTCTTTTTCAACTCCATATGCATCCTGCCACAAAGTAATCTCTCAACTGCTCCCCGTTCTTGGTGGGGAAAATAAACCCGAGATCAAGCTGACAGAATGAGGGAACACATTTGTCCCAGCAGGGAGTAAGCTACTGATCATGTCTCTGTCACTCCAAATCAAAAAACTTCACTTTCTTAGGTGAAGGGTACAAACATTTCTGCCAGTTTCTACATGGCTTACTCTTGAATCCATTATTAATTTATGAAAATCATCAAGTGTCTTTGCAAAGATTTAGCTATAAAAATCTTATTACAGTAATATCTATAATAGTAAAAAAAATAACCTATTAACCTAAATACCCAACAATAAGAACAAATTAATCATTGTGTTTTCATATAACAGAATACCAGCAAGCCTTTAAAAAACATTTTATATTACGATTTGACACAGAAACTAAACTTGAATAACCGTTTTTAAGGTTTACAACATTTTTCACTTCACATATTGTAAATAATCTAACCCACTTCCAATAAAAAGTATTTTAACTGAGACAGATCTAGGTTTAAATACCAATTGCTAACAGTGATGAACTCTAGTTAGTGGGATTGGGAATTCTGATCTCTTTCTTCTTATCTGAAATTTCTATTTTTTTCCTACAAGAAATCTAAATCACTCTCAAAGTTGGAAAAATAAACCCAAAGTTTTTTAGAAACATTCACTGTGCCCAATCTGCTTTCTTCTCTTTGCTGTATCCCTATGGTATCATGGTAGGTTCACACATGTTTATCTTTGAATCTATCCTGAAAGACAGAAGTCGAAACACAGCCAAGAAAATAAATGATGTCTTCTGAAACCCTTCATTTGCACATCCCCCCTGCTGTGGAGTCTTCCCCCCACCCTCCACTCCATCTACTGCCCCAAGACATACAGCCATAAATGTCTGCTAATATGGTGGCACTGGGAACAATGAGCATCACCTGTGTTTGCAGGGGACTCAACCGGGACCACCACCAACTTCCTACAAGGGCAACCCTGATGATTCTTTCATGACTCTTTTCCTGAGAATACATGTTAACAGTTTAAATTTCTCAATGTGCTCAAAAGGCCAATGACCGGTTCCATCCCAAGTCTGTGCCTACAAAATTGATCTCCGTTTGGACCAAACTAAAGAACGTCCAAGAAAAAAAAAAAAAAACAGGAAAAGTGAGGAAACATGAAAGATGATAGTTCCAAGTACACAGGGAAGAAAGAATGGAGAACTCCTTCTTGAACATATAAAATATGGTTTACACATTTTCTACATGACTTCTTGGAGAAAGACAAACCCTACCAGACTTTATGCTAAATAGGTTTACACAAATTCTTCAGTTAGGGAAACATGTTAAAAGCAAAAACTTCATATAAAACCTGAGTACTGACAGTAATAAAAACAGGACTATAAATTAGCTGCCACAGCTGACTACGTGATTTAAGAGCACAGGCCCTGGTACTGTTCCTATCTAGGATAAATTGACAATGCCACCATTACTTCTAGGTGAAGTCATGGGTGAGATCATGTAATTTTTCTGAGGCTTTTATTTCTTTATAAAAACAAAGACAATAATTACCAAGGATCAACAAATTAAGAGAGTGCAGTTTTTGATTCCATATAATAATTTATGTATATAGTTCAGTTTTGGGGGGGTTTTTTTTTTTGAGAAAGACGGAGAGAGAGAGAAAATCCCAAGCAGGGTCCATGCTGTTAGCACAGAGCTGATGCGGGGTGCAAACTCAAACTGTGAGACCAGGACCTGAGCCCAAATCAAGAGTCGGATGCTCGGGGCGCTGGGGTGGCTCAGTCGGTTGAGCGTCCGGCTTCGGCTCGGGTCATGATCTCGCAGTTCGTGGGTTTGAGCCCTGTGTCGGGCTCTGTGCTGACAGCTAGCTCAGAGCCTGGAGCCTGTCTTCAGATTCTGTGTCTCCCTCTCTCTCTGACCCTCCCCTGCTCGCGCGTTCTGTCTCTCAAAAATAAAAAACATAAAAAAAAAAAAAAAAAGAGTCGGACGCTCAACCAACTGAGCCATCCAGGTGCCCTGATGTGGGTTGGTATCTTACAGGTTTCTTAAACACAGAATAGTGCCTGTTATGTTACCAAAAGGCTTTGGTAGCTGCGAAGCACATGGTACCCTCACCTGAGACCGTAAACTCGGAAAATGAGTGGAGAAGCCCAGGAGAAATGAGGAGATGCACAGACCAGGGGATTGTGACTAATTCAGCCTGCACATTTTGAATTTTAGGTATCCGAAGAATGTCAGTGTGAAGAAGTCTCAGACATGGGTGGGGTTACAGATCCTGTGGCTCACGACAGGGGTCATGCCGGACATGCTGACAGATGGGGGAAGTCATTTACTCTCAACCCCAAATACTCACTAGAATTGATGTGGGGGAGGGGGAGGGGGTGGCTTGTATGATCGCTAGAGTTCTGATTTAATTGTTCTGGGTAGGGCCTGGGAAGCAGTCTTTTTTTCTTTCCCCAAAGATTTCATTCAAACAAAGGACACTTTCATTCAAACTTCTGTTCATTCAACAAACTTTTCTAAGTGTATGAATTCTTTTATTCATTTGTTTTTTTTAATGTTTTATTTTTGAGAGAGAGAGAGAGAGAGAGAACTAGCAGAGGAGGGGCAGAGAGAGAGGGAGACACAGAATCTGAAACAGAGATTCCAGGATCTGAGCTGTCAGCACAGAGCCCAATGTTGGGCTTGAACTCGGGAACCATGAGGTCATGACCAGAGCCGAAGTCGGCCGCTTAACTGACTGAGCCACCCAGGCACCCCTTCATTTTTTTTTTTTTTTAGAAAAGTTTGCACAACACAAAATTAGCCATTTTAAAGTGTTAACAGTTCAGTGGCATTTAGTGTATTCACAATCTTGTGCAACCATCTAGTTCCAAAACATTTTCATTACCCCAGAAGGAAACTCTCTGTACCCGTTAAACAATCACTTATCTATTATTTCATATGAACGGAATCATATAATATGTGATCTCTTGTGACAGCTTCCTTCACGAGGTATGCATTTCAGGTGCATCTATATTCTAGCATGTGTATCTGGTGCTTTTCCCCCTTTTTATGTCCAAGTAATACTCCACTGTATGGATATACCACCCTTTGTGTATCCATTCACCCATCGGCAGACATCTGGCTTGTTTCTACCTTTTGGCTGTTGTGAATAGCGCTGCTATGAACATAACCATACAAGTTATCTGTTAGGTTACCCGTTTTTAGTTCTTTGGGTTATATACCTAGCAGTGGAATTGCTGGGTCAGAGGAAAATCCTGTATTTAAATTTTTGAGAACAAAAAATTGTTTAAGTTCTCTGGGTGATTCAGGGTAAACCCGGTGTTGCGAATCACGAATGTAGAGGATGAACGAAACCCTGAAAATAAACGGAATGCAGTAGGGAGAACGTGGGGAGTGGGACTATGGTAAGGCCAAGGCAAAAACTTGCAAACAGAACACTTCAAAGGCTGCTGAAAAGACCCTGTAAGGAAGACACATGGGTGGGAGGGAAAAGAGGAGTCACAGAAACAGAGGAGACTCCGGTGAGGCGAGCCAGTGACATCAGCCGCTGAGGAGGGATCAAGAAAGAAACTGAGTGTCGTTGCGTATGGCAAGACAGGTCACTGGAGTCGGGGATCTGAGAGCTTCACTGAGGCCTTGCTTGCAAGGAGCTGAGGGCTACATATGATGCAGAGTAGAAGACAGGTGAGTACTGTCACATGCTCTTAGTCACCATGTGCTCTTAACAGGCAATGACCGTGTCCTCTGTCATTATTCTCCTGAACATACAACGCAGATATCAAGGCTCCAACAAAAATGTTATTAGACCAACCAGTTTTTCCCTCGACGAACAATGTGGCAGTGTCCCTGGCAGATGCAACAGTAAACCTCAGTCGATTTCTGACCCATATCTGTTTTGCTGACCATCTTACGACCTTGTGAGGATTTTAACTACATGGAAAATATTTGGGTATAATAAGGTCTAATTAGCGAAATTGTGTGAGTCTAATGTCAGCAAAATAGTGAACAAATTCTTACATTATTTCCTCTATTCTGTGCCTAAAATATTGTTTTAGCTTAAGGGTATTATCAGTTTTTTGAAAACATTCACCAGTCTCGGAATCAATGCTGACGGGACATGGGGCTTCACGATTTCACTGAGGTTATTTTCCGAAAGAAATTATTTTCTTCTATTATTGGAGAAGACGGTAACTTTTACAACAACTGCATTTTAAAGATGAAAAGTGAGAATTAAGGTCAACCTTATGTTTGAAGGCACATTAAATTTAATTTAGATTTAACTCCTCAATGAACAGTAAGCAACATCTGAAGTACATGAGTGCTTTTTTTAAGTATGCGTTGATTTTTTTTTTTTTAAATCTTGAGTGTGAAACCAGCCAAGAAAGGTCTCCTAGAGTGGTAAAGCAGTGTACGATCCTAGATTCCTTTTTTCAATTAGTGCTTCTATTTTGTAGACAGTAACAGTATTTAATTTGAAATTTCCTCTTTCTGTGCCAATACCAGTTTGAACCCCTTCCTGTGAAGTCTTTGAGAGTACAGCTTTATGTGACACACCAAGCCCTCTGAGAGCAGCCTAATAAAGAAGGGGGGAAAGATGTTTTTCTTTAGTATCAAGCACCTGGCAAGCAGAGAGCGTGCTCCTATAAAGCCTTGAAGGCATTCCTGCTCTCCCCTGAGAATCCAAACAGACTCGTTTTGATTTCCCTTTGAAAAACCAAGAAGTTAGAGCACGTTCGCTTTGATTTGCTTTACCAGACTGCTCCATGTTGTTTCTTGTTGCTTGTTTCTGCTCACCAGCAAGTCAGGGTGACGGTCCCGGGACTGACTTGCAGTTGGCGAAGGAGAGGGACTTCCTCACCATGACTTCTGGCTCCGGGTGGGACGGTAACAACCTCTAGGGCTGGCTGAGGACCCCCAAAGAAATCAGGTACCTCGCTCAGCAGCTTGGCAACACAGACACAGAGAGGAAATTACGAGAAAAGAGCATTTCACTACTATTCCTTCTCTGCTTCTTGCCGTTTGTATGTCCCTGAGCTACGCTGCCCAAATGGAACCCGGGAAGAAAGCACAGTATGAGCTGCTTAAAAAAGACAGGATGGAGGGGGCGCCCGGGTGGCTCAGGCGGTTGGGCATCAGACTCTGGCTCAGGTCATGATCTCATGGTTCTGGAGTTCAAGCACCACATCGGGTTTGCTGCTGTCGGCACAAAGCCTGCTTCAGATCCTCTGTTCCCCTCCCCTGCTTGTGCTCTCTCAAAACCAACAAAACATTAAAAAAAAAAAAAAAAAAGACAGGAAAGAGGCACTGGGTGGCTCAGTGAGTTAAGCCTCTAACTCTTGATTTCAGCCCAGGTCACAATCTCACAGTGATAAGATCAAGCCTGTATCGGGCGCCCCCTAGGTGTGGAGCCAGCAGGATTCTCTTTCCCTTGTCCTCTGCCCCTCCCCTGCATGTGTGCTCTCTCATAAATAAACAAACAAATAAATAAAGCAAGACACCAAAACACAGGGTGAAAGAATAAACAGATAAACTGGACTTCATCAAAATTGAAATTTTTTGTGCTGCCAACAATACCTTCAAGAAAATGAAAACACAACAGAACAGGAGAAAATACCTGAAAATCCTATTTCTGATAAGATAGTTGTATACAGGGTACATAAAGAACCCTTACAATTCAATAATAAAAAGACAAATAATCCAATTTAAAAATGACTTCAACAGACATTTCTCCAAAGAACGTATACCAACAACCAATACGCATATGCAAGGTTGCCCAACATTATTAACCCTCAGGGAGATGCAAATCGAAACTATGAGAGACCACTTTACACCCTCTAGGCTAAGCAATGCAAAAGACACATATTAACAAGTGGATGGATATGGACAAGCTGGCACACTCAAAGCTGGTGAGAATATAAAAGGGTGTAGCCACTTTGGAAACAAGTCTGATGGTTCTTTGAGAGATTCAACACAGGCATACCAGCTGACCCAGCATTTCTGCTCTGTGGTATATACTCAAGAGAAATAACAGATATCCATACAAAACTTACACGTGAATCCCCATAGCACCATTACCCGTAATGATCAAAAAGTATAAGCAATCCAAATGCTAATAACATGGATGACTAACCCTGGTATATCCACACAATGGAATATTATTCAGCTATGAAAAGGGATGCTGCACTGATATAATCTACAATGTGGATGAACCTTGAAAACATTAGGTTAAGTGCAAGAAATCAGAAAAAGACCACATCTCACATAATTGTATTCATACAAAATGTCTCAAATAGGCAAATCTGTAAAGATGAGAAAGCAGATCCATGGTTGTTTAGTATTGAGGGAGGTTGGGGGAGGGTGGAAAAGGATGGGGATTGACTAAAAAGAGAAAAGTGGGTTTCTGTGGGGGGTGATTAAAAACAGTCTGACATTGGTTGTGGTGATGGTTGCAAAATGTTGTGAGTATACCAAAAGACCCTTAACTATATACTTTAAAGGTGAATTGCATCTCAATAAAATTGTTGAGAGAGAGAGAGAGAGAGAGAGAGAGAGAGAGAGAGAGAGAGAGACTGACCATCATAAAACTAGGAAGCCTGGCCTTTCATGTCCAGATGATCCAGTCATTCCTCACTATTCCAGGTCCCTCTTCCTGCACCAAGCTAAGTCTGGAGGCTTAGAGGTAACACGGAGTTCGTATTCATTGTTGTAAACACATCTGAATTTGTCCCTCACCCTGGGGTCCTTGGACACCCTACAACCACAGCACAACAGTTACATCCCTTTTGACCACCAAGGCTCCACCAGCTGCCACCCAGCTCTCCTTGGCCTTTCATGGCATGTTCCAAATTACAAAAAGGGTTCAAGAGAGAAGGATAAAATGATAGAGAACTATCATCATCTGAAAACAGTTCAGGGTTCTGAGTACGTGTATTCACGGGAAAGTGACAACAAATTTTTTGGTCTCATATAAGAATCACTAGAAGTAGGGAACAAGGTTGGAGAGACAAGGGAGAGACTTTCCTATAGCTTTCCCCCAGAGTTGCTGGCCGTCCCAGACAGGCAGTGTTATGAGAGGTCTGGGCAGAGAGGTGTGGCAGATGATGGCACTAGGGCCTTTCAGTAAGGCGGACACAGCAAGACCATCTTGTCACTGTGAGAGCCATTATACTGGACGCGTTCAGTTCAGACACGTTCTTGCAGGATCAACACAGTGACGAATTTAAGAGCGTCCTGATAAGTGATTTCTGAGAAAACATCCAAGGAAACAATGTATAAAAAATGTGTAACCATAAAATGTAAGAGCAAGCACCAATGAGATTATTAATCCAATTATACAGATGGTGCATTGAACCATGTACCAGGTACTGCCCGAGCACAGTATTTTCAGAGATGGAAAGCTCTCCTCTCAGCGCTCAAGTTGTGTGCTGCACAATCAAGGTGGTGTCGCTTATCTTTCTGGTAGATCCTCCAATCCTTATCTGAACTGGACCTCGAATAGCCGGTAGCCAACAGAACATAGCAATACCCACCCTCAAAAACCTTCCCAGATTTCATGAAACAACAACCAAGTCCTTCACCTGAATACTAATACAGCACTGTAGGTTAACTAACTGGAATTAAAATAAAAACTTAACAACAACAACAACAAAGTCATCTGGTTAGATCCTCACACAAAAGCTGGTGTAGCGTGGACCCAACCAAAGCGCCTTACTGACTGAAGAGAAATACCTACTGTGTATCAGAAAAAAGGCATCAAAATCCCCCAAGTCTTGGAAATTGAGCTCACACATCGAGAACCAAGGAACTCAGTACCTAGGGCCCTTCTCACTTCCCACACCTGCTCGAGGCAGACTTATTCCAGTGACTCTCCCAGGGCAAATAAGACTGGAGGCCCGGTTCTTCTTTTATCCTCTCGGAAGACAATAAACAAAACTGTACAAACCACTAATTACCTTCCCTGAAATCTGAATAGACAGTTAAATCAGTACTTTTATTTTGCTTTTTTTTTTTTTTATCAAGTTTTTATTTATTTATTTTGAGAGAGAGAGAGTACAAGCAGGGGAGGGAGGGAGAAAGAGAGAGAATCTCAAGCAGGCTCCACACCATCAACACAGAGCCCAACTCAGGCTCAAACTCACAAACTGAAGTCATGACCTGAGTGGCAATCAAGACTTGGATGCTTAACTGACTGAGCTGCCCAGACACCTCTATTTTGCTTGTTTTTTTTAAATGAAACTTTACCCCTAGAATTTCCATGCATTGGTTTTTTTTTTAATTAAAGCACAAGTTACAGCCGTATTGAAACGTGAACCGCGCACAGCTCGCATCTGCCTACCTGCAACATATGACCGCCTTACACGAAAGCGCCAAATCCAGGAAGCTTCTCCTGACTTCGAAGGAGAGTGCGTACTTGAGGGTGTGCCCATCGATGATGAGGGCCACATCGTTCTCCTTGCCCAACAGATTCCCGAGGTCAGTGCAGTGCTGCGTAATGGCTGCCCGTGTTGCCTGGAAAGAGAGTGGGAGGAGGGGTCATGTGTTTAATATTTCAAACTGTAGGTGTTTAATATATCAAAAACAGAGCCTAAGAAAAAAAATCAAAAGCTCCTTGAAGTGAGAACATACTCATTCTAATGTAATACATACAGAGTTTGATTTGGTGTGTGTGTGTGTAAACCACACACATACACTCACACATTAAAATTCATGGAACTGCCTGCTAGGTCTGTTTTATGGATGAACATATCCCCTTTAATGATATTACATTTGATATTTACAATAACCTACACTAATTATAGTCTAGAACTAGATGAACTAGAGTATCCAAATTCTTCTCCATTGGAATTTGAATTGTTAAGGTTCTGAGGACTGTTTTTCTCCCCAGTCCTTAATACTACATATGTATTTTTCTTGGTGCCTCTAGAAAAGGAAACTCCATGTAAACAAATGCGTAGTGGTTTCCCCCCCACCAAAAGATAAGTGCTAAAACTTAAATGGCAAACATTTCTCAGTTTGCACAAGATAATCTTTAAAGCCTCCAAAAGGTATTAGGGGATATAAAATTAACATAAAAATTAATTTCTATTCTCTGCTAAGGTCTTCAGATTAAACCATTTCTCCCCATGGGTCACTGGAAGATGATCATTTTTTCATGTTCCAGAAAATATCTAATCGAATTAAACATTTTAAAATAGCAAGTTTTAAGACAGTACCAGCCTAAATAAGTGCCTTGCTGTGATGTCTCTAATCAAATGGAATTAAAGCATACAATTTATGACTACGAATAGGATATCTGGTTCAAATATAAGAATAAAATTTCTGGCTCATAAAAAATATGGTTTAAATTAATCGGGGGAACACAAAAGTCTGCTGAAATTATTGTCTGGACGACTGTCCTTTGGCTATTAAGCTACATTTACATATAATTTATCCACGTGATAGCATAAATTACAATCTAAAAGAAATACGTCAAATGGACAGGAATCTTCCTCCCACTAGTTAAACAGGATTGACTACCATCACAAAGTGAGAAACAGATTCTACTGTCTTACTGCTCAGTTTTCATTCTCAACAAGAGACTTCTGACAATACTTATCAGAAAGATGTGTTTGAGGCAAAATTGGGGCCTTAGAGCCCCGTTCTGCAGTCAGATGGCTGCGGGTCTGGTCCCAGCCCTCCATTTGTTACCTCTGTGACCTTGGGCAGGTTACTTAACCACTTTAAACAATTCTCCAGTGTAAAACAGAGCTAAAAATACTTACCTCACAGAACTTGTTATAAATAAATGAACTAATCAGTGCAACCTGCTTAACGCTGGGCTTGGCAGATAGTAAGCACTCACTGAAGCCCATTCTTCCTCTGGTTACTACCCTTCATCTAGAAAACCACACAGTTGTGCCACTTTGGGCAGTGAGTAAATGCCATCGCCAACAATGCCTTCCTTGTCAGTACTGTAACATAAGCATAATTGATAGAACAGCGATGTCCTAAGAATAAAAGCTGACTTTTTGTAAAAATAAAGGAAACTTTGTTATTTTTTTTTAAACTCTTAATTAGTTGCGAAAGCCTGAACCTCAAATAAAACATCTACATTTACCTGATCCGTGCAAACAGCCTGCCCTTGAGACTCTGGTTGCAAAGAAGAAAATCCTACCCACTCAGGGAATCCCGGAATTCCCTGGGTGTGTTCACCGTGAAACTCAGACAAGTCTGGGCAATCCTGGAGAGGGTGCTGGCCAGGGGTCGATGCATGGGGGGCAGAAACACCTCCTGGGAACTAGCTTACTAAAAGGGATGAGGCAAGACGTGCAGAACTGGTCCTCGGACAACATGCCAATACTGTCGTGGAGGCAGAGTCTATCCCAGCGTACCTTACCCTTGCTGCCACCCCTCCCCATGGGCTTATGGAGGAAAAGGTTGAAGAATACAAATCCCTGAGATGAGGAGACCCCTGCCTGTGGCTTTGTGTTTAAGGGGACACAGTACAAATGAAGAGACGCAGCTGGAATAAGATGATGGAAGGTATGTTCTCCACTTGGGGTTATCTCTGTCCTGCTCATGAAGACAGACTAGACCCTTCTTCCTCAGCCTATGAGTTGGCAGCTGACCACCTGTGGGTGTGCAAGGCTCTGGGGCATGAGCAGGGAGGGTGCCAAGCACTGGGAGTGTGAATGGCAGAAATATGGTTAATGAGGAAACCACGCCTCTGAGACACAGACAGTCTTCCCTTGCCCCCACAGCCAGTCACGGAGTGATAGGGAAGGACCCAAAAGGGAGCTGGAGTTTGAACAGTGGCAGGCAGGGACACAAGAGTCGCACACATGGCCCCTCTTCCTGAGAGCCTTGTAGGTCACAACCCACCGTGGCCTAGGAAACATGGATGATACTGAATTGAAATGTTTCCAAGTTGAACCACGAAAAGTGCTATGGACTGAATGTTTGTATCCCCTCCCCCACAAATTCATATGTTGAAACTCGAATCTCCAATGTGATGGTTATTTGGAGGTGGGGCCTTTGGGAGGTAATTAGGTCACGAAGGGGAAGCACTCGTAATGAGATCAGTGCCCCTTACTAGAAGGGACTAGACGACTTTTTCCTTCTCTCCCTTTCTCTCTCCCTGCCCCACCCCACTCTCCACCCTCCAGCCATGGAAGACACGGCTTGAAGGCAGCCAGTCCACAAACCAGGAGGAGAGAGAGCCCTTGTCAGACAATGGAGCTGCCGACACCTTGATCTTAGACTTCCCAGCCTTCAGAACCATGACGAATAGATTTCTGTTGTTTAAGCCACTCAGTCTATGATATTTGGGGGATGGCAGACCGAGCTAAAACCAAAGACAACTCCTTGAGCCCACTGGTGATGCAGCACTACTCTTAGCATGAATGGGTTTGGATAGGAAAAGACGTGGCTTGTGACCAAGGCAACAAGACAGCACACAGACTGAGCACAAAACAACCTCCATCATGTGTACTGTCTGCAACATGGAAGGCAAGGCTGCTAATACATGGAGGGGGTGGGAAGGCAGGACAAGGCCTCTTGGAGCAGGAGATGCCCATGGAAGTGAATGATGACCCCTAGGCCGAGTTGAACTACAAACTGTAGAAACATGGCAGCCATGTTTTCCAGTTGCAGAAACAGCAGTAAACATGGCTGTTACTACATGGGCCATTCAGCCTTCCTGGTACATTTCCTTTCCCCTTTCTTTCAAGTGTTTATTTAAATTCCAGTTAGCTGACATACAGTGTAATATTAGTTTCAGGTGTAGAACCCAATGATTCGTCACTTAGATCCAACGCCCAATGCTCATCACAAGTGTCCTCCTTAATGCCCATCACCAATTTAACCCGCTGCCCCCCTCCCCTCTAGTAACCCTCAGTTTGTTCTCTATGATTAAGAGTCTGTTTTCTTGTTGATTCTTCTTATTCCTTTTGCTCACCATGTTCTCTACTCCTAACCTCCGTTCCTACCCAAACCGTCCTGTTCTCTCACTTCATCTACACAGAATCACACCTTTGCCTTCGAGATTGAAAACCTTTCCTCCCACTAAAACCTCTCCAGATCCATCCTCCTAACTCCACCCTTGACTCGTCTCCAGCCTCCACTTTGGTTTTAATTCCTTGGCTTCCAATGCCCACTCAGCAACAATCTTTGATCAAACCCAGACTGCCTGGGTTGACTGCACACGTGTGGCAGAATATAGGTCCCTTCTGTGCCGTTCTCAAGCAAGCCAATCGAAGGTGTTCCTATCACAAACAGTTCCTTATTCTCAAATGGACTATGATTCAAAAGTCTATTTGTAAGTCGGTTATTGGGCACTTAGAATCTGTTTTCCCAAAGGAACGATGTTACAAATTGTGGTTGGATCCCAGGGCCTGTTAATGCCTATTTAGCCTAGTCGCTAAAATTTATACTGCAGTCTCTTATTTTAATAAAAAACCAATTACTGCAAGTTACAATGGACTTAGCTGTTATGAGGGGCACAGGGAGTTGGGACTGGGAGTTTCATTCCCAGAAAGACACAGAACATTCCAAAAACCCTTCATAAGAATTGGCCTTTTAGGCATGAATATTAAACAATCTATTTCCAGTGTTTCGTACATGTTCTACAATTTTATTTTCCTTTACAATTGAAAACACACACAGTTTATAGCCCAAAGTGAGCGAGTGCAACTACAGGCTGTTCCGGTAGGCACACCCGACACTCACCTCTCCCTGGGTTGCGCTGTACTGGAAGCCCTGCATTTCTTACCAGTAAGCTCTGCACTTGCCTTCCCGTTTCCAGTTTTTTTAAATAAAATTATATAAACACCATAGACAGTGCTACCCTTGATCTCAGAAATGGTTGTCTGCTCCCAGATCAGAGGCTCATCTGAAGTGCAGCTGAAGTTCAATCTGCTCAACCTAAGCACAGGTGGGATCTGAAAGGTGGCTCTACTGTTAATCACTCTGGGTTTAATAACTGGCAAAGAGGAGGATTTCTAGAATCTGGACGCATTTCTACCGATCCGCAGAGAGCAGGAATCTTTCCTCAAAATGAAACCGTTCCAGCCACACTGAAATCTGTCGAGGCAGGTAACCCTCTCCCTCCGTGAGCTTGGCAAGTGTCATGAGGAATTTCTTCGACGCTGAGGTGGCAGCAGCTGCCTCAGACCCCACTTTGATGTTCTGCAAATTCCAACGGGCTCAGAGCTGACGATGCTGAAAGCCAGGATGGTTCAAGTTTCATGAGCCGCCATCCAGCCAAATCATACTACGCCTTCGAGAACAAACTCCCTTCTCCTGAATTAACCTTGGGCTAATGAGTATCTAACAGTAACGCTCAGCCTCTAGACCATGGGTTCAAAAGGGTTTTGTTGTTTTTCCATTCCAGCCGTCTATTTTTCTTGTCCCTTGCCACTGTCAGGAGTGGCTTCTCTCGCCACTGCATTCTACCATTCTTCCACCCATTCCCACCGTCCAGCCTCTCAGACCAGCCACAGCAGCATTCTCCTTACTATTGCCATTTTTTTTTTTAACTATCATTTTCACTTCCAATATAATCACACTTGTGTCCTGACAGCATTAACACCCGCAATACTTTTGCATTTATAAATCCTAATGGACATTAAAGTTTGTAAAACTTGAGACAAAGCACAAACCCAGCAAACCCATGAGAGGCAAATAAAGTCAGGGCTGGAAACAAGATAGTTACTCATGGTCCCTACTGGCAGCGGTTGGTGTGAGGAGAGCTGATACCTTTTTGCTCTGGATGTTGCTTCGTTCCATCTATGAAGAGCTCTAAACTTGAGATTCATTAAAAAGTAAGAGGAATCTGTTAAATGTGTAATGTTTCAAGGATTTCCTAGAATACTGATATTTCAAGGAAGAGAGGATGTTATCTCACAGGCATTGAGCAAACAATCTTAAGAGATAATTTAGCCTCTTGCCTCCAAGTACCCAGGTACCTGTCTGGTACATTCAGGTCACCTTTTATTGTCACCCCCGTCAGGCATTTCTCTACACTGGCCATCTCCACCTCCCACAAAATGTTCTATTCCTGATTTAAAAAAAATTATCTTCTCACAGTAAACCAACCCAATTTATTGAATTCGCAGTAACATATAAGCCTCTACAGAAGTTTTGGTTAATCAGCGTCACTGAGCTATAATTAAAATAAAGTTGAGCCGTTTTAAGTGTACAATTCAGTGAGTTTTGGCAAAGGTATGCAGTCATGTGACTTCCTCCATAACCAAGACACATTTCCGTCACCCCAAAAACCTTCCCTCCTGCCATTCTCCAGGCAATCCCAGCCACCTCCACCACCCCCAACCCAGCCCCTGGCAATCCTCAATCCACTCTGTCACTATAGTTTTGCCTTTTTGCAAATGCCGTATAAATAGAATCAGAGTTTATAGTCTTTTCTGTCCACCCTATTCATTTAGCTGCAGGCTTTGAGATCTGTCCAGTGTTTCTGCACCTATCAATTCCTTTTTGTTTCTGAGTGGTATTCCACTGTATGAACATACCACAATGTGTTTAATTCACTTGCCCATTATTACACATCTGGACTGTTTCCAGTTTTAGGAGCTCATGAATGGTTCTACTATAAATGTGTGTGTGCAAGTCTTGGTATGGACACATGCCCCTATTTCTGCTGGGCCGATACCTAAGATTAGAACTACTCTGTCACTCCACCTAACACAGACATACAGGGCAAGGGTTCCTCTAACTTTACAGAGACTGGGAGACGCTTTCTGATGTAAAAACACACAGCTGTGACACTTCACATTCTTCCCAGACCCGTGGGCACACCCTGGCCACCCCCCATCCCTGTCCACACGGGCACCATCAGTCTTTTCAATTCCAGCCCTTCTCACAAGTGTGCAGTGTCAGATATAGTGGTTTTCATTTGCATTTCTCACATGACTAACAGTGTTGACTATTTTCTAATGCTTAATGAATTAAGTGAATTCTGTTTGGGGGGGATTTTAAGGCACACAAGTAGGCAAAGTGGGATAATTCAGGAAGTACACAGGGGCCATTCTCATGCAGGGTGGTAACCACTGTGTATACAAGCGAGCCCTCACACCTCTAGAAGATTCACATTTTCATGGAAAGGCATCCCAGGCAGTGTGAGAAGGGAGATTCAGGAGGTGGGGAATATGGAAGAAAGCTGGCAGCAGCTAAATGAGTAAGTATCAATTATTTAAAGGGGGAGCATTTATCATTTACTGTCCACTTATTTTTAGCCTTCAGGGCCTAGAAAAAGTCTGAAAACTACAATCACTGCTATTTATTGACAGACCATTTGACTAACAGTTGTGACTGAGCTCAAGTCATTCAGGTTAAAAAAATTCCCTGAAAACATGTACTTCCATTATCACAAAGGATATTAAATAGCAAACCTAACAGGCTTACTTTATTCAAAAAACTATATTTTTATTTTAGTACTAGGAATCGTCATACATGCTACACAAATAAAAAGCATTGCTATTTGAATCTTGACTATGAAGCTTTTTTTTTTTTTTTGCAATTTTTTAAAATGTGGAATATTTCTTAAAGAACCCTTTTCCTCTAAGAAAACGATTTCAAAGTGTGACCCTCCTGCAAGAAGAATGTAAAATCAGCATTTGTCAGTGATCACTCAGCTGTGTATAAAATGACCCTCTATAATTCCATGGAACAATTGCTTGTCACACATTTGTCCAGACTGGGTCTCTGGGAGTCACTGTATACTTCAGAGACACAATGAGTCACTGCCACAGTTAATATCACACTAACCAGGAATGATTTTACTAGGAACATAAACACTTTAACCTAATTAATTTTCTGACCTTCAGGGATTTACATTTTTAACCTTCGACGTATCAATAGCTACCACTGTATCTCTAAAATCTGCTCCACTCTTGGAGTTATTCTAATATGCCCAGACCAGAGACAAAATGATGATCATGTTTATAACTTTAAAAAGCAATTACTGCAGAAAATCATCTCTAGACAATTAAAATGTGTGAAGTGTTTTAAATGAACTACATGATTGATTATGTCACAAAAACTTTAGCCAGGAAGATATAGTGCCATCTTACACAGAAAGATAAAGTACCAGTTGAAAACCAAAGATGTATGTTTGGCTCACAGTGACAAATGCTGGTATCTGGTATGTCATCCTAGAAAGTAGAGCATAAGTGGTGCAAAGTCATTTCCATTTCTGAACGATGCCTGTGCTTTACAATAAAACCAATTTCTTAAGAACATATGCTCACTTTTTGAACCCTTACAGACGCCGTGTAAGAAAATGAACGTAAAAATCTTAATTTCCTTCTGCTCTTACAGTTTTAACTTTAGTATTCATAGGACAGCCACTACACGTACAACTCCTCAAGTCCTCTGAGCTCTTAGAGGAAGGACAATGCGAGTGGGTTGTGATTAACTCATGCAAACAGCCCATGACAGTAAAAGAATAAAATAAACAAAAAATAAAAACATCTGAAAGAGAAAGTGAAGGCAGAGCTTTAAAAAAAATGCAAATCCACGTGCAGCAGCTATAGTCTGTGTAAGGTAGTGAGCAGGGAATAGGGAAGGCTGGAGCCACGCAAAGAAACTGTGATCTGTTTCACCACTAGGACCTACTGAAGCAAAAAGACGACACACACACTGCTGAGCGTGGCCACCACCCACAGCTCCCAGGCTGCGGCTGAGCCCCTTCGGGCAGGTTCCGGAAAGCACCTGCCTGTGGGACTTCTTCAACCTTCCTTGCATCCGCAGGAGTTGGGAGGATGGAGGGAGTTACGTGAGTGGGAAGAACGGCTACATACAGATCCTCTATTGTGGGAGACATTGTGTGGAACACTGTTGGGCCATTTAAAAGTGAGACTACTTTCTAGAGGAGAGTTGCCAGTTGGTAAAAACCAGTGGCACGTCTTCTTATGGATTTTTAAAATAAAACCAAATAAATAAGCCAAAAATGTAGAATAAGTCCCATTTCCACTGGGACCCACCACACTGATGACTGACCAGGAGGGACACTCAGCCCAAACTCAGGTCAGAAGGCTTCCTCAGCTGTGCGGAATCCATAACAAAGTAGGGTGGGGGTGGGGCAGGCGGGAATAGCCCTCACCATTCTCCTCTCTACACAGACTGACAAGGATTCAAGGTCGTGGAGACAGAAGTTTACATTGAAATATAGAGCCAAAAAAAAAAAAATCCTTTAATTACTCTTTAGCCATCAAGAACCTATTGTGTGCTCAGGTTTGTAGGGGTGGAGAGGCCCAGAGCAAAGGAAGGAGAAACATGGACAATGGCCACACAATAGCCAAAGACCACTGCAGGCTGTGGGGACTGACCCAGGCCTGTAAGGCCGGGGATCCACAGGGACAGCTGGGAAGGTGCTGGCGGTGGGGAGGCTGGGAGGACTGGAGGAAGCATTGGCATGTCCAGAGACAAAGCAACAGTTCCCACATATAAAAACACCACACTCATGCGTTCATGTGTGGAAGCTCACCCACCAAGAGTAGAGATGATGGACTGGGAGAGGTAGGAGACCAGCAAGGAGCCTTCCAATGATGAGAGTCTAACCTCTGACTGGGGTAACAGAGACAAAACTCAGAAACACATCTCAGAAGGAGGAGATGTGGTGTCTGGTGAATGGTCAGAGGGCGAGAAAGATGGGGATAGTAGTAAACGTCTGGCCTGCTAAGAGAGGCCCGACGCTGGGAAAGGGATATAGGAGGACTCCGGTAGGGGCAGGGGCCTGTGACTGGGGGGCAGAAGATATTTTATTCGGACTTTGTATATAGACAGGTGGCTCTTGAGTTCAAGAACAACCTACCGTTCCCTCTAAGTACTGGTCTGAACGGCTGGAGGGATGGTGGGGCTGGGGGGAGGGAGGGATTAGGGAGTCTCTCTTGGCCCTGGACCACCCCACACTGCTCTCCAGGGACACCGCCCCTCAGAAGTCCCTCCGACTCCTGCGCCCCTGTCCACGTCTGCAGAGCTCCGAGTGAACATCCGGCAGCCATCACTGGTCCTTTGTGGATCATGTAACCCCTCAATCAATGCTGGTTGAAGAATGGAAAAAGAAACTGTTGGGGTAGTTTCCTTACCACTCCCTCTGGGTGAAGAAAGCAAACAAACAAATCACTCAGCATACAGCAGGTGCTGAGAAAATGCCTGCCACCCCTTCTGTGGGGAATATTGGCTGCTTCCTGAACTCCTGACCCTGGCCAGAACAATCGCTCACTGTCTGCTGTGAATCATCTCTTCTCTGCTCCTGCTGGTCCCTTCTGCACATCACTGCACTCGTCCCGTGACAATGGCCTTCTATTCACATATTTTTTTTAAAGTATTTGAGACATTAGCTTGGCGGACCACTCACACATTCAGGAAGTGGCTGGGGGACACCAAATGTGAGGATGCAGCCATGCACGGGACTGCAAGAGCTCTCTTCAAGGAGCTTACAGATTAGTGAGGAAACAGGTAGGAAGCAACTAGATACCTAACACGTGCCCTGAGTTTTCTATGCCCTGGAAGAAAGTCCAGTAGGGCTTAAGAAGCAGGAGTCCATCAGAAACTGGCCATGGGTCTCAGACAAGACAACCAAGACTGGCTTAGGGGCATAAGTACAGCAGTTTATGCTTAGCTGGAGAAAAGGTACTGACGGTTGATTTGAGTGGCCAGGAGATCTAATCAATAAAGTGAGTTTAGGTTAAGCATTCATCCCACATTTGAAAAACAAAAATTTTTATCCAAAATGTAAAAGCCATGTGCTTGCACATGAAAGCTTTGATACCCAGTTTCTCTTGAAAAATCACAGTATCTGGGAAGCCTAGACCCATGCTCCCGAGAAGCACCATCCAGCTGCACCTAACAAATGCATGCTGGCCACGGGCCCCCCAGTCCCTACAGCCTCACCAGCACTGAGATGCCAAGTATCACTGGTCAGGGGCACGTGCTGCTCTGTGATTCTGGCCCACTTCTCTGTGAAAAGTGGGAGCAAACGTCACTAGGACAGGCCAGCAACCTGGTGCGGGGGAGACACAGAGCTACGTTCGCATTCCCGCCACGTCCCTGGTCCTGCAGCCGGTGTCATACACTCCCAGCTCAGGGAGCACTGTGTTCTTTAGTTTCCAATGGGACACAAGTCGAGGTCCCACCAGGGCCCTGCCCACATTCTCATTAGGGCTGTCGTGGGCTGCTGCCAATACAAGCATGCTTCCAGATTCTTTATTCTACCTGGTTGATGAAGGTTCGGCCCCTAAAATTAAACGGGCAAAACTGAGAGACCATACAAATTCCCAGATTTAAAACCCAAAAGCTATCCAGAGGAATGAGGATTTCCTGAAGCTTCTTAAATTGATTTCAGGATAAATTTCACCTTTAACCACATGCATGTGCGTGCACGCGTGCGCACACACACAAACACAATTTTCCAATGGCTAGCATTTCCATAGGGAAAAATGAAGTGTTGGCTATAGTACTGAAATTTTTTAATAAGATGGCATATTGGATGGAATGAATAACTTTGAATGTGTCTATAAAAACTTCTTTCTTCATTATACATTTTTTTGGCTCCTAAGCCTTAGTAATAAATGCTTGAGAGAAGAGATGAAAAGTTATTCTGAGAAAAACACACACACACACACACACACATACATATACACATACATACATTATATATATATAATACCCTAGAAAGAGCATAAAATATATACAATATTTATTATAATATATATATAATATACTATGAGTATATATAGGTATGTGTAGATATATAATACATACATATATGTGTGTATATATAATATGAAACAAAAACCACTTTTGTGAATCTTAACAAATGAAACTTGATTCAACAAATGCTACACTGTTACATGTAGGTGACATTCAAAATAGTGGGGACAAAAAGAGAACCCCCTTGACTTCCACCAGGTGCACATGAATGAAAAAACAGGCTAAGGACTATTACAGAGGACTGTGAAGAAAAGAATGATAATGTACATGACAGAGACATAGATTCTAACAGGGGAGGGGTAAGGAGCAGGAGAAAACTACCAAAATAAATTTAATACTGGAACTCTTAGCAGAGATTAGGAATGGACAAAAGGGCACTCCTTTAAAAAAAAACTCTGCCGAAGAACTGCGGCCTGACAACTGTCCTCACCTATCAGTTTATGTAAGAAGAACACCTAGAAATGCTCCCGAAACCTGGGCTTGGGACAAAGGGGAAATTCTGCATTAATAAAGCTGAATTTCTGAATCCAGAAAGAAAAATGATTCAAGGCTCAGTCCAGGGACATTTCCTATGCTTATCTTTGGGGATCTCACCTGGCCTATGTCCTTAAATATGTTAGACGCATAAATTTATATCTCCAGGTAGAACTTCTCCCCCAAATTCCAGACCCGAATATCCAACGACCTAACTTGGTATATCCACTTGGTCGTCTTATAAGACACTGCCAACATCATGTCCACATTGAGCTCCTGATTCCCTCCTTCCCAAGCCTGCTGTCGCCTGCATTAAATCCTCAGGGAACACCAACAGGGAGAATGAACTCCCAACCTTCCAGGTACTCAAGCCAAAAATATTGGGTTTATTCTTATTCCGTTATCCCATGCCCTAAACAATCAATTCATCAGCAACAATGTCACTGTGTCTTTGAAATACATACAGAATCTGACCACCTCACCAAGGCCAAGGCCCTGCTCATGCCACCCTCCCTCTCCTAGACCATCACAGCAAACTCCTAAATTGCCTCCCCACTTCTGCCCTTCCCCCACCCTCACCCTCTTCTCTTTTCTTAATGTAACAGAATCCTGGTAACAAGAAAGGCAGATCCTGTCACTCTGTTCAGTCTTCAGAAGCGTGTGAAGGGTCAAGGCCTTACCCTGCCCCATGGGGCCCAGCCCCCCTCTGACTGTGACTCTGACCACGGCACCCACTGACATCTTGGTGTTCCTCAAATATGCCCTCCCACTCCCTTCCAGCTCTCTACCACATTTCTAGTGGCTTGTCCCCTCTCCCAGATGAAATCCTTCTCAGTGACCCTACTTAAAAGCACACTCCCCTGGGCACACTCCTTTTCCTCTCCCACTTTATGTCCCTCAGGGCACTTATTTATCCAAATCTTTCTTGAGCGAAAGGCCTTGGGTAGCTAAGGGACAAGTTCAGGCACAGTGCCAACACCCACACCTACAGCAAGGCCTGGACTGAGGAAGTGACAGGTCTGAAGATTTTTCAGAGGTACAATGTGTAGGGTTCGGGAACAATGTGAGGGCAGCAGGTGGGGTTGGTAATATGGGCAGCAGCTTGACAACCTTCACAGAGATGGAAAGGGGCAGAGGGATGGGGGAAGGGGGGAGAGAGGAAGGATAGACACAGGAGTTCCATTTCTGAGCATGTTAATTAAATGCATCACATTAATACATGCAGTAATATATCTTTCTTAGATACAGTTCAAAGCTTAATCAACTCCTCCAAGGCAATTGTTAAAGGTTTAAATTACTCCTAAATCACATAAGCTCAAAGACCTACAAGGGCTCAAATTCACTGTACATAGGCTCCAGGTAACACTCTATCCTCCAGAACAAAAAAAAAACAAGTACAAACACCAGAAAAATGTGGGAAATGATGGTTTGCAGAAGACCAGAGTGTCCCTAGTGCTTGAAACTATGTAAAGAATAAAAAAGAAGTGGCTCTGTTCTCCAGACTTACATTTAATAGGTTCTAAATCCAGCACAGATTTGACCTTTGCTTTAAATAGATTTTCTTGGAGAGAAGGGAAGAAAACATTGATTCATCTGAGACTCCTCAACGACCTACTGTTCACATTACTTGAAATAAAGTCTGCTTTAAATCAGAATTCTTGAGACACAGAAATAAATATACCAAGAGGTTTCTAATTCTATGCTTTCGCCAGCTGATTATTTTCATTCACAACAGTGGACGAACTCGATATGGTCTTTCCAGAAGAAGGCCCGTGGCCACAGAGAATGCACACAGAGGAATCAATCAGATCAATGCCATCCGGGCTCAGGCTTCAGCTTGTCTGGCGATCAACACTTTCAATAGAACAAATATGAGAAGTATGTGAAATGGAGAGGACTTTTGGCGGCGGGGGGGGGGGGGGGGGGGGGGG
>CM053574.1:71816528-71835767 GCA_028646485.1 Cryptoprocta ferox
TTAGGTAGTTAATATATAATCCTTGCCCTAAACCTTCTTAATCCATTCTTTAACAATTTTGAGTGTTTCACTGCTCTTTGTACCCCACTGTCAGAAGCCAGTTGGAGAGACAAAATACAAATGCAAGTTGAACACAGGTATGCCTTACTATCTGTTTGCTTCTGTTTAAGAAAGAATTTGAAAATATGCTTTGGGTACCATGTAGATAAATGATCTGAGGGCACCAGACAGGTAACAAAGGTATAGCTCCAATATTAAGGAGTGGCGGACTCTGTGGCCAACTGGAAAATGTCCTATATGCCCTGCCATTATTCACAGTGCTGGTCAAACAGAACACGACTGCAATCAGCATTCGGCCCACTGACCATCAATTTGACACAAAAATCAAGCATGATCGGGGACTCACAATTTAAAAAAAGTAAATGATGATTCATCCAGCATTTTCCCAAAATGGTGAATACTTTTTCCTATGCAAGCTCATATATTTTATTTTTTTTATTATTAAGTTTTTAATTCCAATAGAGTTAGCCCCAAGGATTATATTAGTTTCAAGTATATGATAGAGTGATTCAACAATTCTGTATATATTACTCAGTGCTCATAAGTGTACTTTTTTTTCTGAGCAGCAAACACAACAGGCTTTCACGGACACCACCATTTGTAATTGCTCATCACCCTCTTACTGGTTATAGGAAAGCAATGGCTTCTGGGCAATTCCACTGAGACAAGGATTCATACCTACAATCATTTCTGAGCTCTGATGACAAAAATGAAATACAAATCTGTAGACTGAAACACACAAATATACTAACACCCCACACTCCTCTGCAAAATTACACACTAAATCCAATAGATGTATATTACTCTCCTACCAAGTCAAGCATTTTGAGAATCTTATGGGTAGAGAAGACTTAACCAGCAAAACGGCCAACTGCAGCCCACAGACACAAGCCTGATATAGAGACAGAATGCAAATCGTTCACCTCCACTCTCGACCAGACCATCACCTTGGACACGGTAGGGGCCATAAGCTTCATGCCTAAAACCAGTATGTTCACAGACAGCCTCCCTCCTAATCTTTTTCTTGTCTACTTCATCCTACACATCTTACTGAAATGACTTCAGATTCCACTATTAGCATGTCATTTTTCTGTTGGTGGTCTTTTGCTCTCAATTTGTGTCCTATCAAATGAAATATTTGGAGATTGATTTAATGTTTACTCTTCTTGTTTTATAGTTTAAAGTATTAGAGCTTCCAACTTTTTTCAGGAAACAACCCAGAATCTTTCTCTCTTTGCATTAAGAATTTCTCCCTTAGGAGCGCCTGGGTGGCTCAGTTGGTTAAGCGTCTGACTTCAGCGCAGGTCATGATCTCATGGTTCGTGAGTTTGAGCCCTGCATTGGGCTCTGTGCTGACAGCTCAGAGCCTGGAGCCTGCTTCCGATTCTGTGTCTCCCTTTCTCTCTCTCTGTCCCTCCCCTGTTCGCACTGTCTGTCTCTCTGTCCCTCCCCTGTTCACACTGTCTCTCTCTCAACAATTAAAAAAAAAATTAAAAAAAAGAATTTCTCCTTTAAATATAAGGCAAGACTATTAGGTATAAAGGAAAGTCATAAATATATGTGAAGGGACCTGGTCCATACCACAGGCCAACTCTCAGCTCCCGGCCCCGTGAGAGCGCTACCTCATATTCCTTAAGTCACTTACCCATCCACTGTGGGGAGAGAGCTTTAATGTTGCTGTAAACCAATACACACGTGAATCCTCAAAGCAGGCCCCACACTGTAAGAACTTTCGGGAAAGACATCCTGCAGCTGAGAACCAGGTTCAACATTCCTCAGGGTGTAACTCAATCGGTCAGCCTGCACAAACTCACCAAACGACTGCTTTCTGAAGAAAGCAAGTGGAGGAGCGCACTGGAGGGTGCAGGCTTAATCACCAGCAGCGCACCCCATGGAGAGAAAATAACCCGCAATAAAGAAGGTGGGGAAAATTACTCTCCTATGAGTTTTAAGAGTTTTCATGACAGACGAAGAGAACTGAGGCCAATTAAAGCAGCAACACAACTAAGAAAAACAACCGCCGGCCAGCGTGCCAGGCAGCTCCGGTCGCTCAGTCTGGAAGGTGATGGGGGTCCTGGAGCCAGACTCTGGGAAAGGACTTTGTTCCTGATTTCCACCTCTCAAAACCATAAGGTGTTCGGGGAGGAGTGTGGAAGAAGGATCCAATTGACAACAGGAGTCCACAAGGGAGGTTGAGAAGACAGACTTTGGAAATGGAGTACGGCTGATACTGACTCCACTAAATCTTCTAGCACCTTCCCTACAGCTCCATAGCGCTTCTTATCAATACAGTGTAAATTATAAGGAGTGGCAATCTTTTTTTTTTTTTTTTTTCAAATTTTGCTTTCCTTCGGCTACAGTTACACACTAAAACTGATATGCAGCAATTTTGCTTCATTTTGACATGTTTTTCTTCTATGCATTTGCCAAAGACCAGAGTGTTCTTTTGGACCTGGATTATATCCAAACACAGTCACTTGGTAAAGACTCACTCTTCTATCAGAAGGTGAACCAGATCACATCCCAAGCAGTCAGTCCAAAGTCGTCCTCTGTTCCCATCCGTTTTAAAAGGTACACAAGAGGGGTGCCTGGGTAGCTCAGGTGGTTAAGTGTCCGACTTCGGCTCAAGTCACGAACTCGCAGATCGTGAGTTTGAGCCCCGTGTCGGGCTCCGTGCTAACGGCTCAGAGCCTGGAGCCTGCCTCAGATCCTGTGTCTCCTCTCTCTGTTGCTCCCCTGCTTGTTCCCTCCCTTACTCTCTCTCTCTCAAAAGTAAAGATTTAAAAAAAAAAAAAAAAGACAAGAATAGAACCGCTGAGGTTTCTTTTTCCCCAATCTCTCAGATCACTGTTTTCACGCATCTTCAGCAAATAAATCACTTTGAGGTGTTCTCAAAGACTAGTTTGCTTTGTTTTGATAAAGGATAGGAGGGAAAGAAAAAACAAAAATTTGAACACCTATATCTAAGCAGGAGAAGGAAACAAACCTGTCCACAAGTTCCAATTGGCACTAGTTCTCTTTTCCACTAGGAGCCAAGTGCCATTCCTGTAACAACACTGGAAACTGTACGAAGGGCTCCCCGCCGGCTTACTTCCCCGAAAATGGACTGAACGACAGGGAACACTGCCTTGAACCCCACAGAAGTCAGCACTGGAGGAAGACACAGGTCCCGCCATTACCCAAAATCATGTATCTGTCAATCTTTGAAAAAATTAGGAGTGTGGAAATACTAAGTGAGGGGTGCACAAACATTTCATTTTGTAACCAATATGAGAAAAATCTCCTAAAACATTAACACTCACCCCAAGTGCATTTCCAGTGCAGGAGCTCTAGGGTAACAGATTAAATACCTTTGTTTTCCCCCATACCCAAACTGTCTGGAGTCTTGGGAGACAAAGCAAGGAACCCCACAGGGTCTTTTGCCAACCTCTCAGCCCTCAAAATTTGTAAGTTGGGCACAGATTTTTCTTTTTTAATTTTTTCCCCAGCTTCCCAATCTTCAAAGACTTTCTTTCTCCAGAAAGCAGTCTAGATTTCTTAGTTTTCATGGATGTCCTAGCAAAAGGAATCAGTCACTTCAGTACCAATTGTTTCCCTCTCTTCAGAAATATGTACCAGGACATACTGCTTGTGTTTTCTGCAATGAGAATTTAGGCAGGGAGTGACTGGCACATTGAACTCATTCAACCTGAAGATGTCAGTCCTATTTAGATGCACAGGAGACCCTTCTATAATACCTGCAAAAGAAACCAAACATCCATACCAAGTGCAACATAAACCCAAATGGCCAGGAACCAACAGACCTAGATGGAGATATATAAAACCGGGAATGTAGAAGCCACTTTCATGATGATGGTGGAAGTCCCTTGCTCTACTTTCAAAGGAACTGAGGAATGGAGGGTTCATGATTATGTGGTCAGTTAGCTATGGATATGAAGGCTACAGAACACTCCCCCCCTTTTCTAGAGACTTTCAGCATTCAACACTGTTTTCTTCACACCATCCCACTCCACTGTTCTCCAAACCTTGAGCACTGCAACCATATCTCATACCACTTTGGTCTCCACGACCTTCATTTTCACTTTCCTTTAGCCACTGTCAGTCTCCCAGGGCTGCCATAACTAACCATAAATGAGGTGACTGAAAACAACAACAAAATTATCTTCCAGTTCTCAGGGCTAGAAGTCTGAAAGCAAGGCATCAGCAGGGCCATGTTCTCCCTAAAACCTGTAGGGGAGAATACATCCTGAGCCCTAGTGCCCTCCTAGCTTCTGGTGCATTGCCAGCAATTTCAGGCTTGCAAGCTACAGTGACTTCTGTCTCTGCCACTGCTCCCTGTCTTATGTGCATGCATGTCTTCTCTTCTTGTAAGGACACAAGTCAGTGCACAGGGCCTACTCGACTCCAGCATGACCTCATCTTAACTAATTACATCTGCAGTGAACCTATATACAAACAAGGTCACGTTCTAATGCCCTAGGGATTAAGACTTCAACATGACTTTTGGGGAGGACACAATTCAACCCATAAAAGCCACACAATTGGCACAGTCATACCCAAGAACCTATAGCATGAAATTTCCCTTTCCTTCCCTCTCACTCAATTTCTTCCACCCCCTTCAACACTGCCTGCTTTGTTTTCAAAATGTGTTTTGTTCCATAAACCACTGAGGACTCACCCTCAGGTCTTTCTTGGCTCGACCTACTACTCCAACTATCCTGGATTTCATGGATACTGATGCTGCCCTAATCCCCTTGACCTTCTGTTATTTCTACATTTTTCTAATCCACCATCAACAATCTATACTCTCAACTCACATTCTCAATCTACAGAGCATTAGAGGAAAAAGACACTAGCAATATCAATAGGTCTTAGTTAATATCACTTGACCTGGAATGGGGTCCAGGATTATAACTTTGAGCCAGGGCTCTCTTCATCTTCCATCATAATGACCTTGGTTTCAGAGCATTCATTCATTCAAAAGAATATTTACCAATGCCTATTGTGTGCTTCTAGGCATTTAAACTTATGTGCAAGATAGTACACAAGATTAATGCAATCTCTCCTTCCCAGAATTCAGCATATATCAGGAATATGAACAAGTTAAATGTGCAGTGTGCTAAGCTCCATGATTCAGGAAGGTAAGGAAGCTACACACGCATTGAGGAAGACCTCACACCAAAGGAACTTAAGCTGCATTATCTCCAAGAGTGTGACTTTGGTCTTCTTCTGATACTTCTGCCTTGGTGACAGCCTTCAATTCCAAAATCACCAAAACTGCTTCTAGTGGTCAGCACCCAACCCCAGACTCCATTATCCCTCTGTGTTTCCAACAAGAGTTCTCCTGGCTGTTTCTGGCAGGATGTTCAAGCAGTACCTGGAATTCCATAAGCTCGACAGCAAAGCCCTCCCTCCATTGCCAGTCTTCCTCTGCACTACGACTCTCACTACCGCTAACTCTTGGTCATTCAAACTCGGCATCCTGGCAATCTCCTCCTCTTTCACCACCCCCCGCCCCACCTCCCCCAAGTGCTTAATCAGCTTCCAAGCACAAGTTTTATGTTCTTACTAGAAAACTTTACGTCTGTTGTTTCTTTTTGTTTTTTTCCCATTGTCAGAGCCTGGATTCATGTTCTCATTAATTCCTTGTGATTACTGTAAAGATACTTTCACCAGGTTTCCTTTGCTCAGATCTCTACCCACTGCAATCCAATTTATAAGTAACCTCAATTTTTATGGCGTGGTATAGCTTATAAAATGCTTTCACAAAAACTGCTTTTTGTCCCCTCAGCCTATAACTGATTGGTAGAGTAAGGATTCTTCTCAGAAATGACCTGAGAGGTGAAGTGACTTGCCTATGGTCACAGCACAAGTAGAGGCAGAGCAACCACTCAGTCAGTAATGGGTTTGATTTCAAAGGCAGAGCTCACCAGTCACAATGCTGCCCAAGTCATCCTCCCAAAGAGCATTTCTGATTCCAGGTCTCTCCCTAAAACACGTGTTCCAAAGCCAGCCACCTCCTGGAAGACACCTTCCAGAGATGACTACAGCAGCCATCACCTCTACTTGTTTCCACCGGTCCCGGCCTCCTGCTTAAGAGAACCCCATCTACTGGAACTGCTCTCCGACCAGGGCCAGGGCTGGGAGGGAGATGCCAGTAACCGAATCAGCAACATTTACTTTGGCACCTTGGGTCTAGGTAATTCAAGAAACTCAGCAACTCCCCAGTGGGGCTTTTTCATTCCAGCAAACTCAGCAATGCTCCTGGCCACACACTCCACCTGCTGCCAGCCCAATCACTAAGGACCTCTACCTTTCTCCCCCACCCCACACACAGAAATCTGTTTGGCACCATACTCCATGGCTATTCAGTTTGGTGAGGCCACCTTCCCCAGACAGGCCACAAAGGTTTAACAGCAGCCCAGTAGCCATCAAGTGCTTTGCAGGTGCTAGGGACACAGAGTTGAGGGCCAATCTCTTGCCACCATGAACTCCCTGGACATCCACTTCTCTATCTACTGCATCCTGTGGAACCTGGGCTGTCATGACTAATCTTCCATTCACCTTAAGCTTCTTAAATTCCTGCATTATGGTCATGATTAAAATCTGGCTTATTCTCAAGGTAGTGCTAGCCTCATACCCCTATATTATTTTTCTGTCTCTCCTGCTCTCCCTCTCTCCTTTGCACCAGACCTGCACCGTGATCCCTCCAGATCTGGGGACCTCGAAACTCCCATCTTCATCTCTCCTCTCTTTCGAAAACACGTTTATCCGCGAACATCCCTGTCCTCATTTTCTCTGCAATCACTGAATCACCTCTTTCATGTTCTCTTTTTGAAAACAGAGGAGACTAAAGATGGTTTGGTTCAAACACTGGCCAAAGACCATGAGAAGACACTTCCCTATATAAATCTCTAACAGAAGATACAGGCCATCAGTCTCTCACCTGTTCCCCTTTACTTGCTTTATACCTCACCAGACAGAGATCTTCTACACTCCCCAAATAATCTTCAAATGCACGTATTTGCCCAGAATCTGCTTTTACTACCTCCTGCCTGTTGGAGCACCATTCATTTTTCAAAAAGGAATAACATGCTTCTCCTCTTCCACCAAATTTCCCCTGAGCACAAGGATTTTTCTGATAACCTTCTAATAAATTATAGTCAATCTGTATAGATAAACAAGATTTGGGAAAGCTTGGAACCAGGCTACGGGTTTACATTAAAAAATAGGAAACACTTAGGGGTGTTAGACCAGCACTGTCCAATTGAACTGTCTATTATAATGAGAGTGTTCTGTACAGTCCACGTGTGACCTTTTTTTTTAATGTTTATTTTTGAGGTGGGGGGGGAACACGAGCAGGAGAGGGGCAGAGAGAGAGGGAGACACAGATCCCAAGCAGGCTCCAGGCTTTGAGCACAGAGCCCAACGCGGGGCTCAAACTCATCAACTGCAAGATCATGACCTGAGCCGAAGTCACTCAACTGACTGAGCCACCAGGCGCCCCCTGTCCATGTGTGACTCTTGAGCATTTGAGATGTGGCTATTGTAACTAAGAAACAAAAATTTTATTTAACTTCATTTAAATGGCGACATGTAGCTAGTGGCAACCAGAGTAGCAGATTTCTAGACTTTGCAGATGCCATGATAAAGGAATTTTTTTTTAAGGTGAGTCTGAGCCAGTAGAGTAGAAGATAACATGCTGGGGGCACAGCAAGGGAAACCAGCTAGCTAGAAGTCTCTGGAAGAGATCTGGATGGGAGACTTTTCCCTTTCTCTAGAAAGGAGAAGAAATATGGGACTCTGCCCTATCACCAAAGCACTAGGAAAAGAAAATCACCAAAAAAAAAAAAAAAAAAAAAAAAAAAAGAGTCAGAAGCTTTCTAACACATTAAATCACACTAAAAAAAAAAAAAAACTTCTTACAGAAGACACTTTTTTGTTTGCAAGTCTTAACTTGTCAAATTGGGTTTTCTATTGAATAGGAATAGGGTTTCAATCCCCTAATTAAGTTCATAGTTTCACCAGGTCAAATAAAAAAGTACTTTCTAAAGAAAAATGCATAAAACACAATAATCACTTACTGTGCTATCTACTTTTTCCTTTTCACTTCAGCAAAATTCAAACTTTTTGTTCTGGCACACATAAAACGAGAGGTCTGATGAAGCGTGGTGAGGTTGGGGAGAGATAGCAGGCTGTTACGATACACTCCCATAAAATAAACTGTGTTGCCAGAAAAATGATTAAAATGTCCTAAGGTAGAATTCACGTGTGGTCTCTGAACCAGATTAGATCTCACGCTTCTGAACAGAGCCCTGAAATGACTTGCTTATTTCCTTTCCATCCTCCACCTCACACAGTGGTCTGTGCCTTTCCAACACGACTCAGCTCAGAGGCAGAGCTACTGAGCAGAGCCAATTTAGAAATATCTAAGCCAGACGAAGGAAAACAAAACAAAACAATCTAGCTCATCCTTCTTCAGAGACCTGTGAAATTTAAGGACATCTTAAGATAGGTTTAAGCTCTCAAGGTAGAAACCTATATCTTAATTTGAAATTTTAATCCTCTGATGTGTACCACCAATCAGATCATCTTATAACCATTATCTACTTGTCAGAATACTTATCCTCCAAGGCACTACTGATTTTTTAAATAAACAGGTAATTAATTATATCGATTCGATTTTTTTTAAATACAAATCAAAGGGGAAAGGCACTCATTGGGAGATTTCCACTTAAAATGTTCTTTTTGATGAAAAGCAGAGCACAGGGAATACAGTCAGTGGTATATAATAGTGTGATATGATGACCGATGGGAGCTACACTTGGAGTGAGCATACCATGATATGCAGACTTGTCCCAATGCCATGTTGCACCCCTGAAACTAATGTAATATTGTGTGTCAGCTACACTTCAATAAAAATAAAATAGGGGTGCCCAGGTGGCTCAGTCGGTTGAGTGTCTGACTTCGGCTCAGGTCAAGATCTTGCAGTTCTTGAGTTCGAGTTCCACGTTGACAGCTCAGAGCCTGGAGCCTGCTTCGGATTTTGTGTCTCCCTCTCTCTCTCTCTCTCTCTCTCTCTCTCTCTGCCCCTCCCCAGCTCGCACTCTGTCTCCATCTCTCTCAAAAGTAAATAAACGTTTAAAAATGTTTTTAATAAAATAAAATAAAGGACCAAATAAAATCAAATGTTCTTGTTTGAGGCCCCACTATGCATGCACTGGAAGCATTCTGGCCTGCCTACCTCCCGAAGGTGAGCTTATCCATCTCATCAACTCCCGCAGGGCCTGGGGAACTACTTTCGACGCTCTTCCGAACACTGTCACTCTCTCGAATACACTCATCAGAACAAAATTATTGTCCACACCTTCTAAAATTTGTGTGTATGATCTTCTTTTGTAATCCTTCCCTACTTTCAGTGGAATGATTTCACAGTCTAGCAAAACTACACAAGATCCTAACTAGAAAAGGTTGTGTCAGCACATTTCCCAGAATATTAACATGAGAAAGCTACTTCAGAAGGCGTGTAACTTTCCCATAGCTGCCGGTGGCTGAAAATAATTGGAGGTATTCCCCCAAGGTGTTGCTCTGCACCTGGCCTGATTTGGTTCCGTCTGTCCTGTTCTACAACTCATCTATGGACCAGCCTTGATTTCAACAGCATCAGCATGTAAACACAGGAAGCCCTCCGGAGAAGAGGAATGTTAGACATTTTTAAGCACTTGAGATTGACCAGTGCGGTGCCGTGGCCCTGGAGAAACGTAAATTGGCTCCTGGCTCAGCCACCTGGCTCTACGGGTCACACGATGCAAATCCTAAGGACAAGCACGTTGCTGCCATTCCCCAAATTCTGTCCCGCTAGGGCCTCTCTGTCACCTCGAAAGAACCGTGTCTATTTCATATGTTCCCCTTTGTCATGAAACCTGAATCCTAACAAGGTGGCAAGCACACTCAGGGGAGCGATCGGAATTTAGGGACAGAGGAACGAGAAAAAGCAGGATCGCCCCATTTAGTTACAGAATGCTCCCATGAAAACTGAGAAGTAAAGAGAAAAGAGAAAGAATAAAGCATCCTTTTACGGCTGCCTTATACTCACTTGGTGACTGACTACCATTTGCTTTTAAATTACGCAGTGAAATTACGCATGAATCTCGTATGTTCAAAAGCTCACCAGTAAGATCGCCTTCTGGAGGCCGGGGGAAATGATGTAGACATGCTTTCAGCCCACAAGCAACTCTTTGCTTCACCACTTCTTCCGGTTCTATTCTATTTAGTATCATGTCACATTGCAATTTTGAAAAATTATTCCAGTTTCACTTTCTTGATAACCAAGACATTGGAAGAAATGTACTGGTGAGGACGTGGGGGTGGGGAGAACAGGTCAGCCAACCCTCTTTCTCATGAAGTTTTCACTCTAGTTTTGCTCTCCAAGTCTGAAGGGAATTTTACACTCTTTAGAGAAAGAATAAGAGGCTCAAATCTGTTGCAGGGATTGAAAAGCAACAAATACACTACCGGCTCAGAGAAAAAGGAAACGAGAGGGCAACTGTGGCAGGGAACCCATTCTAACCTTCACCTGCTGAAAAATGTGGGCCAACAGGCATCTGGGAAATTTCAAAACCAATTTGTTTCAAACAATTCAAAAGGCCTAAAACTGACTAGAATGGGAACAACACACTTTTGAAGGTGGCATAGCTTATAAAAAAAAAAAAAAAAAACCACCTAATTTGCATGCTTGATCCCATTCCTGGCTGAAGACAGAAGAAAGTCCCCCAGGTCCTCATAGGACAGATAGCTCCATGGGGACATGCATCTGGACCCACAGTGGGGACCCTGGAAAGATGCCACGAGCAGGTTGGATTTGTTCACACTAACCTAAAAAGAGATGGAGGTCTGGTGGCTTCTCTGAGTGCAGAAATCTTACTTTGGGCAGAAAGTGGAGATCCTTTAATGGCTGGGTTTTAACTTAAGACATGAACATCATGAAATTTTTTTTTTAAATCTTTTTAACGTTTATTTGAGAGAGAGAGGGAGACACAGAATCTGAAGCAGGCTCCGGGCTCTAAGCTGTCAGCACAGAGCCTGACACCGGGCTCGACCCACAGACCACAAGATGGTGACCTGAGAAGAAGTCGGAAGCTTAACTGACTGAGCACCCAGGCGCCCCAACATCACAAAAATTTCTAACCCATTCCTAAGATTCTTTCTTATGGGGGGGCTACAGCCAACGGTGGAACCAAAGCCAAGTGGGATTCCATATTACAGTCAAGCTCTTGACTATTATCTGCTGAACCACAAAAAAAATCAGTTTCAAAAACATAAGCTTAATGATGACACAGCAACATATGGACTGTATCATTTTCAACCAAACGTTCTGCACCATCTTTCACTTTTTCCCCATAAAATCATTTTCATTGTTTTCTCCAGTCCCTATGTGAAACTAAACATAGCTAGGACCACACAAGCAAATAAATACACATTTTGGATTATGGGGTTCTTTTTTTAAGTTAGTTCTGTCACCTTTTTTTCCTTGTATAAACTCCATTATTGGGAGTCGCCCTTTATCAGCCTAAACCAATCTCCCTACTCATTGACAGCTGTTCTGATGGGGCAGATGGAGAATCACGATTACATCAGTGTCCAGGGTAAGCAAGCAAACTTACTAGAAGAACTAGCAGGGTACACAGGGAGCAATAAAAGGTATTGTAAATGATCATGAAATTAGGGTAAATTAGTAAGGCTGCAGGACTTTCAGTATCACATTTTTTGGAATATTTTGTTTTACTTCTAGCCCTATAATTACATCGGTATCATGCGGGACAGGATTAGGGTAATGAGACTCGATTTCCTGTGCAGCATACAAAAACCAGAGTCGTGGCTTTGCAGCGACAGCAATTGGTCTCATTTGCCACATCCCGGTAATCTTGCATCCCGTGCAGAATCTGTGTGCAGTTACACAGCAATTAGCAAGCAGAATCCCATGCAAACGTGTAGAAGACCATCAGGGTGCACTAAGAACTCGGCTAACAGTGAGGCCTGACAGCCACAGGGCAGCCAGAGGGAGAGAAGAATGCTCTCTGCCCCTTCGCCCTCTCCCTGCCTCCTCTGTCCTGGGGGTGTGGGGGTGTGGGGGTGTGAGGGTGTGGGGGAAAGAAGCCGGGTTGGAACGGAAAGGCAGTGCTAATGCAGGAATTCTGGGCTTTTCCAATCTAAAACACTCGTCCTATTTTCACCCTGAAGCAGGAACCTGCAGAAATGATGTTTTCAGGGAATACTGATCATAAAAACTACCAGATGAACAAACATTTCAGTCTCGGCCCCGCTCGTTTCATCTTTTCCAGCAATGCCTTATATTATCTGCATCTCCCAGAGCCTTCCAGACCACTCACGTCTGTCCACTCCTAGTCTGTAATTGCCTCCTTCTTCCTCTGTGACCTGGGCCTTTCCGGTCTTAAATAAGCATGTTCACAGTCTTGAAATGTTTTAATAGCTATCATATGCAAGGGAAATTAGATTGAATGTATTAGCTCAAAAAGGCAGAACTGAGACCCACTGGTACAGATTCTAACCCTGTCTTAGAGTCACCTTTATCTTTACTCAAAGAGGAATAAAGCCAGTTCCTGGCAACAGGCATAGACAACTCTAGAACTTCGACAGAACAAACTTTGACATTGCAGAAAATAAATGGGAGGCAGAATTTAAAGTTTGGAAGTGAGGAAAATTTAGTGTTTTATTTTTTTAAAAAGGCATACATTTAAGAAAAGGAATTCCTTATTGTTTTGGTTTAACTTCTCTTGCTAAATATGTTCGTGAAGACTATCTTCCTACCCTCAATTCCAGCCTCAAAGGAAATGAAATGACTCTGCTAGCACACCAACACGTTAAGATGTCGTCATAACAGGCATCCACTATTAGAGAAAAAAAGTTTATGATGCTACAGTCTAAAAAAAAAAAAAAAAAAAAAAAAAAAAAGACCTAAGAGACCTTTTCTAGGGTATCTGGTAAGGACAGCTGGGATGGCATCAGTGTCCCTGGATATCTTGTATTAGCCCTCTTGGAAATAGCTAGAATCCTCAAACAAGACAAAAGCATGGGAAGAAGGAAAGAAAGAGAGGAGAGCCAGCCAGGCAGGCAGATACTAACTTCAAGTAAATGCCCATGCAAGGTAGAAGACCTACAAGGTCGTCCACTGGACACCCTGCTCCTTGGTATCTTTCCAGAGGCTGAGGGGTATGACTAAGGCATGACACAGGATAGAACTGTCAAACTTCCAGTAATGACACAGACAAGGTAAGAGCATCATGATTTCACATATGGTCCAAACTTTCGGTGTTAAGGACCCAATCAAGTTGGAAAACCATCAAGTTGTGATTCCATGTAAAGAGTTTAGGTAAAATAATGCATCAAAGCACATAGGTAGCCTGCAAGGAAATCTAGGGGTTTCTAATTGAAGTATCAGTAGGAACGCCCTTAAGACATGGAGAGTTGTTACCGGTTTTTACCTCAGGAAATCAAAGGAAAGCATACTAAGCGCTCTCCGAGTCAGGCTCGGCAAACATATTTCAATTTAAAATCACACTGTTGGATATACTGGCTTGACAGCTAAAAAATGGTAGAACATTCTTAACAAAAGGAGTTTCCTTTTATGTAGCTAAACTCAAGTATGCATTTATTTGGCAAATAATAGTAAACATTTAAAACAGGAGGGCACTATGCCAAGAAATTCAGGGAATGTCAAATGAACCAATACATGCAACCTTCTTATATCTTTTTTTTTTTAATTTATTTGAGAGAGAGCATGCACACACACACGTGTAAGTGGGGAAGGGGCAGAGAGAGAGAGAGAGAGAGAGAGAGAGAGAGAGAGAGAGAGAGAGAATTCCCAGCAGCCTCCATGCTGTCAGCACAGAGCCTGACGTGGGGCTCGATCTCACGAACTGTGAGATCATGAAGAGTCAGACACTTAACTGACTGAGGTACCCAAGTGCCCTAGCCATCTCATAGATCTGAAAGTCTAAGAGAAGAGAGAGAATACATAGATTGATTTAAAGTCTATAAGTTCAGTGTTTGAGTTTCCTCAGGGATACTTCTTTTCAATTTATTTTTTTCCCCATGAATAGAGCATTCTCTCATTTCTTTGTGTGCCTTGTAATTTGTTGTTGTTGAAATCTGGTTATTTTTTTTTTTTTAACATTTATTTATTTTTGAGAGACAGAGAGACAGAGCATGAGCGGGGGAGGGTCAGAGAGAGAGGAGGAGACACAGAATCCGAAGCAGGCTCCAGACTCTGAGCGAGCTGTCAGCACAAAGCCTGACGCGGGGCTCAAACCCACGGACCGCAAGATCATGACCTGAGCTGAAGTCGGCCGCTTAACCGACTGAGCCACCCAGGCGCGCCGAAAACTGGTTATTTAAAAAAAAAATTTTGATGTTTATTTATTTTTGAGAGACAGAGAGAGAGGGGGACAGAGAAACAGTGCAAGCTAGGGAGGGGCAGAGAGAAGAGGGAGACACAGAATCCAAAGCAGGGTCCTAGCTGTCAGCACAGAGCTGGATACAGGGCTCGAACCCATGAATGGTGAGATCATGACCTGAGCCAAAGTTGGACGCTTAACCGACTGAGTCACCCAGGCACCCCCTAAACTGGTTAAGTGTTATAATATGATAAATCTGGAAATCAGATTCCAAAAATATCTATACTACAAGGTACCGAAATATTAAGAGCCAAACAGCAGTAAGGTTAAGTAATAAGGATTTTTGTAAAGTAGATATTAACTTTAACAAAGCCTTCACATCAAGACTAGATTTTGAAAGCGGCAGATCATGGGCACATGAAGAAGAGAAGGTGCAGAAGGGAGAAATGAAATAAAAGGAACCACAAAAGGGGCACCCTCAGTTTCCTTACCAGAAATGGTGATGCTATTCATTTAGCAGGAATACACAGAAATATAATGGGAATTGGTGGGCAAATAAGACCAGGTTGGATTATTAAAGCATCTTGAAGGTGAGCCCCACAAGTTGAAGCTTCCTTCTGAAGTTATTAAGATGTATTTTAAAAGTCACCAGATCAACGTAGTGCTTAAAAAGTATGAGATGCAGGGCGCCTGGGTGTCTCAGTCGGTTAAGCGTCCAAATTTGGCTTAGGTCGTGATCTCACGGTTTGTGGGTTCGAGCCCTGTGTCGGGCTCTGTTCTGACAGCTCAGAGCCTGGAGCCTGTCTTAAGATTCTGTGTCTCCCTCTCTCTCTGACCCTCCCCTGTTCATGCTGTCTCTCAAACATTAAAAAAAAAAAAGGCATAAAAAAATGAGATGGGTTGAAACACTGAACATTGGAGTGAAGAACGGAGGAGCAAGGGGCATGACGCTGCAACATGGGAAGAAGGCTGAGGGGGAATCAACCAAGAAACCAGCAGCAAGAGGGAAGGCAAAGAGCACACTTCACCTCCAACTCCAACTACAGCTGCATGGCCTTGACAGTGGGGCAAGAGGCTGCCGTACAGAAAAGCCTATTTAATAACTCCCAGGCAGGAAAAGCTTCCCAGGCTCTAAAAGGCTGCTTTAATAACAGCATGTTTAGATAAAAATATTACTCCTCAGATTTGTATGAAGTGGGACTATCATCCTTCAAAAAGTAATTACCCACACTTATTTGAAAGGCCAAAATCTGGAATGCTGACAACATCAACTGCTGGTGAGGATTTAGAGCAACAGGAACTCCCATTTATTGCTGGTAGGAATACAAAATGGTGCAGCCAATTTGGAAGACAGTTTGGCAGTTTCTTACAAAACTAAACAGACTTTTACATAAAACCCAGCAAATGCATTCCTTGGTATTTACCCAATGGAGTTGAAAACTTATGTCCACACAGAAACCTGCACCTGGATGTTTATAGTAGCTTCATTCATACCTGCTAAAACTTGGAAGCAACCAAGATGTCCTTCTGTAAAAAAAAAATGGATAAGCTGTGATACATCCAAAGGAATATCATTCAGTAATAAGAAGAAATTGTTTATTGACCATGAGAAGACATGGAGGAACCTTAACTGTGTATCACCTAAGTGAAAGAAGCCAATCTGAGAATCTGTGTGATCCAATTATAGGACATCTGGAAACAATGGAGACATTAAAAAAAAAAAAAAATCACTGTTTACCAGAGAGTTGGGGGAGGCAGAGAAGAACAGATGAAACACAAAGGATCTTTAGGGCAGTGAAACTACTCTATATGATTCCTGACATGACACATGGTCCAAAGCCATAGAATGTGCACCAAGAGTGAACCCTAACATAACTACAGGCTTTGGGAACAAGGATGAGTCAAAGTGCATTGATCGACTGTAACAGATATACCACTCTGGGGTGGGGCGGGGGAGAAAGGGATGGTGATGGTGGGAGAGGTTCTGCATGTGTGAGGTGGGGGATATATAGAAAATCTGTACCTTTCCCTCAATTCACCCATCAACCACAAATTGCTCTTAAAAAAAAAAAAAAAAAAAAAAAAAAAAAAGAAAAGAGAATTAAGTATCTGTTTTAAAAAATGACCAAAAAAGAAAGTAAGTCTCAAGTTATATCCCAGAAAATCATGGAATAGGGTGCTCCAAAAAACAGTTCCTCCACTGAGGCGATGATCAAGATGAAAATCCTGACACCATCAAATTTTGGAATTCCAGGATTTCACTTAAAAACCTACAATAACTAGGGGGGTGCTTAATGAAGATAAAAGTGGCTGAAGTTCATTAATAAACCACTGAGGCCTTTTTGCTTACTTGCCTGCCCACCCCCATTCCCCAGCACCATACAGTGGCCATGAGGATGGGGGCCCCCATTTGTAGTGCAGCTTGCTGGGGCCAAGGGGCTCATATGGATCTTATTCATAAAATACTGCAGTTGTACATTTCGACTTATCCTGTGGTTCCTTGAGGGACTGGTGCAGAGGCTGACCTTTGTTTCGGATCACCTGTTCTCTGGGGCAGTGGCTTTTTCCAGGGGATGGTGGCCCCTGTTGGAAGATTTAAAGGTATATCCCCATACCCACCCAGAACAAGTGACAGCAGACGGGGCAAGCAGTGGCCAGATCTCAAACCCTGGGAAGCAAAAGGCTGAGGAGGAAGTTTCTGGAATGAGTAAGAGCTTGGAAGGGCCACCACATATACTGTGAAAGTTATAGTCTAGTATGCATGCCCAGGAATGACACATGCTCAGGAAAGACCTTACGGGGCCTAGACTTGTACTTCTAGTGGTCCTGTCAGTGCTGCACAAGCAGGAGGTGAAAGAGTTGTAGATGGCCTAGCTTCCACATTATAGGAGTGCTCCAGCTCACAGCTAAGCTGCAAAGACAGGGGAAAAATATTTCCTTTTTGACTCCAGACATTTAAGGAAATCTGACAGGTCACTGGATGACCAGTGAGAAAACAGAGAAGAGACTTCACTAACCACACATCAACAGAAGACAGAGGTCAGTGATAACACATAACAAGGAATGCACAGTCTTCGCAAAAAATGGATTGGAAAACTCACTAAGCAAACGGCAGCACCTGACAGGTGAACAACAAACCCTTGTCATGCTGAGAATCCGATTTCCAGATTTATCATGTTATAACATTTAAAATAACCAGTTTCCAACAACAACAACAAATTATAAGGCACACAAAGAAACGAGAGAGAATGCCCCATTCACGGGGAAAAAGTAAATGGAAAGAAATCATCCCTGACGAAGTTCAAACACTGAACTTACTAGACAAAGACTTTAATTAATAGTCTTAAATATGCTCGAAATGCTAAAGGAAAGAAGTAGAGGAAATCAGGAAACTGTATGATAAAATGGAGAGTATCAGTAAAGAGATAGGAATTATAATAAGAAACCAAATAGAAACTCTGGAGCTGAAAACTATTGTAGCTTAAATTAAAAATTCACTAGAAGGGTTTAATGGTATTTTGAACAAGCAGGAAAAAGATTCACCATCAAGCATAGCAACATTTGCATATGAGAGTCTCAGGAGGAGAAAAGAGGAATAAAGGAGAAGAAAAAAATATTTGAAGAAAAAATAGCTGAAAAAAATCCCATTGTCCACAGAGCTCAACAAACTCTAAGCAGGATAAACTCAAAGAGATCTATAATCAAACTATAAATCTATAAATGCAAATGTACAAATCTATAATCAAATCTATACATGCAAACAAGCATTATAATCAAACTGTCAAAGACAAAAATAAAGAGAATCTCAAAAACCGCAAAAGATAAGCTTACTCATCACGTTACAGCACCTTTAATAAATTTAACTGCCAACTGTTCACTGCAAACTATGGATGCCAAAAGGCAGTAGAATGACTAGATTTAAAGTGTTGGAAGAAAAAAACCTGACCAAGAATCCTGTATGTGGCAAAACTACCATTTAAAAACTTAGGAAAAGGGTGCCTGGCTGGCTCAGTCAGTAGACCATGTGACTCGATCTCAGGGTTGTTGAGTCTTCAAGCCCCATGTTGGGTATAGAAATAACCCAAAAAAAAAAAAAAAAAAAAAAAAGGAGGGGAAATGAAGACATGCCCATATCAACAAATGTGAATTCATCCCTAGACCTCCCCACAAAGTACTACAGAGCAGTGCGTTAGGCTGAAATGAAAGAACACTAGACAGAAGCCTGAAGCCCGACAAAGATGTAAAGAGCTCCACTAAAGGTAACTGCACACATAAAACATAAATCCAATATTAGTATATCTTTGATTTGCAGCTTTTTTCCTATATAATTTAGAAGATAAATGCATAAATTATCAGTCTATGTTAATGGTTATACAGTGTCCAGAGGTAAAATCTGCGCCACCAATTCAGATTGAACTGGATTAAATTTATGTTGATTATAATCCCCACAGTACTAAGTAAATAAAAAAATATACGGAAAAGGAAATGAGATGTGTCTTAGTCTGCTCAGGCTGCTATAACAAAATATCACAGACTGAGGAGCTCATAAAAAAAAAAAAAAAAACAGAAATGTATTACCATTCTGGAGGCTGAAAGTCCAAGATCAGGGTGCCTACACATTGTTGGATGAAGATTTCTGGGTCCAATGATGAAGGCTCCATCCTCGTGACCAAACCACCTCCCAAAGGCCCACCTCATTATATCATTACCTTGAGAATTAGGAATGTCAATATATGAAAGTGGCGGGGGGGGGGGGGGGGGGGGG